>OX579641.1:5064203-5414904 GCA_951230915.1 Antitrichia curtipendula
AAAAATCCTTTTTTTGCTCCTACGAAAATCCGGGCAGTTGCACTTCAAAAGGTCAGATCATTATGAAAAAATAAATAAATAAATAGTTGTAACTCTTTGGATTCATTCTTGAAGGCAAATTGGCTACATGCTTAAAAAAAATTTAATCATTTGGAATTGTACAACATTTAGGAAATAATTAGTAAGTAGAAAAAGTAGAGAATGATTCAAAATACTAAATTGTTAACCTTTTATTTATGGTATTGAAAAATGCCAATCCCAATGGTTGTAATGTTTTCATAAACAATCTAAACCAAATGTTTATATTATTTTCAAAAATATTAAAAATTGAGTAAAATAAAAGACTTCAAAGTTTATTTTAGAATGGATATTTCATAACTACTTGTAAACTACCTACAACTAAAACTCCTTATAAGTTTCATCTCATTAATCAAAATGGAATGATTCAAAGTTTTCCATGTATGTAGAAATCCAGAAAACCAATTTCGAATTTTTATTTTTCAAAAAAATGATTTTTAAGGAAGTTGTTTTTGTTGCCCATGCTGTCTGCTGAGCAATGAAAAGTACATATCATTCAATAGCTTTTTGACTATATAGTCAAAAGTTATAAAAATTGTTGGGCCTTAAAGCTACTCCTCAGAAAAATGTTCTGGAAAATTTTCAAAGAAAATAAATAAAAACTCCATTTGTAATGAACTGCCCAAAATTGCTATGTTGCCAAAAAATGCACTTTGGTCCTTTAGGGGTTAAAAGGATCCTACATTCTTTTAACATTTGTAAGAAGGCAATTGGGCAATCAATTCCCATCTAGAAAAATTAAATGGACACACTTGGGCTTTGAAATGGATTCTCCCTAGTTCTTATTCCATCCATTGACAACCCTTAATTATGCAACACTATGCACTAAAAGATTGGCAATCCATTTTAGAACCATTTATTCTCCATTTCAGAGATCCTTACAGGGTTGTTTGAAGAAGAGTGTTGCATATTGAGCCAACTACCTTAATTGTTAAGTTGGTTGTTTTGTTTTGTTTTGTTTGAGATGCTAAGATTTAAGAAACTGTGAGGTACATGGCGGTGTCCTTGGTATCGATGTTGAAAAGCTCTTTGCAAGGAGGGTTGCTAAGACTTTATTTCATGGCATTTGGACCTATTCTATGCAAATTATTGATTTTCAAAGTTATTATGAATTTTAAAAATGAATTAAAAATATCTTTTATTTTGGAAAAATTATAACTTTCATATCACATGTTCAAATGCCACAAAACAAAGCCCCTTGCGGTCCTTTGTGCATGGAGCTTTCTATTCCTGCCAATTTGTGGCATTTGGACCTATAGTGTGAAAGTTATGAATTTTTTCTAAATTAAAAATTAAATTAAGTGATTATTTTTTATTTTGGAAGAAACATAACTTTCACATGACTTGTGTAAGCCACCACAATACAAAGTCCTTGCCTTCTTTCATGCATAAAGCTTTCTATTCATACCAAGAATACAAACTCTCACATTATCACATTATCACCTCAAAAGAGGTAGTAAATGCACGTATAGACAACATTAATTCAATTTCAAAATTTTATTAATGAATCCAAAAATTGGAAAATTATTTTTATTTTCATTTTGGCTATGGCAATGGCAATGTCACAAGGCATACATGTCCATAACTTCTATACCTTAAGTTAGGTTGTTTGTTTGTTTGTTTGTTTGTTTTGTTTCTTTGATACAGTGAGATTTAAGAACTATAGGGTGTCTAGCGGCGTTCTTGTCTATGCCTTGAGTCCTTAAATTATGTTGTTTGTTTTGTTTGTTTGATACAATGAAATCTAAGAAACCGTAAAGCATAGAGAGGCATTCTTGATACCATTGGAAAGCTCTTTGCAAGGGAGGGTGCATGGACTTTGTTTTGTGGCATTTGGACCTACAATGTGAAAATTATAGAATTTCATGAACTCAAAAATTGAATTAAATTATCTTTTATTTTAGAAAAGTGATAACTTTCATGTCCCATGTCCAAATGCCATGAAATAAATCCCTTGCACTCCTCCATCTATGAAATTTTCTCTTTGTGCCAGTTTGCAAAGTTAGACCTTTAGTTTAGTATAAAAATTATGAATTTTTAAAATTTTAAAATGGAATTGAATTATCCTTTATTTTGGAAAAAACAAAACTTTCACAGGGTGAATGCAAGAAAGACTAGTACTATTTTTTGTCACACTTGACGTGTCGGACTTGTTATCGGCTATAACTTTTGAAGAATGAATCCAATTAACTTGAAATTTTTCTTGGAGATGTCTAACCTGATCTTGTTTAGATCACTGATTTTTCAAAAAATTTAAAAATAATTTTGTATTTAAATTTAAATTTAGCTAATTTATCATACTTTGCAGTTTAGGGGTTTTTAGTACTGGGGAGTATCCAAACTTAATGATCTAGATCTGAGATTTCTATGGTCTATTCCCATAGTAGGAACTAATGTTTCTACCAAAGGAAATTTAAAAATATTTTATTTTATGCCCTCCACATACGTGCGAATAAGGCTCCCTTGCGCGCACAGTTCTGAACATTAAAAAAAAATTCAAAATCATTTTTTGGGTGAAATCTCTTTTCTATAAAGTCCTTCCAAACGGTCACTTTTAGTTTCCTTAAAAATTATTTTTCTTATTTTTTACAAATTAAAATGTGAAAGTACCTATTTTCATGAGATTTTGTACTTTTTCAGTTCTCCTACTTAGAGAATTTTTCTATACTTTTCCTTCCTAGGGTAACTTCTTCTCAAAGGTGTATACATTGAACAGATTTTTCAGATTTAAAAAAAAAAAAAATTCTAATTATACAGTACTCCCATGAGTATTGTGGAAAACGCTACGCTTTTTGGCCGGTCTTTCTTGCATTCACCCCACATGGCATGTCTAAACGCCACAAAACAAAACCCTTGCACTCCTTTGTGCATTAAGCTTCCTATTCATACCATGAATACAACCTCTCACACCACTACAATGTGAAGGTTATTGAACTTCAAAGTTTTAATTAATCCAAAAATTGAAAATTTATTTTTACTTTTAATTAGGTGTTGTAGTGGTAGAGGGTATATTGGTTCATACTTTAAGTTAGGCTATTTATTTTGTTTGTTACACTAAGATCTCTACGACCATGGGTCCTTGGTCGCGTTCTTAGTACTAACACAAAGCCCTCAACAAGGAAGGTGTACTGCTTTGTTTTGTGACCTTCCGATTCACAAAAGAAAATATATTGAATATAAAAGTTTTTATGAATTAAAAGTTAAAAAAAATAAATATTTTTCTTTATATTGTGGCAACATCATAGGATACACTAATTTAGAATGAAATCAAAGCTTTATATATAGACAAAAATATAATCTTTGAGAAAAAAAATTAAAAATTAAAAAATATTCAATTTTTTTTGGTTTTTTTGAACTACCCCTTAAGCTACTTTTTAGATTTAGGGTGGCATAACTTTTTCTTCTTGGCATTGATGGAAGTAAAAATTATATTTTCATAAAGCTAATCTAGATTCTTATCTTCAAAAAATGTTTCAAAAATCATGTCAAAAATTGATATGAAATCCCAGGAAATCATGTAAGGACTTTCGGACTTTAGGGATTATAAATATAACTGTAATAGATCCAAAATGACACTAAACTGACATTGTAATTACATCATTTTCATAAATAGTAATATTTAACCCCTAAAGCCCCAAGGCCTTTTCTCCATCAAAACACACTCAAAACTGCCACTTCTATTGCAAAGAGCAAAAAACTAAAAAAATTGTTTTCTTTTACATATCTAACCATAAGATCTTATACTAGACTAATTTGAGAATTTGTGCAAGAAATTTCAAAAACTTTGACCAGATAGATTGCAAGATATTTGCATTCAAAGTGAAGAAAACAAGTTTTTTTGCACCTTGCTTGACAAGATTTTTGGGCTTTGAACCTATTTAACTTAAATTTTTTGTATTGTTGATTTTGAGTTTCTAAGTTTATATGTTGAATACTTCAATTGAGAATCTAGGAAAAAAAATTCAAGAAAAAAACACTAAATTTTTACTCATTAAAAAATTGTTAAGTAGAAGTAGGTTCAAGATTGAAGGAATAACTAAATCGTTAATAGCTCTAAGACAAAATTGAAATACCATAATCCCAACGGTGAGATTGTTCTAGCAAGCAAATTCAAACTTGTCTAACAATTTTTTTCTGAAAATTGTAAAAATTGCTTTCAAAAATGAATCCTAAAAGTTATTTTTTCAAGAAGATGCTTAGATTGCCCAAAAAACTAAGATTGTCCATAACTTTTTCATTATTAGTCCAAATAGAATGAATCAAAGCTTCAAATGTAGACAAAAAGACATAGATTTTGAAAAAAATACTTATGAAATTTATTTTGACTTTCTGTAATTTTTTTGTGCTGCCCACCAAACTCTATTTTTGGCATAACTTTTCCTCTCGGGCACCAATTGAAATAAAAATTATATATCCAAAAAGCTCTCGCAAAACCACACAATCTCAAAAAATCCCCAAAAATTTCTCTACAAATTGAGGTCACAGGAACCTACTGGACCCAAATTGTTCCCCGAGGGGACAAACGGGCCTTTAGGGATTAAAGCATTTGAGCAATTGAACAAATGAAATTTTAGTATTGTTTTCAATGCTAAAATTGTATGGATATATTTTTTGCTAAAATAATGTTCAAATCTTAGCACATATTATATTTTGGTGTTAATTTGGCATTTATATAATGATGTTTGCATTTTTATCCATCAATTAACTATAAATAACTATAAATAGATTAAAATTATTGATAATTAGTGGGTACAGGCTTTTGTGGTGAATTAGGAAGTCAGGATTGCTTTATAGGAGCATCACAAAGTTTAGGGCATGCCTATATGGTGTCAATACGGTACATTGAAATGCTATCAAGCTAATTTGGTACCAACCTCCATGCTATATTTGATATTGAGTTTGCATGGAGGTTGGCATCAAATTATTTTGATAGTCTTTTGCTGCACCATATTGACATTGTATGGGCATGCCCTGACTTTCCTGATGAGCTTCCAAGCTTCATGAATTGTGCCCATTCAACCTTTTTGTATAGAATTTGAAATTTTAGAGGTCCTTATGCCCTGTGGTAATTTGTGGGATGTGCATGCAACTTTGGCATTACAATAATACAAGTGTTCCTTCAACTCACTCCTAATTCAACATTAGGGGTAATTATGATGTAAAGTTAGGTCTAATGATTTTATAAATTACTTCTTGTGCCATCTAAAGAATTTTGCATATATAGAATACAATCGACATTTTTTGTCTAGCATAATTAACATTTAATTCTTTTGCAAATCAATCAAGTATACCAAATTTTAGTTTAAAAAAAAAACAATCTATTTTAAATGAAATGTTTCATTTAATATTCATAGTCTTACATGATAACTGATTGAAAAATATTAGTGATGAAATTTTTAAAATTTGATTGTGGAGGATATTTAGGAAACATCCATACACTTACATCTTTCCTTTAACAAGCATCTTTAAAAAAGATTCAAGATTTCCTTTATTAATATAGATTTCAATGTTGGGATGACAATGCCCAAATTTTGTAAAATAGATATCTTTTCATTTTAACTAGATTTTGGCAAAGTAATTGTACTATCATGCTCAAATGTACAAAACTAGTTAGAGCATGAGGATCAAATAACAAAATCTAATTACACTAAAGAAATATTTATTCTACAAAACTTGGGCATTGACATCCCAACATTGAAATCTCTATATAGGAAATTTTTAAATTTTTTTGGAGATATTTCTTGAAGGAAAAATGTGTATGGATGAATCAAACCATACCTATGAATTGCATGCAAAGCTTCATGTGTGTGGCAAGAAGAAATTGAATGTAAGCATCTAATAATATATGTAAATGTTGTAGTTGCAACAATTGATTAACTCCTACACTATATCATGATCGATTTAACAAAGCTTTGCATCATGAGTAGCTTCACTTTGTTGTTGATGTTGCCGTGGATGTTGCACTGGAGATGTCTATCTCTAGACAATCTCTACTTATACAATAATCATAAGCAAAAAACTTTGATTCCTTGTAGAATGAGATTTTTACACTACATTTAGTTTTGTATAGTTGCATTCTACATCATTTTTATTACATAGAAGGAATTAGAAATTGATCATCTGGGGCCAAATTGAGTTTGAAGGATGAATTCCTTAGAGATGCTTGTAGACAGACGACCATTTGGTCACATCCTCTGCAATAAATTTTGAATTTACTTTTAAAAGAACGCCTATTGAATTTATCTTGTGGTCAACTAATTGTAAGAGGTGGACAAGCTCCTAGACGCTTATGGACAAATAATTGTTAGCTACAACTACCATAATGAAAATTTGAATTTTACTTTGTAAAAAAATGTCTATTGGATTTATCCTGCTAATAACTGATTGTCAAAGGTGGACAAGTTTTAGATGCTCATGGATGGATGATTGTTTAGCCACAACGTTTGTAGTAATTTTGAGTTTACTTTGTAAAAAATATCTATTGAATTATTTTACATGCTTGATTTTTGAAGGTGGATGCCACAATGTCCTCTCTAAATGCAAAGGCGGTTGCCGCCTCCATGCCTATAAAAGGCTCTCTAACCAATGGACATTCAGGCAATTAGCTTGTCTAATTAATGGTTGAGGCAATTGGCATTATGCCAACATCTTGCTAAACGATAGCACGACCATCCTTTGATGAAGAAAGAAACCCTAAATAGCTTAAAAATAGACAAAATGTTAAAATATGATATAAAAGAACAAGAGAGGCACAAAAAATTATAAAAACAGCAAACAACAAGAGGCATGGGATGGCAAGAGGTGGATGGATGAACTTCAAAGGACGGAATACAAGGGACAAGGGCATGGATTCTCGTCTCAAAGGATTCTTGTCTTTGTTTCCTTTGTTTGTTGGTCCGTCCTCATTCAAATAACCTAAGCTTAGCATCATACATATACTTAGGAGCCTTACATTAATTCTTCACTAGTTTCTTAAAACCATTAAGTTAGTTCAACCATTTGTGCTAGGCAAAAAAATCCCACCATTTAAACATGTTTAGTCAAATGCTAACTCCTAAAGAACCACAATGTTTTAGCTTGCCCAAAAATACTTTAGAATACTTATACCCAAAGCAAGGCTAAAATTAATATTTGAATTCATTAACAAATCCAACCACAAGATCCTTTATTTAACCCCTAAAGTTCATGACTATGTTTTCACCGAAAACGCTCAAAAATTGCCACTTTAGTACAAGTACCAAATTTTTGAAAAAACTTTTCTTTGAAAAATGTAACCATATGATCTTGTAGTATGCTAACTTGAGAACATGTGATAAAAATTTCAGAAATTTCCACTGCATGGACTGCAAGATATAAACATTAAAATTCATTAAAATCATTTTTTTGGCCCTGCAAAAAACTGGGCAGCTGCACTTCACAAGCTCACTTTTCCATGAAAAAGTATCAAAAATGGTGGTGCTTCTTCGGATTCTTTTTCCTAGAAAAGTTTTCTACATGCTTGAAAATTTTCACATCATTTGGAGTTGTACAACATATAGGAAAAAAATTATAAGTAGAAAGAAGTAGAGAATGATTCAAAATACAAAATTGTTAAGAATTTGGTTATGGAATTGAAAAATGCCAATCCTAATGGTTGAAATGTTGTAATAAACAATCTACATCCTATGATTTTATTTTATTATTTTATATATTGAAAATTGAATAAGATAAAGGACTTCAAAGTTTATTTTAGAGTAGAGAATCCATAACTATCCGCAAACTAAAATTCCTCATAACTTTTGATTCATTGATCAAAATAGAATGATTCAAAGCTTTAACATATGTATAATTCTAAAAACCAATTTCAATTTTTTGTTTCTAAAAATAGTGATTTTTTTTTATCTGCCCAAATTGCCCAGCTAGGGAAAAAAGTAACATATTAGGCCATAGTTTTTGACTCGTATTTCCAAATATTATGAAATTTAGTGCATACAAAAGATATTCCTTGCGCAAAAAATCTGTTAAAATTTTAGCCAAAAATATAAAATCTCTAATCATAGGTACTTGCCCAAAATTTCTATACTGCCAAAAAACGCATGCTGGTCCTTTAGGGGTTAATTTGATAGCGTACGCCTTGTTAAAATTTCAAAGTAATAAAACCTTACTAATTGCTAGATCACGATGATTGAATTTCAAAAGAAGTATTTTCAATTCTTACCAAATGGTTAGGTTTCTTCTTTCAAACTTTTCAAAAAATGTGTATATCCTACAACTTACAACTCTCTATAATATGTTGAAGAAATAAGTTGGATACATAGAAAAAATCCAACTAGGAATATTTCATATTCATTCTTTAAAAAAACAGTAAATAGAAAGAAGTAAATTATGATTCAAAATACTAAATTGTTAAGAATTTGATTATAGAATTGAAATATTTCAATCCCCCCAAATTGTAATGTTGTAATAAAATTCCACATCCAATGCATTATTATTTTTTCAAAATATTAAAAATTGAGTTAAAAAAAAGACTTCAAAATTTATTTTTGAATAGAGATTCTATAATTGCTTGCAAACTAAAAATTGTCATAACTTTTGTCTCATTAATTGAAATAGAATGATTAAAAGCTTTCCACATATATAAATCTAGAGAATCAAATTCAAATTTCATTTGTTTAAGAAAATGATTAAAATATGCTACCTAGGCTGCTTATGATGAGAAAAGAGTTGCATATCCTACAATAATTTTTAACCATGTAGTCAAAAGTGATGCTAATTATTGTGCCTTGAAGCTAATCCTTGACCATATATTGTTTGAAATTTCAAAGGAAAAAAAGAAAAATAATGTTCGTAAATGGATGACCAAAAATGCTATGTTGATAAAATTGAACTAAAGTAGTTGGTCCTTATGGATTAACATTATAATGGGAGCCAAATAAGGAATGAGAGTCATTCATTTGATATTTTTGGTTATTTTTGGTTTTACAAGGTTGAATAAGCAATGAAAAATTGTATCAGTATATGATAAGCCTAAATTATATTTTGATGTATAAAAAGTCAATTTATACTCTAGTGTGTATTTGTCAATAAATATCAATTTGGTTGTAATTATTCACTTGATATGGATATTTTTTGTACCACAATGAAAATCGCCTTGTCTCAAACTTAGTAGGATGGAAGAATTTTTTTCTTGGATACAAATTACACCTCCTCAAATTTAATAGATTTTACACTCTATTGCATACTTGAATGTATTTCTTGTTCTTTAGAAGTTAACCATGAAGTGCATGAGAGGGCGTTTTATGTCCTTTGGATGATGTTAAGGCCCATTTCAAAGTGGTCCTAGGATAGAAAACAACACCTCTTCATCCCATTTTTTGGGTGGAAGTTGCTTGGCTGCATTTTTAGTGAATGAAATTGAATATTCCTTCACTGTGGTATATTTTGTTGACTTTTTTACATAAGAAGATGCTCAATCCATGGATCACTATGTAGTACATTTAGGCAACTTCAAGCTCCTTGCTCTTAATGTGAATTTGAACTATAAAAAATATCATTTTTGAATTTGAGTTCAATTAAGGAAATGAAATTAATGAAGTGTAACTTCTATTCCAACTTGATTATTTTTTTAAACTAAAATTAAATGTTTTATTGCAATTTAAACCTTAAGCCTATAATCATGGTCTATTTTTTTTAATTATAGAGATATATAATACATCATTTTACTCCGAGACAATCCAAAATATTACATGCACCCAGAAATAAAATTTCAATTTTTTTGACATATTTTGTATTCCCTTCGTTCCAAAATGATCTTATTACTGGCTTCAATTTTTCCTTAAAATTTACAAAGAAATTTACAAATTTTATGACTTATGGAAGACATGCATTTTCATCTTTTAAAAATAAATATAAAATTTTCTAGAATAAGGTGGAGGCACCCATTCCCAACACTATCTTCTAATTCAGCCTTTAAAATATGTAAAATATAGGAATTTCAAATGTATAGCTTACTTACATGAATGCAAAAAACTATTGACGTACAATCAATTACTTAAAGTTTACATACTATCTTTTGGTATGCTTGATTGGGATAGGCTAAAAATTGAGTGATAATTACACAAGACAATAAAAATCAATTTTATTCTATATAATGTACAAATCTTTGAATGGCTCCAAAAGGTAGTTTGTAAGGTTTCAATACCCAATTGTACATACCATGATGTCATCTTCATTGTTCATGGTACCATCGATTGAACCGACCATCATAACACCACCATCAATGAACCATTGTTCATGGCACCATTGATCAAGGTATGTACCATGATGCCATGTTCCACAATGACTAGCCCATCCTTTATGAGTTAAATTAAAGCCGTGCAAGGGGATTCCTTTGCCTTCTTACAAGGGATTGACTTCCAAAATTAAGGCTTCAAAAAACAGGCTACAACCATGGAACTCACATGAAACCATGTGACTATTTTTAGTGGAAGCATCTATATTCGTCATTTTAAGTAATTTTGCATACTTTGAACCAGAATCAACACATAAAATTCTTTTTAACACATTGGCAATTGAAATTCATGAATTTTCAAAGGAAAAAATGATATTTCTAAATACATATGAATATGCTATGAACAAAAAATAGCCGTGGCATCCTTTCGTATGTTGTGACAAGGAAAATCTTCTCTACTCTACCCCTCAAACTAGATGGAAATATGCCATTCTACATCCTCGGGCAAGCTTATTTTTGTCATCCGAAAGCCACATTTAGACGTTCCATGGTTAAACTTAGATGATGCTACCTTAGGGCATCTCCTACAACCCTCCACAAACCCCCTCCCCTCTAATTTTTGGATGATAAGCAATTCTAGAGTATGTCGGTCGCTACCTTTGCTTTCCTCCTTCAAACAAGCCATTTTTGAAGGAGTCACTACCCCCTCTACCTGTATATTCTCTTGGGAGATATTCTCTAATTCTCTTGCAAGTCGTCACAATAAATGACAGCTTATTTATTGCTTTTGCAAGTTCTGTGACTTGCTTGTGATTGGTTGAAAATATATTTTAGGAAGTCGTACTGTTGCGGATACAAGTGGCCATCCCCTCTTACATTGGACAGTTCTTGATTGAAGGAGCCTGGCTATTTGAAGGGCTTGCAGGAGATGCTCTTATCCCAGAATCCAAAGGAAAAAAAACAAAAGCGTCCCAAGAAGGACAAGCGTCCCTCGTTGCTAAATAAATGCATTCCCCATAAATTCCATCACTGAGCCAGTTGTCCTTCACCACGCACAGATTGCATTGACAGACACAAGCCTCCAAATCGCAAACACCCAAACTCCATAGACAGACAGACAGACAGACAGACACTGCCACAGTGCCACACTTGGAAAGAAGAAGTAAGCTTCGCTTCTGCCACACTTAAGCTTCTGCAAATCCTAGCTAATAACCTTAAACTCACTGCTCCACAATCAATTACAGAACAGCACATTACCAATCCACAACAGCAGTCTCACTCTCTCGCTCTCTCTCTCTCTCTCTTCCGCCCCTACAACTTTTCTCAGAGAAAAAGACGTATGCCAACATTGTCAAGGAGAATCAGAGCTGAACGCAACCCACTTTGATTCATATCATTTGAGTGCTTGTAGCATTAGATATGATATGGATACGAAATGGTTGTCCTATGCTTCCAGGAGTTTCAGCCATGGCGGTTCCCCAGGCCAGTGATGGTAGGCATGAGTAGTATATAAGTATGATGCTGGCCTAGCTTGGATACACGCGTAGGAATGTGCTTGCATTGGTGTCTGACAATGGCCTCATGATGAACATGCTTGTTGTTCTGACAGAACACTTTCATTCATGATGAGCCATACAGGATTGTTGCAGAGGATGTTTCACCTGCCTCGTTTTTAGTACAAGTGGGGCCGTTGCTCGTGATCTCTTAGCTTGGTTAGAGAATGACATTGCTTGCATTTTTCTTGTTCTTGTTGTAGTTGTGGCCGTAGAATCATGAGGGCGGCGGCTTCGAGCTGATTTCTTCTTGTTAGGTCAAAACCCAGTTTCTGTAGCTGTGGATTAAGGAACTCCTCGGATGTAGCTAAGGTAAGCCAACCAGCTGATGAAACCCTAACTTCTGTTTGTGAAATACGCGAGGGACGACTGACGGCTTATCTTGTAACGAAAGAATGACCTAATAGAGAGTAAGAACAGTCTTGAAACAGTCCTCTATGGGATTCATGGTCACTTGTTTGTATATATTAGATGGGAGTATGTGTTTTGTAAGCTTTGTTACTAGGAGTGCATTATCATTGGAAACTGTTACCGACAATGGGCTTTGGGGTGAGGTTAGCTATTGACAGCAGCTGAAATGGGTCATGTCAGTCTTTTGTGGGTTTCCAAAGAACCCTCTCTAATGGGGTAACGAATGGGCTCCCTTTACATTTGGAAGTTGCCAAGTAGATGCGTACACAATGTAACGAATTCTGAGGATATACGGAAGACATACAGTCGCAGAGAGGGTTGGATGTGGAGAAAATTTCGAAGCTTACACAGTAATTAGAAACAGAAGGCTTCTTCTGAAGTTGCCTAGTTTTCATATGAGAAAGCTTTTCAGTTTCAGTTTTCTAAATTCATTTGCACCTCTTACACAATAAGTCCTCATTGTATGGGCAACAATTACTCAGTCACAGAAGACTTCCTCTGAAGTTGCTAAACCGGTTTACTTCTTATCTGAGAAAAATACTTTTGAGTTTGAGTTTCTTGCAACTGTTACACAATAAGTCCTCGCAATATGCTCAATTAGCCACAGAAGGCTTCCTTTCGAAAGTCGCCATATTAATTCAGTTCTTACACGAGAGAAATACTTTTGAGTTTCAGTTTTTCCTAATTCGCATGCAATGTTGCAGTGATTTCAGATGCAGCAACTGTGGGCCAGATTTAGGGTTCGGCACTGAGACTCCGGATGCAGGAACAAATGGCCCCCCAAATACTCCAATTGGAGAGTGATTTTGAGATGCCCGAGGACTCTTCTTCCCCATGGAGTTCTCTGCCCAGTGACATTCTGGAACGTGCCCTTGCTTTGCTTCCCTTACCCGACGTCTTCCGAATGCGCGCTGTCTGCAAGAGATGGAATGGTTTGATCCACTGTGCTCAGTTCCAAGAGATGTCCCCAACCTCGCCCGTCTCCTGGGGACCCTTTTTCACCCCTCGAGTGGGATGGATCGGGAGAGGCTCCCCACTGGTGCCATGGTCGTCCTACGACCTTGTCCACCGGAAATGGGTGACTTTACCGGACTTGCAGTTTCCATTGTTGGAGAGAAACTGTGGCTGGAATTTGATGGCAGCTGATGGAGGATTGCTTTGCTTCGGGGCTTCGGATGGGAGAGGGATACTCGTTTGCAACCCCATGATCAACAGGTGGAAGGAGATCGCTTCTGTGAGTGGCGGATCGAGAGCGCCGGTCATCAGCCATATGATCGTGGATGAAGAAAAAAACTGCTACAAAATCCTGTTTGCAGGTACACTCTGACGTCTTTATTGTGATCTAAACATTGCCAGATTTCATCAAACATTTTGGTTTATCTATTATTCTACAAGAAAATCAAGGATGAAATAGTGATTATGTAGCCATTTTTTACAGCAGTTTTACTGGTTTTTTTTTCTTAAAAACCCCGCAAGGCTGATGATCCTGGCTTAAACAACATATTGGAGTATCTTGTAAACATATTCTCGGACCTCAGGAAATCGGATTCAAGAGGTCAGGGTGTATTATAGAGAATCTCTGTATGGTCATTGTGACCACAGGGATGAATCATGGGGTGATTCTCTTTTTTGACATTAAATACTATGGTAATATTAAGAGGGGTGTTTTTTGTTTTCTCTCTCTAGGCTTTTGACTTCTAATATAAATACATTCCATCTTCTTAAAGTCCCACTCTGAGCTTGCTCTGCCACCAAAGCATGGTTTTCCACCTGGAATTGGTCCACAGGGCAACGTTATCTATCTTCTCCACATTTGCAGGAAGGAAATGATCCTGGTAAACAATGTTATATTTTGAGGTTATCTAATAGTTCCTGGAACAGTCTAGAGTTTTATTGATATTTGTCATTGGAACACTCTTGATTTCTTCTGATTCCAACACTGCATGTTTGTGATGTAGAATCATCGCTGCTGCTGCTGTTGTTGTTGTTGTTGTTGGTGGTGGTGTTGGTAACGCAGCGTATGAACAACTTGATAAAAGCTTTACTGATATTTGTTATTGGAAGACTCTCGATTTCTTTTGATCCCAGCAACGCATGTTTCCTGATGTCGAATCATCTCTGTTGTTGCTGTTGTTTCTTGCAGGTAACGCGGCGTACAAACAACCTGACATCAGATTCACCACCAACCTGGTCGACATCTACGACTCTGCATCCCAGACCTGGACTGCTGCTGAGACGTTATCAGCCGACATCCTATTACGGAGTGGCGCCTACTGCCGCGGCGAATTCTACATCTTAACCCGTCACTTGCGAACCGGTGTGCACGCAGTGGTGGCCTTAGCTTTGTCCACTCTCACATGGAGGGACAGCATCACTCCCATCCCCGAGGGCTTGAACTACCCTTACATCGTGTCCTGCTCCGGTGGCGTCTACTTGGTGGGCGGAAGCTCCGAAGCCACAGACAGGATGCCCATGGCCAGCATCGGGATTTACATGCTGAAATGCGGCTCCAGTGCCAGTGCCAGTGCCAGCGGGTGGATCAAAGTGAGTGAGTACTCGAATGTGCCGTTTCTGAGGTCCACAGGAGCCATTTATGGATGCGGAGCCAGTGGAAACAAGATTCATGTGGTGACGTACGCGTATGACATGTGGGTGGCGGTGTTCAATTGTGCAGCAGGGGTGTGGGAAGAACCGATCAAAGGAAACTTCTTTGATATGAAGGATATCTTTGAGACCAAGTTCAGTTTTCAACCCAATCTGTGCGTGGCGCCGTAAAAGAGCTCATTCTCATTCTCAACTTCGAGTTCGAGTGTAAGGTTTTCACTGTTTCTTTCCATTTTGGTAAATTCTTTTGAGTCCTAGAGTCTTGTTTCAGAAAAGACTACCCCTGCATGGAGTTGAAGGAAGCTTGCACTCTGACGCCCCCTCCTCTCTCTCGAGGACAAGACTGAGGGCAAACAAAGAACATGCTGTGGCTTCAGGTCGTTTCCAGGCTTGATGTGTAAATTGAGGTGTGGTGGTCACTTTTAGCGGTTTCGTGGTGACACAGAATCCTGATTTTTTGTATAGTAACTGAGATTTCATAATCGCTTATTCAAAAGATATCGTAGTGTGCCTGCTGTTGGAGATTTATTTTTTTGTCAGCATACGAGTTGCGGGAGCTGTGTTCAGTAGTAGAAAGCTTGGTGCCAGAGGCCCGTATGCGCACCAAGCTCTTGTGCTCTCACTGGTGCTCCAAGACCAACTTTCTGCATCAAGACCAAACTTTTTACCAGCGATTTGAGACTTTGAGTCTTTTGGGTTATGTCAAATTGCACTGTACTTATTGTTGTCACTGTTACGGGTAATCAGACCTTCTTCACTGCATGCCCATTCTTCAGAGAATGGGGGACATGGTGGCTCTCCATTGGTTTCCTGTTGGCTCTCTGTGGTAGAATATTCTTCTTTTGTGAAATCTTCTCCATGTATAGTATTCTCTTCCAGAGGGTGAATAATGGGGGTGAAGAAGATTTCTTCATAGAAGTATATTCTCTTGTGATCCTTGTGCTCCTCCTTTGCTACCAATTTCGAGAAGTTCTTTGTTTTCATCCTCCACATGACATGAAAGGGTTATTACACCTTCATCTAGTATTGTTTCCTATTAGTTTTTGTTTATTTTCACCAACTTTTCATTCTTCATAGAAGTTTGCTTTGTGAAGGCATGACTACCTCTATTGTTGGCACTAATCTTTAAATGCCTTCAAGTCCAATTTTAAAGTGCATTCCATGTTTTTGAGTAATGTTTTGTTCAAATACCTCTTCATTTGTCCAAAGTAATGTTTGAATCTTCTAGTAATAACTTTTTTTTGTGACCATTTTGATGAAATATAGACAATAATACATTTGCAACAATGCTTGTAAAAATATGCAAAAAAAAAGAAAAAAAAAGAAGAAGGATCAAGCAAATTATTATATTGTATGTAAAATTTTGGTCTTGGGAAGATTGCTACTATAGAATTTTGGATGTGTTACTTTGGATACAATATTGAAATTCTCTTGTTGGACTCTTTTGTACGAGTGATTGTATTCCTATGTAGTAATATGACTTTTTTTATTATGGAATTATGATTGGATTGGATTATGACTTTTTTAGTGTAGAATTGGGGTTAGTATTGGATTGAAAAGTCATGGTTTTATAACTTCAAGGAATACCATTATGTGGTTTATACACTTGGTAAAAGGTTCACATTATTCCATAATTTGAAAGGCCTCTTTTGGATTATTAACATTGCAATAATGTAGGGAGTTTTAAGAACCACATTAGAATAGTCCCCCTAGGAAACAATATGGAAAGTTGTATGTTTTTGCACCTTTAGACTTCTTATGAGCACTTGTTTGCTCCTTTTGTGAACACTTGCTTGATAGATGATAGTAGTTTAGTATAGCAAGAAGAGCCTTTAAGTAAGAATCATGGATTACCAATAGACCACACAGAATGGAGGAAACTTGCATTGTGTGGTTTGTTTCTCAATTAGTTGAAGCATAATGTTCTATGGTTAGGATAGTTCAACGTGAAGCATTTCTTTTTGCATCTTCAATAGTTAACAAGAAATTAATCGTTAAAAGAACATTCCATTTTTCCATTGGTCAAACTTCATTAGTTTTCAATATTGAGACACATCTTTCAAAAATTTGATATTTTCTCAAGTAGTAATATATGTCAAAAATTGAATTTTTTTTTTCATAATTAAAAATATTAAAATGAAATTTATATGATTTTTAAAATTAATTCATTTGTATTAGACCTCCACTTCAAATTATTGTGTCCTTCACGTTCTTGGCAAATGACCATTTTGCAAGTGCTTGGTTTTGTTTTCTTGGCTTACATCTTCTATGCATGGTACGCATCAAAAATTCCTCACAACTATTGTTTATTTAGTCTTCTTCGTGCACATTGAAAATTCCTCGCAAGCAAATATTGTTTATTCATCTTGTTTGTGTACATTGTATTGTACATTACTTGACTTTCTTCTTCACTTTACCTTTGGAATCTTAATAGAGATTCTTATAGCAATTTCAATAAGCATTTAAGCATATGTGACTTACATTTGAGATATATTCAAACATCGGAAAGATTATGCATTTCAATATTATTTAATGGTTTTCATTTTCACAGAGTGAATTGAACTTGAGATTGGAAAGCCCTAAATCAGTTCAAAATCTATAAGCATTTGTCAATTATACAAGTTACCAACTTTGCCAAGCTTCTTGCTAAAGCAAAGTACTAGGAGATCTATTCTAGGAACATCTCCACTCTTTCATTGGGAAGGAACGTGGCTTGGTCCAGTCTTTGGTGATCCAAGCCTCCCAAATCTTCTCCCACTAGACATGTCCAAGAAAAAAAAACCCGGCCTCCTGGATCTCCTCCACCAGAGACACGTCTACAATAAAAAAAAAGCCCAACCTCTATAAAAAAAAATGTTCCAACTCTCCATCTTAATAGGCCCTTCCATCTCTTCATTGAATTTGGATTCTATTTATCTTAACAATGTTTTTGTAACACTTTTTGAAGTCTTATGGTTGTAGCAATTCTTACTAATGAAAATGTAAAGCTGCAATCCACATCCAATAATTGTGTTGAGTTAGATGGAGATATGGAGAAAAAGAGTGGAGAACTCCTTTGTCGATGGCGCCTAGAAGGACAATTGAGCCCATAAAAAGTCATAACTTCATTTAGCAAAGGGTGAAAGGTGTATAGTAGAGCCACCTATAACCAATCAAATAAACAATTGTGGACATAATCTAGAGTCATGCAAGGCAAAGCAAATATTTCTGGAAGTGCTCAAATGGAAATGATGAGAATTGCCAAAAATTTGATAATTTTATCACTTGAACTGAAACTATCATGAATTTTGGAGTCCAAAAGTTGGTTTGAACCTATGTCCAATATGTAAAGTCTTCCAATTCTGATCATTTAAGAATTATTTTTTCACTCACTACTTCCTCTTTTCTTGCTCACTACTTCAAGACATATGTCATGACCTTACTAATCCAACCTTGAAAAGGAGAAAGAAACACATTACATTCCAAGCTTTTGTTGAAAATCTGTTCCAACCTTGGTTGGAAATAACTACACCCTACAGGTTGGGTATGGGGCTCTGGTTGAGAATGGGTGGTTCTACCTTAATCATCCTATAAAGAGAAGACACCCATTCCCCGTCCATGTACTCAATTCCATCATGATGTACCAAGGATGCACATTTTCATAGTAAGAATGTACTCTGTTGGTACATGGTGACGGAATTGGGGATGGGGACAGGAATGGGTGTTTCCACCTTATACTCTTGCCAGGACGTCAACTAATCAGCCGAAGAAATCATCCATGCGCCGGTAACTGAACTCTACCTGGCAGTCTGCAGTCAGTGTGCAGACTTTTTGACTTCATGAATTCACTCGCACGTCTGCGTCTGCATTGGATGATTCATGACTTTGCATTGACAATCTTCTTTCATTTGTGTGCAAAAAACAAAAAACAAAATTGAAATTGAGAGATATTTACAATGGTGTGTATTGTGTACCATCAAAAGTGTCGAGTTACAAACATTTGCAGTACTGCTACGGTAACTGACCACTACAGGAAGGGGCACGTTCTATTTGGTTCAACTAGTATCTCCTTGAAAATTCCGTGAATTTCGTGAAAATACTGTAGAAATGAAACAACACACAAGGGTTTTGATTGCAAGGCTGCAAGTCACTTCGGTAGGAGAGGATGATCGGTGACCGACTTCATTCAAGCGCTTGAAGACAGAGGACAGGGCAACGTAGCTGTGATGATAGAGAGGAAAACGTACCTTGGAGAAATTCAGAGCACAGAGTAGTCAAGCAACTTAGAAAGCTCTGACGAAGCTTAGTCTTAGTCGAATTCACATCGAAACCACGCAACTTAGGAGCTGCAATCAACCTTAGCTTCGTGGAATGAATTAGATAAAACGGCGCAATCACGCCACTTAAGTTAGTCTAGAATTGTGATCAAGCTTACGTTCAAGGCATCAAGCAAGTGAGGGATCCCAACCTTCAGATCCCAACCTTCAAGATGTCGAAAGCCAAAATGACGTTGTTGGATCTAAGCCTCCCCATGGACAAAATTAAATCCATCCGGGACGACAGCAGAATGGAGACGAGCTTCGAGCTTCGAGCGAAGCTGAAAGTGAGCAAGCGCAAGGGCGGCAGCATATTCGGAGAGGGCATCGATTCCCTGAATCTCGAGTGGATCGAGACCTGCGACTGGTTCGAACTCACCAACAACACATGGACCTTCAAAGGCACCAAACCGAACGAAACCGACGTGCACGCCTCGAATCCCTCTTCCAACACGTTCAAGAACTGGCACACGGTGCGTTACCTCTTCGCCTCCTTCGACGAGCTCGGCAACGCCCCTCCGCCAGGCCTCCAGGAGGCCGTGGCCAAGGCTGGAAACATGGAGGAGAAGGACAAAGCGGCTAAGCATTGGATTGCTAAGAATGGATTCGAGTGGACGTTGCCGGTGGCAGTGGATCGACCAGCGATCGGGTTGAAGCCTGCGGCGGGGAGTGGAGGGGGAGCAGGGGAGAGTATGGTGACGACGAACTCCAGACGGCGCGTGTTGTACTTTAATTTAGGATTTGAAGGAAGCCACCCGAGGGTGACGGCGACGCTGATTTTGGAAAGCGTGAATGGGAGGCCGACGCTGCACAAGTTCCTGGTGCCGGCAGTGTCGAAAGCGCAAGCAAACGATGAGAGGAACCTGGAGGAATGGCGACGGGAGTTGCGGTAGAGGAAATCCTAGAGCTTCACGACACAGCCAGGGAACCCTCGAGCGCTCGAGACGAACCTTGCAACGGGAGTTCAGTTAGAACCCTAGAGCTTTACGACATAGCCGAGGAACCCTAGAGCTTTACCCTAGAACTGGGACTTCACGCCATAGCCGAGAAACCCTAGCGCTTGACGCCATAGCCGAGAAACCCTAGCGCTTGACGCCATAGCCAGCGAGCTTAGGCTCATGTAGACAGCCTTGTACTGTAGTTTCAGTAAGGTAGAGGCTGCTGCAGTATTTACACTTCAAGCAATTTAACCCTTTGATGCCTGAATGTTTTTGTAAATATTTGTATGTTTTTTCTTATATCTTTATGTGAATATATAAATTTTACCTGAATAAGAACATCACATTGTTTATAAATTTGTTTATTTATTTTTACAATTCAAGAATTGTTTCAGATGAATGAGAGTTGATTTGGACAAAAACATTGAATTAAATCACTTTGTATTTTACTAGCAGCTTAGTGTCAAATATTTAATTAAAGGCCCAAAGAAAGGTTGGACAAGACTAAAATCTGATTTATGCTATTTAGGACACCATTCAAAAGTGAATAAGGAATAGGCATTTGGTAAGGTTTGGATACTTCATTTAATGGAAATACTGCCATAAATGACCAATACAAAGAAGGATATCATGTTTCCTCCTCAATCAACTACAATTTCCAAATATTAGACAAGAGATGGAGATTTTTATTTTTTTTAAATTAGGCAAGAATTGTTATTATTATTTTCTACCAAAGCTGCTGATAAGGTATGGTATTGAGAATATGAATGTTGAAACAATGAAGGATTTAATAGTTTTAGCCTTATATTTTGTCTAGTAGAGTTATCCTAAAAAGTCTTGAAAGCATCCTCTTTTTGGTCCTTAGTTTCCTTCTAATCCTAAATTTCCTTCAAATTTTTATTTTTAACAATTTTTTGGAGAGGGGGAGAAATCATACCTTGTTGTCATTATGCAAATATCCATCACTATACAAATTAGCCACTAAAGCATAAAGGAGCCCACTATAGGATCGGTTTAGAGAATTTGGATAGGCTCTATAGACTTCTTAATTTTTTGTTTTTGTTTTTTTGTATAAACTTCCTATGATAGATTCTAATCATTGTATTCTATGTACAAAATGAAGCTTTATCTCATATCATTTTGATAAGTATTGCAAGAGTTATAATTTTTTCTAATTAAATGTTAGTGTAGGCAAATAAAAATATACTTTATAAATATATTAAATACTTTTATAATATTAATTTTAGAATATAGATTATTACCTACATAAAATCTTTAAAACTTCATTCTATTTGAAATAATGAGATGAAAGTTATAAAGAGTGAGTCTACCTAGAAGGCAATGAAAGTATTTAAAAAAACAAATAAAATTTTATTTAAGAAATTTCCAAACAAGAACAAGAACATAAGATATGTAATGCTTATTGGCACATTCTTACAATTGAGTTTGGTAATTTCCAATCTTTTGTCATAATTATTAGCAATTTAGTTATTTCTTTCGTCAAGTACCACTTTCTACCTTCTCATTTTTTTAAATGCATATATCAAATTTTTTTTATTGTAATATTTTCTTCTTCATAAAATTCCAACCCACTTTCGAACCTTTTGACTAAAACAAAAAAGTTATGGGACACACATGCTTCTTTTTGAAATTCTTACAAGACAATATTTCACCTTTAAAATTGGCTTGAAAAAACTAGTTTTGGGAGCTTAAATACATTGTTTTTCCAATTGGTGGGGATTTTCATTCTACAATTTGGGAAGATGTACTTGAATAAGTTGACTAGATGATCCTTCAATAGGATTTATCAAAGAATTAAAAATATGAACATTTTAGCCTTGCTTTGAAAAGAGTATCTTGAGGCAACTTGTTAACCATAAAATATTTCAAACCTTTATGTTCAAAAAATAACTAGTATAAAATAGATTACCACAAATCTATATATTTGTATTGATTTTTGGTATTACATTCATGGAAACCAATGAATTATTTTACATGTGCAATTTCAAATAGAGTATATACTTCAAGATTACATCAAGTTTATTCACTATATGGATTTAAACTTGAATCTAATATTTTGCATTAGTTCCTCAAGGCCTAGGGCCTTTCTGGGTTTAAAAAGATTATTGCTTTTGAAATGTTATAGTTCAAAATGTTACTAAGGTATAGAAATTGCAACCATAAAATCTTGTAGTGTATGTGTTGTAGATGATGTGAATCAAATTTGGAGTTATTTGGCCACATAGATTGCAAGATTATAATGTTTTAGTATAGAAAAAAGATGCTGAAATTTTCCTAGAAACACATTTGGAGGTGAAATTCAAATTCTAAACCTACTCAAATGAAAAAACTTTAAATTATAAAGTCATTCAAAACCAACATACAAACACATCGGTGAAAGAAATATCATTCAATTGATTCATCATTTTTGCAAAATGGCTTTCAAAATGTCAAAAATTAGCAAGAAAAGTTGCAAAAACTGCATATAAGTCTGAACCTCCTTCCAATAAAATGTTTCTCATTTACTCATAACTTCTTGGATTGATATAAAATTCTAGCCACACAAACAAGGCTAGTATGTAGAACTTTCCCAAAAACTCTTACTAGAAACCTTGAATGGTGCACTTAGTTTTATTCCAACAAATCACGTGCAAACAAGTGGTTTATAATAAACTATAATTTCAACCTAAAAATTTGAGCATTGTTTAATAATGACTATAGGTTTCTATTGCCAAAATTTTCAACTCAAATAAAATATGAAATGATTTCTAAAAGAGGTTGAAAATGAACTAAAATGACATGTTTTTCAACTCAAATAATTATAGAGAACACATTTAGATGACCATTGAATCAATATTAAACTCAAAATAAGCTTTCAATAGAGAGTTATTTTTAGGATTTTTTTTTCAGTTTTTAAATAATTTTTTAAAATATAATATAGGGGTATAAAAGTTAAATTTTAGTTCTATAGTGTAGCTTTTTACTTCAAAAATTTGTAACTAATTATTATTAATAAATAAAAATATCAATAGTTCAAAACATAAACTTTCAAAGTAGAAAAATTTATTCATATATATATTTTTTTTTAAATTTAAATTTAATTTAAATTTAATTAAATTTAAATTAAAAAAGTATATAGGGGGTCCAAAGTTTTGTTCACACGTGGTTTCTAATGGATACTCTAAGTGAACTCCCTGAGCTAAAAATGAACATTGTATGAAGAAGAAACAAGCCGCCTAAGTTCACTATAATCCAAAAGTGTCGGATTTCGAACTTTGAATTGCTCCCAAACATTCAAAACAACTTGGATTGACATAAATTTTTTACCACAATTACTAGACTTCAAGGGAACATAATCCAACAAATTTTATTGAAAATAAATAATAAATGAAGGAAGTACAAGCCCCCAAAGTTGTTGCCATCAAATGCAATTCGGTGAGCTCAAATTGAACCTCTAAACTTTGATTGGTTTATAAAAACTTAGTACATATTGGATTGATCTAAAAATTATACCACACAAACTAAAAGAGAGAGTGCAAATTTTACAACAAGTTTTATTGAAGTCAAACACCAAATGCAAAAGTTACAACACTTTGAATTGGGCTTGAAACTATGTGAGGACACTTCTAGTCCCCTTGGGCGGTGAGGGGTTAACCATAAAACAAATAAAACGTTCAACTTGCATATGCAAGCTTCAATCTTTGATTATAATCCAACTATCTAAAATTTTATATGACAACACTTGATATTTGTCAACACCATTGAACTACTCAATAAAATCGAAAGATTTTTTAAATGGTGTTGAAATTTTTTCTTCCACTTCTACTTCTTGATATTGTTCAGTTTTTGTTGAGTAATTGAGCCGCATAAAAAGTTGATACTGTACGGTGTCGAATTTCCACCTCTAGAGAATTCTACAGGCATTTCAAAACAAAATTGGTCTTCATTCACTCCTCCACAAAGTACTTGACGAGCTCCAAAGTGTTTATGAACTTCATTCTTGGATCATAGAGAAAGACCGTACCGTGATTTGTAATAGATGTCGGCAAATCTTGTTGACTTATCGCCTCGAATGACAATGCTTTTGGCAAATCCGCGAGGAGGGTATGGGTAAGCTGGCCGCAAGACTAGAGGTTGTGTATTGATAATATATTCTCGATCATCAAAATCTGCAACATCAAGGCAAGTGACATGGTTTCCCCATTTTTTAGCCGTGTCACATACAAATACCCGTCTTCCCATAGATTTGTACAATTTTTTTGATGGTACAATCCTCCATTTACCGCATTGATTGCATTGCATTGCATAAGCTTTCATGGTGACTACCCTACTTTAGTTATCCATGTTGATAATTTTTAAGTAAACTCAAGAAACCCAAGTTGAAATTGTCAACTTGAATAAAAAAAATAAATGGGAAGCATCTAACAGTGTAATTAAAGTCTTTGTTTCTCCTTTATATATCTAATGTTCTTTTAAATAAAGTAAAAGTCACAAAAGTAGAATCCAAATAAAGTAAAGGTCACAGAAAGTAAAATCCACATAAAGTAAATTCAGTTTTTAGGAATTCAGTTTGGATTCAATCAGTACATTACACGTCAATGCGGGTACAGTGGATCTCATCCATCGTCCGCCGGTACCAGCCACGGCATCCTCCGCCGGCATGTGCGTGGCGTGGCTTCTCTGGGGTTTCGCGGAGGCGTGCTGTGCTGCTTCTCGCACTTTCATGTTCCAAACTCCGTCTCGCTTTGCTGGGCTAGGGTTTCGGTTTCCCAGTGGTGGATTCCAAGGTCTCCTTCCACAGTTCAGTCGAATCGAAGCTCTCATTCTTATCAAACTTGGCCAGCAACAGCACTGACCCATCTGCTGCCTTGGCTTATTTGGGTGAGCATCTGGTGCCGTCGGAGTATCATCCAAGCAGTGAGGTATTCGTGTCGGTAGGACTGAGCTGAATCAAACTTAGGAGCCTCTCTGTGACGATCGACGTTGCTGCACCGTGGTGGGTTTCTTGTCGAGCACTTCAATTCCGAGCACGCCTCCTCAAGCTACCCTCACAGATTGAAAGCGATTAATTACACCGTGGGTACAGCATGTAGGCACTTCGGGGTTAAGAAAGAAACAGTACCTTAGAAGATCTCGTTGCTAGTCTTGGAATGATGAGTGCAGAGCTTGTGTGAAACTAAATTAGCTTTGTCTTTTGTTGTTCTAGGTAGGGAAGGAAGTTGCTGCAAGATTATATGAACCCACAACCCGTGTAACCCACAACCCGTGTAACCGTGTAAGTCACAGTGGCCTTCTTAGAGGTTGGATTCCACCCAGGTAGCATGATCTGATCATGATCACATCAAGGATCAAGGAGTTCGGGTGTTGTTGAAGAGTTGTTTCCAAGGCGCACCCGAATGCCGTATATTGCAATACTGTGCCTAGGTTGATTGAGTGTGGAGGAAGCTAGATTGAATTGGTTTTTTTGCTATTGCAAAGAGGAGCTCCTCAACGAAAGTTGGAAACCCTCACAATGGAGGAGCAAGAAACTGCAAGTCCTGCTGCTAAGGCGATGGCGCCCAAGAAACCTATTGTGATCATTGTGATCGGAATGGCAGGTGGGAACCCTAAATCCACGTTTTTGAGTTTCTTGCTTTTTTCTCCCATTAAAAAAAACACGAACGCATCTTCAAGGAAGAGGATACTATCCAAACGTGTTAACCAATTTGTATGGCAGTGTGCTTTCTTTGAGAGCTCACCGGAAAGATCACTCTCTGTGTAACTACAAGAGCCAATTTCTCTTCAGATCAAATCTTTGTCACTCAATATTTCGTAAGGGACAGTAGACCACTGTTGAATGGACAGTGACAATTCCATTCTCATTCAAAGATTAGAGGCCATGGACATTTAGCTTACAAGTCATCCTTGCTACTTGAAGGCTAACTAATTGTGTTGGAAGAGAGGAGTTGTTGTTGGTATCAGTCAATAGGAAATGGGATCAGTTTGTTTTCTATCGGTTTGAGGATCCTCTACCTTCGACCTGATTTTCACAACGCGGTTTTGTGAAACCCTATGTAGGTAGTGGAAAGACGACTTTGATGCAGCGTCTGATATCGCATGTCCAAAGCTCCCAAAAGAGAGGCTATGTCCTCAACCTGGATCCCGCGGTGATGTCTCTCCCGTTCACTGCAAACATTGACATTCGGGATACTGTCAACTATAAGAATGTGATGAAGGAGTATCACCTGGGTCCCAACGGGGGGATTCTCACCTCTCTTAATCTCTTTGCCACCAAGTTTGATGAGGTGATCTCTCTTTGACCTTTGTGGCGTGTGGTGAATTTGTTGGTATTCAAGAGTTGTTATGACGTAACCCTAACCCTAATAAAAGGACCCAAAGGCGTAAAACGTTATTTTCCTCGCGGTTATTATGAGGGCATATGGAATCTGCCTTTTATCCCATTTTATTTGTGCTTTGACTGACGGGTTTAGGGGTTTAGGGTTTAGGGTTTAGGTGATGTTCTTCACTGATTCTGGTGCTACAAAACATGAAGTCAATCTTTCATGGGTTAATTCGATACTACTTGAAGTTTAGATAATATAATGAGCGTTTCTCTTCTCCTAGAGTTGATTCTGAGATGCATTGTGATTGTCAGGTTGTGGGATTGGTAGAGGCACGCGCCGCGGACCTGGACTACGTTCTTGTGGACACTCCTGGGCAAATCGAAATTTTCACGTGGTCCGCGTCTGGTGCGATTGTTGTGGAAGCTTTCGCCTCTTGTTTCCCCACAGTCGTGACTTACGTTGTCGACACACCACGATCCGTGAATCCAGTGACGTTCATGAGTAACATGCTTTATGCATGTGGGATACTGTACAAGACACGGCTTCCACTTCTGTTAGCTTTCAACAAGGTGGATGTTGCCAAACATCAGTTTGCTCTAGAGGTAAATAAATGAGCCGACACTACACAAACAAAGATTATTTGAACTCGAGTCTGATTCTTACTCTCGTGTTCTATGAAAATTCTATGTGCATATCAGGACGTTTTATAATACTAACCTCAATTGGTTTCCCTTCGTTTTTCTTTCTGCAGTTTTAAAGTGAAATTGTTTCGTTTTTAGAGACTTTCCATATGCAGTTCCATTACACTACTGGTTGTTATTACTTGGGTCTTCACCACAATCACTCAGTCTAGTTTGTTCATCATCTGATCTGCAGTGGATGGACGACTTCGAGGCGTTCCAAGGTGCCGTGGAGGGTGATTCATCGTATTCCTCCAGCTTGAGCCGAAGTCTTTGTTTGGTCCTTGATGAGTTCTACAAGAACCTTCGTAATGCTGGTGTATCAGCTGTCACAGGGGAAGGGGTTGTGGATTTCTTTAACCAAGTGGACAAGTGTGCGGATGAGTATATGGAATCATATTGGTAAGTGCAGCAGCAGTCTATTTAAATTTTGGGTACAAATCGAGATGGCATCTCTGTCACTGAATTCTTAATAATACAAGTAATGAAACTCTTTTTGCAGTATGTCTTGCGACCAAAATTTGAAACATTTTTAAGATCATTCTTTGGTTTCTTGCTGTCGTGTTTCATATATTGACTTCTTGTTGTGACTGTTAGTATCTGATCTTTATCGGATGTAGGCCCGATTTAGAGAGGCGGAAAGCAGAGAAAGCTGAA
Source organism: Antitrichia curtipendula (assembly GCA_951230915.1). Classification (NCBI taxonomy): domain Eukaryota; kingdom Viridiplantae; phylum Streptophyta; class Bryopsida; order Hypnales; family Leucodontaceae; genus Antitrichia; species Antitrichia curtipendula. The sequence continues at coordinate 5,091,953 of OX579641.1, forward strand.
CTTGAGGCTAAGCGAAAGGAAGCCAACCTCGTTCGGTTACAGAACGATCTTGCAGAGTCTCAAGGCCAAAGCGTGGTCCTCAGCGCTCCTCGCCGTATGGAGGAAGATGATGAGGAAGAGGAAGAGGATGGCGAGCTGGAGGAAGACGAGGACGACGATAATGACGACGCAGATGGGGAAGAAGACCATGATAGTCAATTTTTCCGTGAAATTGGGAAGCAGTTGTAACTAAGCTGGTGTACATTCAAATATTCAAGACAATTTTGACAAGTCTAGCAAACAACCTAAACAGAGTTTTATGCTTTCAAGAGAAGCCTCAAGGTTCAGGACTAAAGGTTCAAGAAATATATGAAAAAAGGGCATATGAAAATTACGACATTTTAATAACACCTGTAACCATTATTTAGTTGCTTAATTTTTGTACAAGTGCTAGCCGTTATAAGAATAGATGAGCACAAATCGATCAATATTTGTATTGATCTTGGTATTACATTTATGGAAACCAATGAAAGATTTTACATGTGCAATTTCAAATAGAATGTACTCCCTATGTCCTGAGTCGATTGTCCACAACTCTGTTAATTTTTTTTTATGCCAATTTCATTGATCATATTGTGAAAAACATAATTAAGAAAGGTTCCAAATCAATGAAAGAACATTGCATGTGTTCATTGCAACCTAAATAAAATTAGCCACAAGGAAGTCTCCATAGGACTTACTCAAAATAACTTCAAAAAACATGACATTCAAAGTACACAATCATTTTGAGACGGAAAGAGTTTACTTCAAGATTACATCAAGTTTATTCATTGTATGGATTTTGAAGTATCTTACATTTTTGCATCAACCATAAAACAAATATGATGTCCAACATGCAAGCTTCAATCTTGATATCATAATCCAACTACCTAAAATTTTACATATATATTGTTCAACTTGCACATGCAAGCTTCAATCTTGATATCATAATCCAACTACCTAAAATTTTATATATATATAGCAACACTTTGACATTTGCCTACACCATTGAGTTACTCAAATTGAGAACCAAAAAGACTTTTATGTTTCTTCCACTTCTATCTCTTCATAACATTCTTCATAAGTTGCCGTGGTACACATGCGCCACAATGAAGTCATCGATACTGAATGGCCTTGAGTTTTCACCTCTGGGGTATTCCGGAGGCATTTGAAAACAGAAACTGTCTCTACCAACTCCCGGAAAATTGAACTTTGGACGAGTCTTCAAATGTTCGCTGAAGTCGTTTTTGGACCGTAGAGTAAGTCCATACCGTGATTTGTAATAGATGTCAGCAAATTTCGACGACTTATCACCTCGGATGACAATGCTCTTGGAAAATCCTTGAGGAGGGGAAGGATAAGAGGGCCGCAACACCATAGGTTGTGTGTTGGTAATATACTCTTGATCGTCCAAATCTGCAACATCAGCGCAAGCGATCTGTTTCCCCCATTTCTTAGCCTTCACACACACAAACGCTTCTTTTTCCATCAAATCGTACAACTCCTTGGATGGCACGATCCTCCATTTGAAGCAGTCATAGCATTGCATTGCATAAGTTTTCACCGTGACTACCCTGTACTGGTCATCCATATTGGAAATTTGGTCATCCATATCGAAAAATTTAAAGCAAACTCAAGAAAAAAACCAAGTTGTGAAGGTGAGAACTTCAATATAAAAAAAAATACGAAGTATCTAGATGAATAGAGAAATGACCATGAAGGAAAAGCATTAAGACTGTGAAATCCATGTCTGTGTCTCTCCTTTATATACCTAATGTTCTTTTAAATAATGTAAAAGTCACAAAAAAGTAAAAGAACATATAACGTAAAAGCCACATAATCGTAAAAACCATACAAAGTAAAAGGTCACATTAAGTAAAAAGTCACATACAGTAATGCATTCAGTTTGGATTCAGTACATTACACATCAATGCGGTACAGTGGTTTTCAAATGAAAATTAGTAGGAACACAGCCTTTTGTCGCATAGCTGGTTGTTACAATTAGATTGCTTGTGATCGAAGGCAAGATTATGGGAGACTTGTACGCCAAGGTACCGAAGTCTCAACCCAACTGCACTCATCCCATTCTATCTACAACAGCATAGTCGTCCACAACACCTTCAGATCTTTTCTCTAGAATGTCTCGGGACATTTGTCAGGGGCGTATCATATATAAGACGGGGCTGTCCATCCTCAAATTTTAAACTCTCCAGATTGATTAATTCCTCACACCCTCTAAGCCGGTGCAGTTTGCCACTCAATTTGAGGCTCGCTAATTAAGTAAAGGTACATACGTAGGTCAAAAGGAAACAGCCTATGCCATTCTGGGGGTAGTAAGTACCCGGTGTCAGGCGCGAGAATGATGAAACGCTTTGTGTACAAAGTCTCAACTGTTTTGGTAGCTTGAAAGTATGGCATCTGTGTATACAGAAAATAATTGAGTATCTGCAAAATGCTGCAACCAGAACAGAACTTGTCAATGAAGGCATAGCAAGTTAGGAATAAGAGAAGAGTTCAAAACTACGTTTCAAAAAAGAAATATACCCACGTAAAACCTGCTATGGGGAATCAAATTCAAAAATACCTTAATAAAAGCTTGCTCACGTGAAGAAAACGAATCAATGAAGCTATCCTTGAGCAGCAGTGACACCTGTCCACATCGAGAGATATGAAGTTTAGAAGAGAACACAAACATAGGATCCCAGTCTTTAACGCACTGCTCCCCAACCCCAAAATGGTTTCAAAGCAAAGTATCTGAACAATAAATTTGAGAATTTTTTTGCTCAGTCGTGCCGTGGCTCAAGAGTAACAGAAGTTGAGGAGTACCGTACACAATATCCTTAACCAAATTGCGTGTAATGAGAAGAAACTCATCCGAAAGACTGTTTACCTTATCATTGTTAGATTGCACATTAGTTATGGTGTGAGATCGCAGGTCTTTACACAGTGTTTCCGCACAGTAATGTCGTAATACTCGTAGGAAACCCTCCACTGCACTGGCCTGCAAACAACTACCCGACATGAGAACTCTACATTGAATTGCAAATACAAACCAGTCATACTGTAGAGAGGAAAGTCACAGCAGGAAAAGGAACAGTTCAACAGATGAACACCAATAATCAATATGAACACACCTGCGCTTCACTGGTGTGATGAACTGGATGTCTTCTAGCTGAGACATTCTCTGCTGCTAACTGTGAGTGGAATGGTTCCAGCTCAGACAGAAGTCTACTGTAATCAGGAAGTGCAGGAATTGAAGGCATTGTTATCTGCAAAACCGTGATTACTATTCAGAAACATTACAACCACTCAGAATTACCGTATATAAGAAATTCCATTGTGCCTACCAAAATAAGTTCACAGTAGTTCCAAGCGGTTACTGAGAGTTACCTTATCCTTCAACACATTAACCCGGACTAAATGCGACGCCTTCGTTTGGACTTCCGAGGTTTTGTGCTGTACACCAACCTGCACCAAGCAAGAACATGTGTTCTCATAAGCGAATCTGAGACTGTTACACTCAGATCACATCAGTCAAGCAGCTTTCATTTCCATGCCCGTATTGTTCCTATTTCACTGTTACAATCGTACCAAAAAACAAAAACAAAAAAACCACTACTGCAGAAGCGTCTTGAAACTATGCTATGTAATTAACACCCGGTTGATAAATTGTTTTCACATTAAGATACTGAAATACAAATATAAGGTAGTGTTCTCACTATGAAAGGCACCGGTGCCTCCAGGAAGTCCAACATCTGATTAGGAAGAATCTGATCAAAACAACAACTCAATTAGATAACGTACACCAAGACTTTCAAATAGTGAGAAAAGGTTTCAAAGTTTGCGCAAGTTCACGTTGTCCTTCCTCACCCCATGATAACCTTGTCAGTTACTGAGGTGCATTAAGGTTAATAAAGCAACATTTTCCAACAAGAAAAAGAAAAAAACTGTCAGTGACATCTCGGGTTGGAAGATGCTCATCAGTGACCGTAACATGTCTCATGATTCTCTTTGATAGGTGTATAATTGACGAAGAATTCTCAAAGCTACACGTCATATACAGCAATCTACATACACTACCAGCAGATAGTAAGTGAGATTCCAAATTACTCACAGGAAGAAGAAGACATTGCCATTGATATGGTCGAATCATAGGCTTCATTGCCAGAACCACCGCTGACAAAAAACCCTGCCATGGAAGTGAACGCAAGGAAGTGCTGCATCAGCTTAAGCTTCTAAATAATAAAATCAAAAACATTTACGGGTGTATAAGTTTCTTCTAAAGCACTTGCACGTGTAAAGAACTTCGCCCGAATATGCTGCACAAAGGTTCCACTGCCACCGTACAGGTGGAATATAAGGTCAGATACAGTTCCTACGCCACTACAACTGAATCAGTTACGAGAACCGGAAACAGTTGATCGGTCCACACGAAAAAAAAGACAGGTGAAGAGCAGTACTAACCAGATTAGGGCAAATGACCACCATCTGCTTCTCCAATAAAGTACATGCAAACATAGACAGCACCTGCCGCACAAACAACCAAATTAATAATTCAAACTCAAGAATTCCCAAAATCTTTGCATTGCCAATGAATTGCGGGCGAAGATAAATAACGGCATATAGCGTTTCTTACATTCTGGAGGGAAAGTACTCTGCAAATTGTAGCCACTGACCATACAGCTATTGCTTCACACTCTTCTGCAGCCATTGCAGCTGCTCGAGCCTGAAGCCAACAAGATCGTCATTAACAACATTGTACTTCATTCGAGGCACAGATGAAACGTAAAGAAGATCACACTCAAATATACCGCTGAAGTAATGAAACGAAGCTGCAAAATTGAAGATTAACGAAATAAGAAAGTAAAATTTGTATATCATCATACTCCATCACATTGAAAGTTAAATGAGTGAAATTACGACCTCGGCAACCTCCACATTGGTTTTTAAAGACTCCGAGTCCACCACTCCATTCCCTAAGCTAGGAACCGCCTTGCTTCTAGCGAACGTTATTGGTGTCACGTGTTCTAACGGCTGAAAATGCGTTGAATCCCCATGCATAGGAATCCGAAGTCGATGATAAGCAACCACCACCCGTAGCGCATCATTATTATTGGCCTAATTAACAAACCCAGAAGGCCCAATCAGAGCTTGCTCAATCCAAACAGCAAAAAGGTTCCAATAATCCCGGCATGTCGTTGAGGAAAAAGTTCCTCAGGACTCTGTTATTTGATGTCTTTAAAACAAAAGACTGAAATCATTTGAATCACAATCAAAGGCCTACCAGCAGTGATACGGTATTTGCGTATTCACCTATCCACTAAGAATCAAACAAGTTTCACGTGTGACGCAAGAAGAGGTAAATTATTCACAAACCTCAGCCCAGCGAAGGACTGCTTCAGCCCGGTAATCATGTTCCTGCCCAGAAGGGGAGGTCTCATCGTCACATTCATCATCAGAGTCGTTGCTCCGAAGTGAGTCAACATTGAAACCCCCGCTGGTAGAAAGACATACGAAAATTTTAATTAGTCTCATGTTCCTTGTTTCCTGTTAAGAAATACATAGCATATAATTATAAAGTTATCAGATTCCCCGTAAAAAGAAATGCAAAATAACTCAGCACACTTTTTTTAATCTATTCCAACAGTTCGTATCCACTCAGATCTGCCAAAAATTAGAATAGAAACTCTGGCGTTAATCCAGCTTTTTTCGTTCCTTGCTGATGAACTTTCAGATACCATAGCAAGCAAGTACCTATATAGAGATTCAGAGCTGTCAATACGCTCATGACCTCTGCTGCTAGGCTGGAGTTGTCCAGTGCCCAAACTTGAGCTGGACCCCATATCCTCTGCTCTTTCGATTCTTCCATTTGAAGGCGGAGTTTTCAAATCGCCATTTGAGAGCTTGGCTGTTTCTTCGATGATCTCTTCCGGATGGACCTATAAGACGAAAAATTGCATTATTGTCCGCCAGGATTCCAAGACTCGAAAGAAAATCCTCCCGTGGATAGACCAACTCGATTGAATACAAAAACAACAAAATAGGAAAATACCTCCATGCCTCCTCTGGATCCATTTTCCAAATCTGAGCCAGGGTCTGGCACTCCATTATCAGCATCAGATACATGTCGACCCTCTTGAGATTCTGTTTGTGGAGAGAATGGTTGTGGCGAAAAACATTCTGATGCTGTGTCCGGAGACATATAGCCTGAACCTCTGGAGGCAAATGAATTCATCTCACTCTCAGATATCAGCCCAGCAGCAGCAGCCGTTGCTCCCAGAACACTGTGTACAGGAATAGCACTCTCCATCCATCCATCGGGGTCATCAGGAGAAGGGATATCTTGCCGAACGTGATTCTTACTGCCGACTTTTACCATGGCTGGCATTTGTTCTACAAGACTCATCTCCTTAACGCACTCAGTGATGCGATCCAATCGCTCCTGTGCAATTATGCTGTTGACCGATGAAAGACCAAAAATATATACATAGATTAGTTTCATGTCCAGCTAATTTGGTAAATTTGGTAAGACTCCTCCATAATTGTCTGCCACTGCACTGACACCCATAAAAGCAAAAACTCCAAGGATTTCGATGCATTTCTTCTATTTTTCCTTGAGTAAGCAGACCCTCGCATGACCTAATTAAAACGCCCAAGACAAGAACAACTCACCTGTTCAAAACTTCAAAATGAAGATCGAAGTAAGGCAGTCTTGTGAGAAAACAGTAACAACGAGGGGCAGATATTAAGAAGCGCCCACGAGGGGTTCGCCGTGGGGATAATTCTGTGCTCATAGAGAAGAAGGCTGGGGCCCTTTGCACCATTTCAGGTACAAATACACACACTCCATAGAGAGTTGCATTGTCTGCGACCTGGGAGACGTAAGAGAAAATCAAAATCAGATACAAGAAACAAAACTCTCACATTTGATTATAAGATCACAAGAAACCGTCACATTTGATTAGAAACCAATATCTTGAGACGAGATTGAGGCTAAGCAGTTATCACCAACATTAAAACCTTGGCAAAATGAGTAATAATTTCAGAGTGAGAAGGACGAAGAAAGAGCATCACGAACCCTGAGAAGGAAAACGAATGAATGATCATCTCGATTCTGATGGCTCTGAAACAGTAACAGAACACCGTCTGAGAATTGAATAACTACATGTGAAGTGTCCAGCATGACTATATCAAGAACTGTTGGGAATCTCCTGGATGATCCTAAAACTAACATTTGTCAAGATCAGCTCGAGGACAAGATAGGGACCACAGTATAGGCATTTGAAAACTTTGGACCCACTTCCGTAGGAGCCCCTGCGTTTTCGGAGAAGTACGACTTCAAATTATCAGCAATTTTTTTGCTATGAAATTAACAATTACCTGCCCATACATAATTTCATTCAGCTCGCTCATGGATGGAGTACGCTCCATAACTCGAGCCTGCATTTAATCAAATTATCAGGTAATTAATCGAGCAGTAATCTTCAGTCCTCTGCCTAATTGTCAAATACCAGTAGTCGAAAAAGTTCAAGATATTAGTAAAGCCATTTATGTCACTACCCACCATCTCAATTTCGCGTCTACTATAAATCTACTCCGATCACACAAGCCAAAGGAAATATAAGGGCGATAAGTTTTTAAAAGCAGCAAGGCACGCACCTCAACTCCTGACGGAAAGCAAAAGTGAGGCAGCTCACTGCTTTTCATAGGAAGCCTTTTGCTGAGCGGATACTTGAACAAGACCTGAAAGAAAGCACCACAGCTAAATGAGCACACCACACAGATTTCGGTTGGCTTCTCACCTCCATTGCCAACTAGGCGAAAGTGCTAATGCCGGCAACCAATTTAATTTAAAACTGGATAATTCTTCTCCGCCCTAAACTTAAGACCTCCCAATTGCAGGAAGACATGAAAAATATGCTTGCAGCAGGTCATAGTTGCTACAACCTCAGGTTCAAGTGTAGTGGCTTTGTGGCTGACAGAGTCTGAGCCTGCTTTTTCTGCATCCCGTTGCCGTGACTTTCTCTTAGCATACGCAACCTCTACAGCTCGAACATCAGAATGAGGTCTAAGGCCCACCACTACAAAATGTTCAAAAAAAGAGGTAGGTTCCTTCAGTGGGTGCTTTCTTTCCTGCAAGCGATAAAGAAACACCCAGATGTCGGTAAATATTACGCATTTCCATATGCTTCAAAAATTTAAAACAGTAATTAAGAGTACTAAAGAATATGAAAGAGCGTTAAAAGACTAGCACAGCTGGTAAAGATTCATCAATAAAGAATACTTTTCCCATTAATTAAATCTAACAGACTTGCACAGGGCACAACGTTAATTTCCAATAAAGTGTTGTGACGTATTCCCGTTACCTTCATAATGGGAACTGCTGGTAGACCACATAAAAAGAGCAATTCCAAAATTGCGTTTCCTGTATAAGGCACTTACAAAATCTCTGAGCATACTGCTCTGCTCTAAAATCCGATTTCTGAGTGTGCAAAACAAAACAAACATTTCAAAGAGCTTTGTCTAATTTATCAAATGGTATTCACGACTCACCAAAGCTTTCATCTGTGACTCAACCCATAATCGCTTCTGACGGGTGAGCAACTCCGGATTGAACAGATTCCTCTGTGTTCTATCTTTGTGATTATTGGGCCATTTCAGAGCTTTCTGAAAACTCTTCTTCAATTTCAGAAAGCTGGTAGAGCTGTGTTGATTCTTGGCAGAAACGACTATAGATGGAGCGGGTCGCACAGCAGCTGCCGCCTCGACGGCAAGTCTTGCCTCCTCTTCTGTTGTTTGAGAGAACAGCACAGCGAGTGTTTTCTGAGGACTAACCGCATTGTTCTGTTCCTCCGCCATCACATCCTTCATCAATCCTTCCCTAGAGTGCAAGGTATATACTAATTTCGGGTATATGCCTTCGAAGCATATCTGATTGTTTCCCGCTAATTCATAGAATCAAGATATTGAAAGCTAGTCCACAAGGACACTGCAGTAACCTACTCCGAGGTGTTTCCTTGTTTCAGTGATAAATGCACAAGCTGTAAAATTCTGTAAAATCCAAAATATATGTTGACAAGTTGCTCCACCAAACGATTTCTTAACACTAGGCTAGAAGCACCCTTCAAAGAGGAAATATCAAGTCCTCAAACCCAAGAAAGTAGGTCCGGTAGCATTTGCAAGGGAATGACCAATGCAGCTCTTATTTTAAACTCCAGCAAGCCTGCCAACAAACGAATATGCAGTCAGAATGTAGGACACTCTGTCCGTACTTAAGGGTACTGCACAATTCTAAAACCTGGAGTTCACAAGTTCTCTATACAGTCGTCAATGCGCCAACATGCTCACGGGTGACATACCCCGCTATATTTCCAAGCCATAACACTCTATAATCCAGTCATAGCTGCATATTGTCGAATCGACTTAGCCGCTTTACAACTTGGGTTAAAAGGATGCAGCTCGCTGCTTTAGGACTGGTTTGAAAAGTCGCCAGTTACTGCCAGCTTGTCAAAAAGCTATAAAGGTGACTCTGCATATTGCTCTGCTCACCAATCGAATCTGTATAAAGACCTCGGCAGTGGTCCCCTGGAAAAAACAAAAAAACAAAACTGTTGTAAGTACATTGACCCAGTATGAGCTGACTTGAATGCATTCAGGTTAACCAATTCAGTTGGCCAATTTGTTCAACTAAATTATTAACTGCGAAATGTGTTGCAAGATTATCAATCACCAGCACATCCTTCAAAAGGATAACTTACACAATTCATTTCGTTTACAATGCAAAATTGATCTACAGATTTATGCATCGTGAACAGCTCATAGGTTCGCATTTCCTTTCATCCAACACGTGGAATACATATCGTAGGGCTTTCATGCACCAATCTGAAAAACTCAAATTGAGCTCAGCCGGAACGGTCTGCTTCAAGAGGACCTAATCTGCCACGAGTCAACTCTGACAACACGGCACCTATATCACTAACCCCGATCCAATCCGTCTACGCAAACATACGGCAGTAAAAGCGCTGATATTAACATTCAAGATTTCGACTTAAGCACTAATCCTAACACCTTCAAACTCACATAAATCGTCAGTAGAAAAGCGAGGATTCCCTTTCAAATTGAACGCAGCGCCCTAACCACTCCAAGATTGCAAATAGCACTTCCAACTCCCCCCTCCAAAAAAAGCCTCAAGCAAGCTCTACGTGGTCGCACAGCTTGTTTCGACACCCGCACTACCAAGATAGTTATCACCACACTCTCTGAACACTCACAGACAGTTTGCTTGCACTGCCGTCCAAACGAACAACTCAAAACACTTCACAAAGTCCGAAACTAATTGCTTATTCAACACAAAGAAACGGTCAAAACGCCGAAATTCAAAAAGAAAAACGACCTCGTCGCATCGTACCATTCCTGCTCTGACAGAGTCAATCCCATAGCTACGAACGCAAACAAAAGCTCTCAAAGCCAAGCGAGAGCAGGTAGCGTACAAGCTAAAACGTCCTGACGCAACCTCTAATAAGCACCGCCCTGACGATGCAACGGGATCCAAATCGGGATCCATTAGTAGCTGAACGGGATCCATTAACCTCACCACTCTACACCCTACACCTTCTCAAAAAAAAAAAAAAAAGTTTTAAATAAAATTTAAAATTATCAACACTAACTTCTAGTGGGAAATAATGAAACAAAACTCTCTACGACGGCCTCCATTCAACCGCTTATGTCATGCTCAAAAGCACAAAACTGAAAACCTCCTTCGCTCGAAAAAACGCAAACACGGAAGCGAAAACCAAAAACCTCAGAATCAGTCCGGAATTTGTCGGAACGTGGACCACCACCGACCACACGAGTGAACCTCAAACTCACACATGCGCGCGAAAGAGAGCGTGCAATTCGACGACAATAAGCTCGGTCGGAAGAGAAAAATGGAAATATGTTTTCATTCCCGAGCATCGTTTGTTGCCCTTCCCGATCGGCCACTGTACTCCCACGCCAGCGCCGCGTCCATCATCAGAATTTGAACAGCAATGCATGCACAGTAAAGTTTAAGAAAGTTTTGTGAAGCTTCGCCAAGGTTTTGCTTTCTGCGCGATGATCTTCAGGAAGCTTTCGCCTGTGCGAGATGGCCACCTCGTCACGGCTCCTTCGGCTCCGGCGCCATAGCCTAGCCAACACACATGTGCCTGCCTCTGGCGCTTCTGTGGCAGGCACACACCTCTGTCGTCTTGGACTGCTAACCCTAATCTAAAATCTACTGATGCGGTACATTCTTCCAGGATTAGTACTGATTTACCATGTCGGGTATGTTGGACAGGAGTAGATTATAAGGCGAAAGTAACAATTTCTGATTGACAGATTTGAGATCTTTTACGAATGTACATTCTTGGATTTCGTGTCTTCAGCTCTACGACATTTCAGACCGTGCCTGGGTACAGTATTGGCTTGCCCATTCCTCCGACGTGGCGTGATTCGGTCCTAGTTGGCACTTTCTTGTCACGACTCTCCTTTCAAAAGGATTTTCGGGACTTGGAAACGGGCTTTGGGGGATTCCCTTTATTTATATTTTAAACATTCCTTTAAGTTTTCGATTTCCCTTTTTTTTGGTCTTCCATTTTTGCAAAACTTTCCATTTTTTTTTTCCATGGTACACAATTTGCACTTGGAGTCGGATTGAAACCCAAAAACTTAATTTCCACGTTGGTCCGTCCTATTCCGAATGGTTACAATACACCCCACCCACCAAGAAGATAATATGCCCACAAAGACTCAACTTTAGTTTGACCCACTCACAAGGTAAAAATGTACCATTCAAACAATGAAACCCAGACCAGATCCTCACTGGCTTTTAAGTTAGTTGTCCAATTCCTTCACCTTTTTTTCAATTCCCATTCCTGCAAGTGGTTCCCCAATTTTATTTTTTGTGCGGTGGGCGTGGGGGCCCCTGACTGAAACCAAGCCCCACATGAGGTGATTTCATGATTTAAAAATTATAAAAAGTTTGGTGAGACATGCCCATCCTTGGGGCTCAGTCACTTTCAGTTACCATGAAGTACTCACGTACAGTATATTCAAACAGGGTTTTTTTTTGGTGTTTGTTTGTCGCCCTTTTCTCACGAATGTGGTAATAGAGTGATATGAAATTGAATGGGCTTGGATGGTCAGTTTTTTTTGTTACATGTTGTAACTTAGACTTAGAACTGAAAAATTGATGAGTTTTGGTTTTTTTCCTTTAGGACCCAATAAGTTATACAATTGTTGTCCATTGTATAGTATAATAGTTGTTCATTCCAAGGCAAGAAAGCATGGGTTTGTCATTTTGAGGAAGTCATACGTTATAGACGCATTTCAAAACATTCCAAAACATTCCAAGCATGGAGTCTAATGTAGAACAATCCATTGTGGTCAAATGACCCATATTAGACACCTAGGGAATGGCCCCATTATGGATTTTTTTTTCAGTTTGTGAGATTTTGGCTTCAATGCATGTCTTACATGATAGTAATGGAGTGATTAGTGACTTCCAATTTTTTAGTATGAATTCATTGTAAAAATTGACTTTTTAGGCCTTCCATATTAGAAAATACTATGATCGCTTTAGGTGAGCAAAATGAGCATGATGGATTCATATTTTGTTGGTTCTAAGGTAGTCTACATACTCTTTTGGGCCATGACATTTATATCCTTGAGGATAATATGAAATATCAAAATATAAGAAAGTGCGGATGTTCAATGAAAAAGAGACATATGTTAACATCTATAATGTACTTACATAGTAGGTTTTGTATACCATGAAATAAATACTTAATTAGAGTTCAAAAATAAAGTTCAACTTTCAAAATATAATGTATTCAGGATTTATTTTTCCTTTATCTTCACTTAGAAAAGAAGGAGTTGTAGAAAGAATAGAGTTTAATTGAATTTGGATTGAAAATTTAAACTAGTCTCAAAAAAAAAAAAAGACAAACCCATGGTTGGACATTATCTATTCTATGGTAGTATATTAGCATTTAATTTTTTAACATAATAAATATGTTTTGATTTTTTTTCATATATGTTTAAAATAATAATAATCAAACTATTAGAATAAAAAAAGTCAACTATTTATTTATCAATTAATTTAAAAAAACTTTTGGAATGAAATGTTGTAAACTTTGGCATGTTTTATTTTTCCTATAATTATTGGATTTCAACAGCAACTTCAATTGATTGTTTATTATTTAAAGTTTGTTGAAATTACACCAACTACCTAGCTACCTAGCAAATATTGAAAATTTTAATTATAGATTATTTATTCAAATTTATTTTTATTTCACCATTTTATTATTAAGGTATTTTATAATTAATTATTTATAATGACAGTGACATAGTGTTTAATTTATTAAAATACTAATAACAATTTATATTGTCATATAAAATATTAGTATTGAAACTAGAAAAAGAAGTACCCAAGATGACAGTGCAAGAGTCTTAAGAAAATTAAACATTTTTATATATTGTAATGGCGCTTATAATGAATTAGTGGCTTGTTTTATATCCATATAATTGCCATCACAAGTATAATTGAGCACAAATCTACAAATTTTTAGAGATCTTGATATAATATCTATGGATGCTATTGTAATAGAAACATTATACATGCATTTTTTATTTGAACGCATACTTTGAAACTATATCATTGATTTAATTCAATGCAAAGATTTGTAAACATTCCTAATATTTTTATTTATTGAAAATTCTATGTAATAGTAATATTGAAGTTGATATGTAATCTTCAATCTAACTAATATTACAACTATTAAAATTTTACTACAACACTTGATAGTTGTTATAGCTACCATATTTTTTCAAGAAATTGTAGGGTTTTTTTCCTCTTTTTTTCCTCTTTTCACTATATTTCTTCATATCTTTTCATTTCTTGTTAAATAAATAGGATGAACAGAAAATAAATACTTTATGCTATTAAATCATAAGTCACATTAAATCTATCATTCTTTCAAAGAGATGTTTGAATCTCTTAAAATCAATCTTCTTTTATGGTAAAATTAAAGAAATTATGGTAAATTTTATTTTCAAAGATATAAGCTAAAGAAAGCATGCCAAATTATAGAAAAGGATTTGGGCTTTCGTAGGATAAATAAACTAATGTTGAAGTGACAATTTATCTACTACAAAGCTAGTGCAAATTGTGACAAGTATTCTTCAAAAAGTCCCAAGTACTTGCTAATAATCTTAAAACAATATTGACCTTTGCAAACATGAAAATCAATCTTATTTCAATGTTGATTATGTATTGACAAAAAAGGATATTTAGAATTTGCGTTGAAGTCATATATAAATCGTGCAAATTCGCCCTATTAATTATCCCCCCCCCCAATCAAAACAAAAATAAATAAATTTATTGATGTATAACCTTGTGATTTGTAAGTTGTAACCCCTTAAAAAAAACTTTGACATCTGGTATGACATAATTATGAAATATTGAAACGATATATGGCATAGGATATGGAATACAAAATATGGGTACAAGTTTGATTCAATTCACTATAAAAAATTAATGTTTTTTAATGTCTAAGTTGACGGATTTTCTTGGGCATCCAATGTACCAACCTATGTTTTTATGTCAACAATGACGTCCAATACAACATCAAAGATGGATGTGTTATGTTGTATTGGACATCATTGTTGACATAAAAACATGATTTGGTACATTGGATGTCCAAAAAAATCCAACAACTTAGACACAAGTTTCTTATAGTGATTGTTCCATACTCCTCTATCCCAAAATAATTCCATAGTTTGAGAAAACTAAGTAAAATAAACTTACATTTTGTCAAAAAACAATGATGTGATGTATTTACAATGTTTGTTACTAACAATAACGTGTGATTGTAATATGTGTATTGTTATAGTGCCATACCATGAGAATTTGTTATCTATGTATTTGTTTTTCTAATACAATTCCAATCTAAGATTATTTTAACTAGTGTTCTAAAACCACATAATTATTTCAGGGCACCGGTAGAAGAGTTTCAATTGTAATCAAACATGGTTTAGAAAAAACACATACATAGCTATAGGTGTAATTAAAAAATTATAATTCAATCAAGGAATAATTAGTTAAATAATACTGAGCATTACAAGAAGTTTCAGCCCTCAGAGAGGCTGTTAACATATGATTTTCGGCACCCCTGTGGTGCAATTACAGGAACAGTAAAAAAATATTTTTATATTTAAAAAATATTTTTTTATATTAAAAAATTAATTAATTTTTAAATTTATTATTATTATTTTTAAAATATTTAAAAATAATAAAAAGTCTGACGTGGTGCTGACGTGGCATAAGTTGTGCCACATCAGCACCTGACATCAAATAATTTTTTATTTGAATTTTTTCTGCAATTGCACCCGGGGGGGGCAAAACTTGTGGCCCCTTCGAGGGCTGAAAATTCTTGTAATGGTGTTTAGTGAGCTAATCCCTTACTATCCAGTCAAAAGAGTTCACTATAAACTTACTATTATTTTGTCATAGTTCATTTGAATCAATACAATTCCAATCAACATTTTTGGGGTAGCAAAAAATTTGCTTGATTGAGAAATCTTGATTCAACTAAATTTTGTTTTCTTGACACCAAAATTTTCATCCATTCTATTGTTTTCATCCATTTTGAGTATTATTTCATTCAATTATCCACCTTTCATCTAATTTCAAATACAAAATATGATCATTAATTGCCACCCTAAGTATACTCTAAATTTTGTAGTAAAAAAAAGACAAACTTCAACAATGATAAAATTTAATATTGAACCAAATATTAGTATAGGTAATTATAGATTAATTCTAAAATGATTATTAATAAACTCCATATTGATTTTTGATTGAATTTCATATTTCCAATTTTTTTGACATTTTGAACATCAATTCAACTCTACTACTTGGAACTTTCCAATGTACAATAAGTTCTACTTCATTTAAGAATTGCCAATTTGAGGCATTCAATTTTTTATAATAATGTGTAGTATAATTGGTAGATTTTGGTAAGCATAATTATCATTGCATCCTTGCATAATCCCAATCAAGCATACCAAATTTCAGTTCCAAAAAAACAAAAATCCATTTTTGGTGAATTTTTTAAGTCAATTTTCATGATTTTATTCAATATTTTATTGAAAATAATTGGTGATGAGTATTTTAATTTAATTTGCATAGATATGTAGGGAACATCCCTATGCACATCTTTCATATAAAAAAAACACCCCATTAAGTAACAAAAATATAATCTAGGAAGAATTCAATGTGAGGCGTCATATGACTAAACTTTGTGAAATAGATATCTCTATATTTTAACTAAATTTTGCCAAAATAACTATACCATTATGATCAAATGCACAAAATTAGTTACAAGGTGAGCGCCAAATACCAAAATCTAATTAATATAAAGATATCTATTTCACAAAGTTTGATCATACCACACTTCATTATGAAGTCTTCCTAGAGGGAATTATGAAACTTTTTTGGAGATGCTTGTTAAAGGAAAGATGTGCATATGGGTGTTCCCTACATATCTATCCAATCAAATTAAAAAAAACTCATCCCCAATTGTTTTCAATAAAATATTAAGTAAAATCATAAAAATTAACTTAAAAAAGATTCACCAAAAATAGAAATTTGTTTTTTTGGAATTGAAATTTGGTATGCTTGATTGGCATTGCGTAAGAATTGAGTGTTAATCATGCAAGACCAAAAATTCCAAACTTTTTTTATACTATGCAATAAAAAATTGGAATGGCTCAAATTGGCAGTTTGTAAATGAAGTAGACCTTACTGTACAACAAGTCCACTGGAAGAGCTGAAAAAGCCTTCCGCAGTCCAACACAACAGCCCTTTACTCAGAAAATAAAATAAAATGCCCCTTACAATTCAGACCTCTTTAATGTCACAGTCCGTCCTGGTGCCCCCCACGTGGACAAGTGAGACAACAGAGGTATTCGTTACGTTCAAAAATAATAATAAAAAAATGCCGCCCACACTCAGACCTCTTTAATGTCACAGTCTTGGTGTCCCAAATGGACAAGACAATGACAATGAGTGTCATGGAGAGTTTTTTTAACCGATCGCACTATTCCTTCAAAAACACTAGCCATCTCTCATTTCAGAAAAATAGGTTAAATGGGGATCAAAAAATATTAAAATTAAAAAATACAACACTACCAAAAAAAAGGGGGAATATAAATGACTTGTTCACAATGATAGTAGTAGTTATTTCTTGTCCACAATGTCTGCAAAATTTTGGTATCAAATTGTTGTTGTCATATAATATTAAATCACCTATAATTCAAACAAATGTATTATGTAAATGTCTTTACAAGCAAACATCTTGGATTCAAAAAGATTGCAGTGAAAATAATTGTTTTGGTTGCTAAATATAAATTAAAATGATTTATATTAATTGTCTAACAAGACAAATATCTTCAAATCTATTCAAAGTAGATGCAACAATGGGTCAAATTGCAACCTATAGATCATCTATGATAGTAAATGAAATCTCAAGTCTTTAATTCATTAAAAACCTTCAAATTCTATTCAAATTAATATTATCTATATTTTTCTCTATATATAATTTTTTTAAGTACACATAGGTCATTTTTTTATAATACCAATGGTAGGTCTTAAATGATGTACAACCACATGCAATAAAATAATGAAGCCATTGTGACTCAAACCAGAAGCGTAGGTGATTTTTGAAGTGATTACCAAATCTACCACAACAATTGAGCCTATGGGGTGGTTAGCTTTGGGATTAATTTACTTCCACCCCGTGATTGCTTTTTGCTTCAACCTTTTTTTAAATTGGAGTACATAGAGGATACTACAACATTCATGTTTGGTCATTTGGATTTTATTCACTCATTTTCAACGTATGGTGCTTGGAGTGAAACTGAACAAAATATAGACTCTGTTTTTTGTAGTCACTGTATATATGTATGTATATGTGTCTGTGGTTGTTGACAAGGTTGAAAATTATCCCATATCATTTGTTAACAACTTTAGTTGATACATACTGAAATTTCTGGATTTTAAAAAATAATTAAAAAGCTGCACTAAGGTGCATGGCTTCAATTTTATCAATTAATTGAGGCTTTGATACATTAAGTAACTATCCACTCAAAAACACCATCATGCTCAAATATTGGAGGCTCTAAGCATAGTTTGGTAAAGAGTTTAGTATAGAATTTTGAATTACATATCTTCTTCAAGCATAATTTGGTCAAGAGTTTGGTATAGAGTTTTGAATTACATGCTCTCCTTGTATTGTGTTTGCACTACTGATAATTCTATAACTTGCTTTAGTTGATGTTGACCTTTGAAATTTTGTACATATAATATTTTAAAAGAGGGGGAGACAATTGATGAGAGGAATCTAGTTGTCTCTTTTCATAAGATAGGATAACGATACAATTGGGCCACAATCTACCAATTAATTATTTGGCAATCAAAATATGCTTGTGAAATTCTTTTTGTCCTCCCCCCCCTTCTCTTATGTTTTTTTGAAAGTTGTTGTCGCTACATTGGATATGGGATATCGACATTGTATCCCATATCAATACCCACATCTGTATATTATATATTATATATTCATATATATTTGTATATTATGTGTCATATATCCATATATTGTGTATTATATATTATACTCCGTAAGTATCGTATTCAAGATCAATGGCGAGGATTCAATCAAAATAATTTTTTGCAATTTAAATCAATGGCATGTAAAACATGATTGAATTTTTTAAGTACATTCATGGGCTTGAATTTTTTGAGTCGAAGGTGGCAAATTGGGGCAATGTGTTTGCACTTATCTTTTAAGTGCATAAGTGCATAGTATGAAGTTAGTTACATGGAGTTCAACCCTAAGTGCTCTAAAATTCATATGAAGGATGATAAAAGATTGTTTCAAATTGATGTTTATTCCAAAGTTTATTGTTCATTCATCCAAAATATTATTTGA
This sequence comes from Antitrichia curtipendula, assembly GCA_951230915.1. Lineage (NCBI taxonomy): Eukaryota > Viridiplantae > Streptophyta > Bryopsida > Hypnales > Leucodontaceae > Antitrichia > Antitrichia curtipendula. Next base: position 5,110,981 of record OX579641.1, read on the forward strand.
ATTTTCACCAAATGATCTATTTTTTTAACAAGTTTCATGAAACTTCAATCAATACACAAGCCAAGTTAATTAGCTTAGAGTTTGAATACGGAAGTATAAAATCCCTTCAAACAAATTTGGATGAATGTTAAATGAACATGGTCTAATTACAAAAGTATGAACAATTAGATGCAATTTAGATCAAAGTCAGATGACAATTATGCTATTTGACATAATATTGTATGAACAGTGTAAACCACGTTATATTAACTCTATCAAAAATATTATAAACATCCATATTACCGTGGTGTACCTCAAAATTTACCTCAATTTCCAAGCTAGTATGAGTTAGTATTATTATTGCAAGGCTTACAAATTGGATTAATTTGTGTGGTATATTTGTGCAAAGATATACAAAAGTTTGAAACAAAAATCAAATATTATTGTAAAGGGTTAATTGACATCCTAAATATCCAATCATCTAATAAGAGGATGATGAATGTTGTGAAAATAAAAAGTGCATGTACTTCATCCAATGAATATTCATTTAACCCTTGAAGGACCATTGTCTCTTCACGGACAAAATAGATTTTGAGTACATTCCTATGACTTCAATTTTTAGTGAAACTTTTTAAAACTTTCTCAAAAGATAGCAAAACTTATTAACTTTCATAGGATTATAATTTTTATTTCAATTGGTGCCATGGAGCATAAGTTATACTTCAAGAAGCCCAAATTCTAATTTGGCGGGTAGAAAAAGAAATTCACAAAAGCTTTAAACTTTACTTAATTAGTTTTTTCTTATATATCATATTTTTGCTTACATGTGAAGCTTTGATTCATTCCATTTAGATTAATGATGTGAAAGTTATAAACAATCTTGTTTTTTGGGCAATCTGAGCATCTTCTTGAAAAAATAATTTATAGGATTCATTTCTGAATGCTATTTTCACAATTTTTCAAAAGAATTTGTTTGACAGGGTTAAGTTTTCTTGCTAGAAAAATCTCACTATTTAAAGTATTGTGTTTCAATCCCATCTTAAAGCTAATAACAATTTTGTTTTTCTTTCAATTTTGGACTTACTTCTACTTAGCAATTTATTAGAGAATGAAAATTAAATGAGTTTTAAAAAAAAAAATCCCTTAGACTTTCAAATCAATTCTTCAACAAATTAAAAGAAAAAGAAATTCAAAGTCCAGAGCGCAAAATGTTTCCACAAATGGCGGTCAAAGTCATCTGAAATTGTAGGCTAATGTTCAAAAAACTTTTTTTTTTCAACTTTCAATGCTAATATCTTTCAATCTTTACGGTAAAACTTCATGAAATTTTTAGCACTTCATCTTAGAGAAGTGAAGTATAGGATCCTATGGTTAGATTCTAAAAAAAATTGTTTTTCTTCGATGAACACAATATGAATGACAGTTTTGAGTGTTTTTTGATAGAAAAATGGCTTTGGTTGGTCCCGTGGGAGATAAAAAGCTTCAAAAAGGAATCCCATACTATATCAATGGAAATGCTCAAAATAATCTACAATGTTGATATTTTTGAAGAGATCCAATTGTTTATTCTAAATTTTCAAGAAGAAATCTACCAATCTTTAGATTGAGCACTTTTACAAATGTACTTACAGACAAAAGTGGATTTATTTGTTGCAAGAACCAAAAACAATAGCAATCACTGGAAAACTTTCTAAACGCACCCCACAGATACTCCCATTTCAACATGTCCACGTGCTGAACACACAGCCACCCACCGTGCAATTTGTCAAGCACCCACCTCAGCCACTTGTCAAGCCCTGTTTCGCCTCCTACCCAACCCTAACTGACAAACCCTAATCCTCTCTCAATTTAGGCTAACCCTTTCCTTTCCATTTCAATCTCAAGCACACGGTCTAAATTTAGCAGTTGCATCACCTGACAATCCATCTCCCAGTTTCTCAACTCTCGACAGTCGCCATCTCCAAGCTCTAAGTAAGCTGAAGTTTCGAAGTTTCAAGTTCCAAAATTTTCAAGTTCCAAAGGTTCGACATTTCCAAGTTTGAAGTTTCGGTTTCCAATTTTTTGATTAGTTTTCATGCCTCCCAAGTTCAAAGCGAGTTTCAAGTGTTGGTCATGTCCAGAGTTTCCAGTTTTGTGAAATTCCAAAGATCCAAGGGTGTCTTAAGTTTTGTGAGCTTTAGGGTTCCAAGTTTTTTTTATCGTTTGCATGCTCCGAGTTCAAAGTGAGTTTCAAGTTCTGGCAATTCCAAAGTTTCGAGGGTGTTTTTTTAAGCTTTGTTATTTCCAAGTTTGAAGTCTAGGATTCCCGATTTTCTATCGTTTCCAAGTTCCAAGTTCCAAGCATGTTTCGAGTGTCGCCATTTCCAGGAGTCTCGAGTTCTGTCAGTTCCAGAGTTTCAAGGATGTCTACGTTTTGTCATCCCTAGGTTTAGAACTCAAGTTTCAGAGTTTCAAGTCATGTGATTTCCAGTGTCTCGAGTTGCGTTGTTTCGAGTTCTTGTCAATTCCGAAGTTTTTTAGGGTTTCTAAGTTCGTTCATTTCTAATTTTTGTTTTTGAAGTTTAAGTTCTGTTGTTATTCAAGTTTCAACCAAGTTGTTTCTTTGTGCAGGGTTTTGTTTTTTTGTGGGTGAAGAGGACTTGACTATCGTTGTCCACCATGGAGGAAGGGACGATGTCTTTGGCCAGCAAGGTTTTGAAGAACGGGAGCCGCATTCCGCCAAGGTACACTCAAGATGGGCAGGGTGCCAAGAGTAACATGTCTCCTCCGTTGGAATGGTACAACGTGCCGGAGGAGACGCAGTGCTTGGTGCTCATTATGGAGGATCCCGAGCCTCAGATGGAAAACAGCCCCACAAGCTTCACGCACTGGTACTCAGTCTCCCTTCCTTTCATCTCCAGATGTTCCTTAGGTTTCCGTAATGTTCGTCCCTGTTGGATCAATGTTGTAAACATTTTTTTCCTCACTTTCTGCTCTTTGTGGTATCGATTTTTTTATAAAAATTCTTTTGGGGTAGTACAATCCATTCATAAGTTAAGCCAGAGGTCTAAGTTCTCTCCAATTGAGCACAAAATATTCTTGAACTTCAAGGCAGGGGCTCTTTGCTATCTTTGAATCAAGGCTCCTTTCACTGTAGAACATCTTGAATTGAATTGAATTGTGGGCCATTCAAGAATGTTATGCAGGTGCTTGAATTTTTCTGTCTTGATTGGAATTGCTCCTCAATCGTTGTTTCTGCTTAGCATCCCGCTTTGTTGGAATTGGTCACTAATAAATTCAACAATCCAAGTTGACTGGAATTTGTCACTGATGAATTAATGACCAGTTCCAGTTAAGTTGGATGGACTCCATGACTCGAGCAAGAGAATGAATTTTATTATTGTGTAAACTATCTTTCTTTTTTCTATTATATTTTCCTCTTCTGTTCTTATGATACTTATTCCTTACTCAAAAGATCAATTTCTGTTTGTTAAGATACTTCACTCACATCTGCACCCACCTTGCATCTCCTTGTGTCACTTCATCATATTGCTTCAACATTTCGTTGTAAAACATCTTTCCATGCTAGGTTCGAGAATGTCACATAAAATTGATCGTAAACCAGTTTTTATTTTGTTTTTTAAATTTGTGTTTCTGATTCATGTTGTGTTAATTTTTACACCTGTTTTGACGTTATTGATATTGGTGTACTCATGTTATGATGTTTTTTTGTGTGCATTTCAGGATAGTGTTGAACATTCCTCCCACTCTCAAAGGTAAAGTCCCTGATTGTATAATTGTAATGCGAGGATGCATTTTCATCTTCTGTCATCGCATTTGAACACTATACTTCTGGAAACTTCAGAAAAGGTGTGTGAGATTGTCATAAATAACGTTTTTTTGAGTCAATTCTTTGTGACTGTCGCGAAGTGCAATATGGTTTGGAACGTAATGTTAATATTGAAATTGGCCATCGATACAAACAACAAGAATTTTTGCTGAAAGTGTCAAGTCCGAATATGATTTCAGTTTTCATGAATGAATGCAGTCTTTTTGTTTTCTTCTCCTATTCACATGCTTTCAGTTGTTGTTTTCCACTTGTAAAGCTTTCTGCATGATTTTAATGTTTGTAGGATTGCCGGAGAATTTTTCTACGAAGGACCACGACGACGAGAAAGATGAGCTCAATCTCATTCGGGAGGGTCTGAATGACTTCAAGGTTCCTAGTTACCGTGGACCTAACCCCCCCACGGGAGACCACAACTACGAATTCCATCTCTACGCTCTGGATGCGTTTCCCAAAGTCCCCAAGAAAGTAAGCTTGGATACATTCCTTTTCCTCTCTCTTTTTCAATTGTTTTTGTGTTTTAAGTACTAGCAGTGATCTCAATGCTTTATTTTCATTCCCTGAAGGACTTACTTTCATGGGTTCAAAAAATGACCCAATTTGTTCGATTGTAGAAGTCATCTGAACTCCTGTGATTTTGTACCCTGAAGTATTTATCTTTGTCAATTGTTTTTGTAGCTTGTGTGTTTTTGAGTACTAGCAGTGATCTCAATGCTTTATTTTCATACCCTGAAGGACTGACTTTCATGAGTTCAAAAATGACCCAATTTGATCGATTGTAGAAGTCATCTAAACTCCTGGGATTTTTCATGATACAGGTCAAATTTTATATCACTAGAAAGAGTGAAGAGCATAGTATTGCGTTGATCAGAAAATCAAAAGAATGGAAACACAGAAAGTTCCCATGTTTGTCTCCCTCAAAAGAGTTGAAAAAAAAGTGTTTTTTTCAGTTTTAGTTTATTGACATGTTGTGTGTACTTGCAGCCGAACAAAGACCGGCTTCTTGAGGCAATGGAGGATCACATCTTGGCGGAGGCCGTGTTAGTGGGTCATTACAACAAGGAGCAGTATGGCAACACTGGGTACCCGAATGTGAAAGGCTATCACCCCACTGGAGTCCCGCAGTATTCAGGACCAGGGCGATCTCGGCTCAAGGTCCAGCACAGCAACACCAGGGGTCCTGCTCCTGTTTATCAGTAGTTTGATGACACCTGGGAATCACGACTTTCAAATCAGAGAAAAAAACGGAGTGAAAAAAAAAATCTGTAGGTACACTCTTCAAAAAAAAAAAACCTTTTATCTGACTGCTTGGAAAAAAAACAGTCGTATCATACAAGTTAAATAGTGTGAATGTGTGAAATAAGTGTGTGTATTGTGATAGTTTTCCAAATTCCTCATTGGAATCTCATTGGAGAGAGTCAGGGTGAGATTCAAGAGGTTTGAGTCGGTGTATAGGAATCAGCTTGTGCAGGAAGAGGGGAAGGTCTTCTTCATATGTGAAGTTTTTTTTATGTACAGAAGTTTTGCCGTTGCAAAAGAATCATATCATTTTTCAAAGACACTGTTGAAAGTGGAAATTCTTAATCTTTGATCAGCTCTGTGTTGTTGAATTTCAATGCAGAAGTATAATTGTGTTGGTGTTTGCATTTCTTCATGTACAAAAGCTGTGTTTGGATCTTATTTTGTGTCGTATGTTTGGATGTAGAAAGCTGTATTTTGGGTCTATTTCTGCTGTCTCAACTCTTTGTTTGATGACACTCTGCAATTGCACAATTTTGTATGTTTTGAGGATTCTTTTTTCTGTTTGAGGCATCATTCACATGTCAAGTTTTGAAATGGACACCACCAACATAATTTACCTGACAATGAGCTTGCTCCCATTTGGTATGGAATAGAATAGGGTAGTTTCCCTTACCTGTCCATCATAAAATTTGATATTATTTGGCTAACTATCTTGCAAATAGGGCAACATCCTTTTAGGAGTTACAGCACTGAAAAATTGCCTTCTATAACTATTATAATCTTTTCAATCGTACTCTCAAAATATTTTGTCCATTTCCCCATAGCTCCAGGCTTGTCTCTACTATTTAGTTTTATGGTTAGTTTCTTGTGGATCAGGCTTGTCTCTACTATTTAGTTTTATGGTTAGTTTCTTGTGGATCTTGTTTTAGGGGATAGTTTGATTGGAATAAATTCAAAAGTGTTTGGTAACCATGGTAAATTTTGGTAACCATGCATTTGATGCTCGGGTTAAAGGACAAGGAGTTAAAGGATGCAATGTTGACCATGGAAATCATCCCTTTTGGCATTGTGTGAACAGTTGGTTTAAATTTTTTTTAAAGCATTCATTGGAAGTCAAACTGCTATACAAGACTTTTCTTTTTCATGTAAAATTCGGCATTGTGTGAACAGTTGGTTTAAATTTGTTTTAAAGCATTCATTGGAAGTCAAACTGCTATACAAGACTTTTCTTTTTCATGTAAAATTCCAACGATGAATAGTGGCATTTTTATCCTGCACAAAAAGATTTTCTATCATTCACTGACCAGAAAATGACCATTGTTTATGGATTAAGGTGTGTGCACTTCTAATCACCGTAGGTGCAATTAAAATAAAATTTGAATGAAGGAATGTTCTTTTTTTAGCAAAATTAGAAAAGAACACATACTCTACTGGAAGTAGACAATTTTGGACTCATAAATTGAGGAAAATTCACTTCCAAAGTTAATCTCAATAGAGCACTTAGAACTTCATTAATCATTAGCAATACGAGGGGTATAGTTGGGAGTTAGTTAACTCTTGAAATGCCTAAGCCTTTTGAATTGTATTTTTTCTATGAAAAATGAACATGAACTTATAGTTATCCCGAATGAAGTAAATTTTTTTTCTAAATTTAATCGTATAGATGTTTTAAAAAACTTGCTTTTGAAGTGTATCTTTCCTATGAAAAATGAACATGAACTTATAGTTATCCTCAATAAAGTAAATTTTTTTTTCCAAAATCTAACCATATAAATGTTTAAAGAGCTTGCTTATCAATAAGCATACCAATTTTGAGTGCAAAATTGCATAGGAGTTGTGAGATTATAACAAGAGAAATGTATATTTTTTGTTTTTAATGTGTTGCCCCTCTCTACTATGTTTCAAAAACTTGCACATAAGAATTTTTTTGGAATTGGAGGTGATATGAACAACTATAAACAATACTAGTACACTAAAATGCACTTTCAAAAAACTTAATTTCACATGAAAAGCTATCAAATTCATTATACAATCCACCTTGCAATTGTTGTAATGCAAATTTTTTTTTTATAAATAGAAGATTGCAAATAATTCTAAATTAACATTTGCATGTTTATATTTTCAATGGTGAAAATCATGAAAACACTTTATTCTTTCTGTTGGAACCATTTTCAAAGCAAATGTATACTTTGCTCAAAGCCTAGAAATTGAGTAAAATTTGCAAACTTTATTCTTCACTAATGGTATATAAATGCCTTTGAAGACCTCTCAGTAATCAAATATTTAACTTTTTCAATGAAAATGAAAGATTCCAATAGTTAACTCTAAAAAATGCTCGCAATTTTTTTCTTAAACAGTCAAAGGAATTTAACTACCCACACCAAAATGAGCCTAAAATTTCAAATCGACCATATATAGTCGCTTGGCCAGTTAGGGGTTAATGTGGCTATCAAAACAACTCTCCTTCCAACTCAATGCTTTGCCACCTAAAGAAATTGAAAATTATGCTCTATAATTGTATTGTGGTCTTAAAAGATGTGAAACTCCTTAAGGATTGAAAAGAAATTGCCTATACAAGAACATGTAAAGAGTAGGAAGAGTTTGCTTGGATGACATATTACAAAATCTTATTCTACCAAGATCTCTTGTAGGCTTGCCACAATTAATTGATTGCTGGAGGAAAGAAAAATACAAAGTCTATCAAATTTGTCAGGATTAGTCTCGGTTTCATTGAGATTGCTCAAACAATTGATAACAATTTCATATGCACATCAAACACATCTCATATTTATCAAAATATGACGAGCATATAATATGATCCCTAACTTCTTTAAAGGTAGTAGTAGTTTTCTATATCTTCTTTTTACCATTTATGTTCATTATTTAGGTGTTGATATGTGGATATGGCCAATAACATATGCCCATTTCTTATAAGATGCCCATACCTTACAATGATTAACTCCTACAGTTCCAAAGCTTATTTTTTGTCAAAAAAACTCAAAACTGCCATTTCTATAGCAAAGAGTAAAAAAATTGGACCCTTTTGTTTTGCACATCTAACCATAGGATCTTATACGTAATTAGTATGAGACTATGTGGAAAAAAACTCATAAATTTTGACCATAAAGATTGCAAGATATATGCATTTAAAGTGAAAAAACAACTCTTTTAGCACATTGTAAGACAAGATTATTTGACTTTGAGCCTTCTTAAATTAAATTTTATGCACTACAAAGTTTTGAGCTTTAAATCTTTCTTGTGAATTGAATTGAGAGTCTAGAAAAAAAATTCAAAAAATCTTAGTTTTTATTCTTAAATTTTTATTAAGTAAAAGTAGGTATGAGATAGAAGGAAAATTTAAATTATTAACCCTGAAGGACCAAAATGCATTTTTTGAATAGCTCACTACAAATGAAATTTTTATTTTTTTCCTTTGAAATTTTCACACAATATGTGCCCGAGGAGTAGCTTTAAGCTAATTTTTTTAACCGTGTATATTTTATTTTTAAAGATAAAACAATTGATTAGCTTTGTGGGAATATATTTTTTCCAATTGTTGCCCATGTACAAAAAATTATGCCCAAATAAGTTCAACAACACTTTAGATTTTTGGTGAAGAAAGCTAGCAAGATTCTACAGGTGGGCCAAATTTTTATATTATTTAATTTGTCTTTAAGTTAATTTTTTAAGAATTTTGTTTGTTTTTAATTATAATATTGTTTAACTCATTTTATTATTTAATTCCATAATATATCTTCTATTGACAAGTAAAAATATTAGACTTTCAAAAGTCCAAAAGCAGTTAAATACGCCATTAATACCATTTAAGGCAATTTTATCAAATTTTTCTTTGCATAGTTGCATTTCAATTATTGTGATTTAATGTGAATGTGTGTATTGGATGGAAGGTATTTAGGACTAAGCCAAAAAATTAAAAAAAATTGAATACTCACATTTGCCAAGAGCTTAGAAATGCTCCATCTTGACTAATAAGAGTATTTCCATTAGCCACTTGTAATTATTCTAGTGATGTTTTATGCCTTGTCGATTTATAAATAAAGACGAATGCAAAATGCTAGGAATAGACTGTTCTAAAATCTTCTAAACAAAGGCTATAAGTTAATATCTTACTAATGTATAATATCACTTGGTATATCAATGGTGTATTAAACTGCAATATATAAGTATTGAAAAAGAAAGACGTTTAAAAACAAGAGTTGTATAATTGTATATACGAGGCACTTGAGTATAACAAAATCTATATGCTTGTAAAAGAAATAGATTTTGAAACTTCATTTTGGCTAATTTTTGTCATGTTTGTCATTTACACACTAATACCTTTGTAATATCACATCTTCCCTTCTCTCATCCTAGAGAAGTTATACCTAAATGAAATCTTGTTTGATATTCTTGCTATGACATTTTTATATTACAAGAATTTAAAAGCAAATGTGATAAATAATCTAGAGTTTGAAAAGTGTAGAAACATAGTTCTAAATCACATCCTAGACAATTGTAATTCTAACTACTTTTTTTTTCTATCCTATTTTTTCATGCATCACCATACAATCATATTAAAAAAATAAAAAAATAAAAGATACCAAATCACAATCTATTTCTAAAACCAAACCCTACAAATTTGTACCTAAAATGTGCATCCTCTACTCTTTATGAGAGCCTATGCTGAAATTTAGGCACGTTATTTCCTAAAAGCTTTTAAAATTCATCTTTCATACATACAATATCCAAAACACGCATGCTAAGAGAATTTAGAATCCTAGTTCTAACTCCCAAGATGTCACAAAAAACTTAAATAGTTGAATAATATGCACAGTCAAAGCGATTCCAGGTGCAGTCCCCTTGCTTACGTGCACTTGGAGTGCAAAATTAGAAGGCAGGCTCTTATTTAACGGCTGTACCTCTTAGTTCACAATGGTTGTTGACAACTACAGAAATTGAGCACATTCTTCGGTTTGAATGTTTGACGAAAAATATTCCCCTGGAGTCACCCCTGTTCAGTGTTCACACAACAGCCAGGTTCCCCCACCTTCCCCCACCTTCCCCCACCTTCCGTATTCCCCCTTTAATGATGAGAAACGTGTCAGAAAGGGGCAAGGGAAGAATCAGGAAGACGTGAAACGTCAGAACAAGTTTGGGTTGAGGGTCAAATTGCTGTACGGCCTGATCTTGGGATCTGTTACTCCAGAAATGATGAACTCGTCTGCTGCACATGACGGGGGAAAAGTTGATGTGACTGGGGTGGTTGCCTTCGAAGAATGGGTGGAGGTGGGAAGAAACTGAAGCACTCCTAGACTAGCTCGCAAGTTACCAGTTCATTTTTGTTGCAAGGAGTCATTTTGAAGGCAATAATAAGATTGAACTCATATCAATAATAACTGCAACGAAGAGGAGTGAAAGGAGGGGGAGAAAAAAAAACCCATCAGTAATCTAGCAAGTCATGTTTCACAGTGATTAAGGAAAAAAAAGATAGAGGAAGAACTTTCGTCAAAGTATATGAAAAGGATAGACGACCACTGAAATAAGGGAACAAACCTTTGAATAGAACCACAGAACATTTACAGAAAAAATGATGATGTCAATCTCTTTGTATGATGCTGATGGTGATGAGTGGAGAAGTAGAATAGCCCACTTCAACCAATGACTAACACTTCTGTTTCTGTCTGCAGAGTCTCTCCTATAAAGTGGGAAGGTGGAAATGACTTAACACTCCTGTTCTGCAGAATCTCTCTATAAGTGGGGAAGGTAGAAATGAGATAATTACAAAAGATTGACTCGAAAAGGGAGAGGACAAACAAAATCTTCATGAATAAAAAGGGTATTAAAAACTAAAAAGAGAGGAGAATTTTGCGATGTAGCAGTCCCAGGGCCGCATAGTGAAGCGGCGTACCTAGTTCTCTACAATCCCCTCTCCATGAGAAGTGTCTTGAGCGCAGAGATTTCATCACCCCACCCCAATTCCAACGACAGGAACCAAGTCCTCCATCCTTGAGCCTACATCGTTTCTATCGATGTGCATGCCTCCTCCCATGCCTGGATCAACCCCTCGACCGACGTCGGCCATCACAGACCCGTCTGATCTTAACCCTGGTGCCAGTGCTGCCAGGCCCCACTCTACATCGCTCACTCTAGCCCCCATTGCATGCATCTCATGGCCATCTTCCTGCATCAAACGTTTGATTTGTTTAGAAGCTCATACAATTGTTCTGGAGCACAGCTCCATCGCCACAAAAAGCATCACAAACAGAAATAGCGGATTGTCAAAAAGTCGAACAAGATGCACCAATGAGATTATGCCTGCTCTTCAAATTCTGGGTGATATAGAGAAGAGAACCTTGCACTGTAGGTCATTCTGAAATTTCATCCAGGAATTTCTGTATCCAGTATGGGCCCCTTATTTCAAGGGATTTTACTGCACTGACCATTTTGCATCTACCTACGTAGAATCTGATGGCATGATGACAATATTTTTCACACTCTTGTGCTTAAAGACAGGAACCGCGCCCACCTTATTTCCGAACACACACAGGAGAGTGTAGTTACAAAATTCTACACATCCTTGCAAAACATGATGGGAACAAATGAAGGGTAATGAGGATACTGACCACGACACCTTCCTCCATTGAGTGTTCGTTATCATGAGGCGCGTGATACAATTGTTGGCTTTCCCTGATATCCAGGGGCTTCAGCAACTTCGGAAATTGCATCCCATCAGCCAATGCCTTCCCCATCGATCCCCATTCTCTTGGATCTGTATCCACATCTTGTTCGTCCCTCTTCCTTCTTCGCTTCCTGCCTTTGCTCTCGTCAGGTTTCCTGGGCAAGTCACCACCATTTGCAGCCTCCCTCTCTAAATTCAGATATAATTCTTTTACCTTGTCCGCCACAATCCGTGGTAGCGCTGCTTGTGGTAGAGCTGCAAGAAAAAAATTCAGGAAGAGCTGAAGTTAGTTCTGCGAGTAACTTCCGATCCTAATCAAGCCATGCAAAATTGACCAATTTTGCTAAATGATAAAATCCAGCAACTGCCAGGATCTTCCAACAGAGAGACAAAGCAACATATAGCCACACTAAATTCACAAAAATCGCGACCCTCCCTTCACTTGCGTTAACCCTCCCTTAAGGACCCAGGATTCAAAGTTTTAAATAATCAATTAGATTGATCATATCGTAGGAGAAAAGATATAAATGGGAACAAATTTATACCACTAAACTAAGTGAAGAACACTGCATCTACTGGTCGATTAAAAATTAAAAATTGGAACAAATTAAAAAATATAAATGAAATAAAAAATACTTGGAACAACATGAGGCTAAATATGGCTTCTTGATCCTTATTCGAGCGCAATTGACTGAAAGGAAAAGCAAAACGTTCAAGCGCTGCCGGCTAAGTTGCTGCGCATGACAACTTTGCATGCTATATCACAACGAGATCTCGAAAATTCCACTTGTGGATCATTAGTTGGCAGATGTACCACACAAAGGACACCTCGAATATAAGAATCCTAACGTGGAGCATAAATAAGCTTTAAAAACTTTGTAAATCATCACTCTAATCTTTATCCTGACAGCGTTTCCATAAAGTACAGGTAATCTCCTTGGTCCTATTCAGGATACAGAGACCGCAGCCGCACTGTCCAAATCTAACGGTGCGACGAGAAGATCGAATTAGGAAAGCCACAGTAGCTTAACTCCTTTCACCTATTTCAAGGAAAAAACGCCTTGCAATAACGATCTTAGCTATAGATATAGCATGTTCACAGTAGGATCTGACTCCGTTCTCCTACTTCAAGGAGAAAACGCCTTGCAATAACGACCCTAACAGTTGCTATAGTATGCTCATAGTAGGACCTCGGGTTTAGAATAGATAGCCTTTCCAAGGAGGGGAAAAAACACAAAAAACACAAAAAACACTATCAAGCTGACAATTCTCGAAATGGTGGGTTCCGCTCCCTACTAACTTACTCTCCACAAAGCAAAGTGCAATTCTTGGTGCTCATGTGCAAAGAAAGACGATTTGAGCACTTACATTGGTTGGTGTCTTGAACAGCTCTCGCAAGTTCCTGCCAAGCACTACCCAGTTGTGTCATGAGGCCCGAAATATGCAAAACAAGATTGTAGGTCTTGTTGTTGCCTTCTTCAATGCTAGGAGCTGTGATCATACGCCGATCAACTGAAGCAGTGATGCGTCCCAGTGGTTGATAACCTGCCCTTTCCGTGAGCCATTTGCGAATCACACGACCGCTGGGGAGATTAATATTATCCTTCTCTTTATGCACAAACTTCCTGTGCGTAATCCAATGCTGTCGATTGGAGAGCGACTTATTCTTGTCTACACACGGTGAAAGGAGGCAGAAGTAGCGCTCCTCGTTGTCCACCACTCGCACGTCAAACTCTCTGTAAACCTCACTATTCAGGTCTGGCTCCACTGCCATGGAGACTACACTGTTGAACGAACTCCAAAAAATCCTTGCTATGTGTTAAATAAGTTTCTTGGTCATGTATTGCAAGTCTGGAATTGCTTTGACGAGTGACCAATTAAACACGCACGAAGAGAGAATTGAATAAAGGGAGTGAGAATAATGAGGAAAAGTAACAATCGACGTAGGATCAACAACGAGAATATTCGTAACTGAAAATGCAGATGGCTAAAGAGAAGGACATGAATCGAGTACGGTAGTCACAGAAACTCTGGAAAAAAGAAAAGCAACCGATAGTGACTGCTAAGCAAATTAACACAAAACGTAAACGAAAGCCAACCGAAAAAAGCTACGGAAGAAAAAGAAGGTACAATCAAGAAACGCGAACAAAGAAGAGAAGCGTCGCAAAGAAGCCTCTCCACAAATCACCTTACGAAGGAAGGAGACACTAAATGGCGTAAAATCCACGACAGAGATCCCCTGAGCGCAAGAATTGCGTGCTCCGAACAACAAACCCTGACCTCAGCCACACTCAATCTCGAAACTCTCTCCCTAAGAACCTGAAACAAACGGAAGACCTATCCTCCACAACAACGAAATCACCAATAACTGTCGAACGGAACAATGCGCGACGAACTCTCCCATCCTCCTCAATTCTCTAAACCCCCGCTCCCTCCCCTAATCTTGGCAGAAGCCAGGAAAAACTCAGCACGAAACGAGATCATCACGGCAACTCCTACAATCACCACAATGATCCTCTGCCAACTAAAAACACCAAGAAACAAACTTTCTAAACTCAATCCCACCAATACCTCTCCCTTCACTCAACCGAATTTCTCTCTACTCTCTCCGCCTCAATTGCAAAACGCGCGCGATCCCAAAATACTACAATCAACGTGAAATTCCACCTATGGAATCTCGCGTGCGCGCCCTCAGTTCCGTCCCCTAACTCGAACGCCTCCTCCAGAAAATAAATAAACAAAGACGCAAAAAGAACGCGATGCTAAGTTAATCCACCCTGGAGGCGCGGTAGTTGTGGCTTTCAGTTCCCTCCTCCGCCCTTCCTTCCTTCCTTCCTCCCTTCCCTTTCCTTCCCCTTTTCTGGCGCTCCCTCTTCGTGCTCCTTGCCAATCGGAACGTAATAAAATGTCAAATCCTTCGCCAAATCGCCAATTAACTTAATGCATTTGTGCTCTCCCACAGCACCACCTCAGCATCTCCAATATTAGAAAATACGTTGACAAAACGGAAGGAGACGAAGCTCGCATGGACCAGTATTCAAAAATACGAAAAAACGGGGGCAGTTGTGGTCGGTTTTTGGAATGCAAAAATGCTTCGGGGAGCGGGAGGGATTGCGCGAGCAGCAATTGGAGTGTGCATGGCGACGAGCTGGAAGGGAAATGGCGATTGCAAGAAAAGGGGATGGCGCAGAAACACGAATGCGGACAACAGGGAGCACAAGACCCTAGGCTCACTAGGAAGGAGGCTAGTAAGAGTTTTGCACCAGCAACTACCGTATATCGTCGCCAGCTTCGGACGGGCCGGGTCGCGCGGGCCGGGTTGCGGCCAGGAGCTTTCCGGGGACGGGTCCGGGGCTGGGCGTCCCTGTTTGGGCTGCAACTGTATGCTGGAGAACTTTGGCCTCTTTTGCACGGTAGTGTGAATGGAGACGAAGAGGTTTGGGCTAATTTTTCAAGTAAAACCAATTGTGACCCTATTCCATCGAAATCAAGGAAGACAAGTTGTTGTAGAATGTCAATCTTCAATCATTAAATATCTTATATTTTGGATCACTCCAATATGGTATCTATTCGTTGGGATTGGCCAAAAATATTTCTAAAAACAGATACCAAAATTTTGAAATATTGGATTTGTTCAAGGAAATAAATTGCATGGAAAAAATGAAACTTTCTATTTTTAAATATCTTTTGAATCACATCTGACAACTTTATTATTTGGCAATGAATATTGACCCTAGCCATATGATACGCTAATGAGACATCATGAACATCTTAGATTGACGTTCTATAATGAATTTATTTACTACATTTTGACGGAATTAGTGTCGCACTTCATCTTACAACAATCTAGTTTAATTGCACTTAATTGTAATCTATTTGAGATCTAATATCCTTATTTGAATTTCTTTGAACTTTTGGGCATTGAAAAACTCATTTTATTTATTATGAAAATATTTCTCTTGTAGAATAGGTCCATATCCATGAAGGTATTATTCATTCCACTATGACATGCAAGGTGTTAAATATTAGCAATTTCATTTATATGAACAATCAATGAATTTCCAAGAAAATTCACATGGGCTATTTTGAACATTATTATCTTAGAAGTGTTGAGGAGATAGGCTTTGAAAGTTAATGAGAAATAGACAAATAAGTTAGATACAAGATTTTCTAATTAAAGGTTGAAGAGTGATTCCAAATATGCCCTTTATGCTTTCTTTTCACTCAAAAAGTGTTGTTTTGTGATAGGTTTGCTTAAGCATCACGAAGAATTTGAGGCTTCCAAAGGCTTGTTTGATTGTGTAATAGCAAACTTGCATCACATTAAAAAAAACTTCCATTTTTGAAAGAATGAGCATGTTGATTTGTTTTTTGAAATGACAAAATTTCATTTTGAGAGAGTGAGGATGTTGTTTTGTTTTAAAAAATATATGAATCAAATTTCTTTTTCCAAGACAATTTCAAGGCACAAGCAAAATATCTCATTTGGATTCCACCTACAAAGCTTGTAAAAGTTTTGAGTTTTAAAATTCTTGTGGCCAACTACTTGTGTTTGGGTTAGGTTGGCCACCTTTCACTCACCATAGCAAAAATGCTTTATTTGGATGGGTTGACTCCAGGCTTTTAATTCCTAAAGTGGATTGACTCTAGGCCTTTTAATCCCTAAAGTTTTTTTACTATATTTTCACCAAGAATGCTCCAAAACTACCATTTCTAATACAAATACCAAATCTTAGAAAAAAAACATTTTTGAACAAGTATAACCATAGGATTTTGTAGTACACAGGTTTGAAAATATGTGGAAAAAAATTTAGAAATTTCCACAATGTAGATTGCAAGATATTAGCATTTGAATTGACATAAATCCTTCCTTTGACCATACAAAAAATAGGGCAGTGCACTTCTAAAGGTCACATTTATATGAAAAAATGTCCAAAATGGTGGTTTTTCTTTAAACTCATTCTTCAAGGCAAGTTGCTACATGCTTGAAACATTCCAAATCATTTGGAATTGTACAACATATAGTAAAAAAAAAAAAATAGAGAATGATTTAAAATACTAAATTGTTTAGAATTTAGTTATGGACTTGAAAAATGCCAATCCCAATGGTTGTAATGTTGTAATAAACAATCTACATCCTATGATTTAATTTTTTTTCCAAACATAGAATTAAATAAAGGACTTCAAAGTTCATTTTAGAGTAGAAAATCTGTAATTGCTCGCGAACTAAAACTCCTCATAACCTTGAATTCATTAATTAAAATGGAACAATTTACAGTTTTCTATGTATATATAAATCTAAAAAATAAATTTCAAATTTTATTTTAAAAAAAATATTAATAATTTTATTAGGTTGCCCAAGTTTTCCGCTAAACAATGAAAATTACAAATCGTACAATAACTTTTTAACCACATTGTCAAAAGTTGTGAAAAATTTTGGGCCTTGAAGAAAAAACTCATCGGAATCCACATGTTGTGAAAATTTCAAAGAAAAATGAATAAAAATTTCATTCATAGTGAATTGTCAAAAATTGCTATGTTGCCAAAAAAATGCAGCTTGGTGCCTTAGGGATTCAACACCTTGAGTACTTTTTGCTTGAACATAAATTCTTTAGAGATAAAAGGTTGGTTGGACTTAGTAGACCGATTGTATACCTTGGAATATTTCTGAAAAAATAGAAAGAATATAAAAATAACATCTAATCTATTTTGCTTTAAAGTTTTCAAGCCTCTAAAGCCATAGTTATTAATTTTGGAAGTTCAGATGACAAAAGGGTCAAAAACATTATGTTCACCATTAGTACATTAACAATTCTAAATTCAACTTTGTGTTGAGGGACATATATACAATAAGGACATTTTTAGAGTCTTTCGCACTAAAAATCCTTAATCAAACCTAAAAAATTTGGACAAAGATTAGATGTAAATGAAAAATGACTTCTTCAAGTTTTTTGAAGTTCACATTTAAGAAAAAAATTAGAATTATTTTTTAGAAATTATCCATGAGGTCAAATATGAAAAAAAACTTTACAAACCCTTTTTAAATCACATTGAAAGCATTTAACTTAAAATTCATTGAATTAGAATTTCTAATTTAGTATATGAATTTATACATTGTTTGAGTGGCATATATTTAATTCATTTTATATGTATATATTTGTAGATGCAAAGACCTTCATCATACCAACGATGAGACTATAATATAATTTCTAATAAACAGGATTATTAAAAAGATTTATGAACAATACTATTGAAAAGATTAATCATGAAAAAGTAAAATATGCATGATGCAACTTATAAAGAAATATCTCTATAATCACTTACTTTTTTATGTTGAATGAGGCTAGGGGACATTATTTCAATGCCTTTCTCTTTTTTGTACCATTGCAATAATAAAAATTATTTTTGTATACTTCATAGTAGACTACCAAGAACAAAATATTATTGAAGTAGAATTCACCAAAATTGTTAATCTTTGTTGTGTGCAACCATCACTTAGATGTGATGATAAAACATATTATGAATAAATGGTTAATTAAACCACTAGAGCAATTGGAAAAAAAAATGCCTAGCATATTAGATAAAAATTGAATCAAATAAAAAATAAAAGATCTACAATCACAAAAGGCAAACATTTGGAGGGTCCATGCTCATGACAACATTTTCAAATGCAATTTTCATGACTAAACTTCCAGTCCAAAATGTTTATAAGCTGCAAATTAGTTGTTGCTTCCATTCAGCTAAAGATGGAGCATATATACATCCATCTCTAGTTTCTAAACTTGTGAAACCTACATCAATTACATGAGAGAAGTGCTTCAATTCTAAGATTACAGTACTAATAGTACGGTTCCTACTCTTAAAAATCCTATACACTTTGTACACTTGCACTCCAATATCAATGTTTACAGCCACCATATTTAGAGTAGAGCACATGAATATTCGAACTCTTCTAGGAGGCTTTACAAATTTCAATTCTTGTACTTTGCAATAGAATGATACGTGAGAATGTTGAGATATGGATTGCCCATGATTTGACTCCTCATAAATAATACAAAGTTGATTTGAAGCATTGTATTCAATATGTCAAATCAACAAGTCAAATACAACCATCACATGCACAAATGGCAACTCAATGTGCGCTAATGTTGCTTTGTTTGCACAAAGAAAAGAATTAGGTTCCACAACACCAATATACCAATGATCAATTCTTGTACTTTGCAATAGAACAGTACATGAGAATGCTGGATATGGATCGCCCATGATTTGGCTCCTCACAAATAACACAGAGTTGACTTGAAGCATTGAAGGAGAGCTTCTTGTACTCCCAAATGCATTAGATGACTTCTCCATGTTAGCATGTCAAATCAACATGTCAAATACAACCATCATAGACACAAATGGCAACTTAATGAGTCAATGTGTGCTACTGTTGATCTACTTGCACAAAAAAAATTAGGTTCAACAATACCAATACACTAATTTGAGATTTCTAATTTAGTATACTATCTAGTGAATTTTAGGCAATACTGTAGACTTCAAGTCTACAAAACTCAAGCAAAGGAAGAGATCACATGAAAGAAAATGATGCATGCATGGAGTGAGCAAAGCAAATTACTCTAAGTAAACATTGAAAGCATTGGAGTAAAAGACAAAATGATAGAAAATTTGAATTGTAACTCTTACCGATGAGCAGGCGGATGCTTCAACACTTGCAATTGGACTTTGAGCAATCCTAATGTACCATCCCTTTGAACACGATAAGGAAAAAAAAATCTCATAGATTTAGAAAGTTGTGGTGCAAGTCACAAAAATGAAAAACAAAAAAATTCATCATATATAGCAAGACGCAACAATAAAAAAGAATGTTCTTGAACATCCAAATCTAAAGCCCTAAACTATGCAATCAACTTCTTCTTTTTTGAGCCTTTTTTCATAAGCTTTTCATCCAAGGTACCATAAGTGGTGCACTACATGATGAATTGTATAGCATCTTAAACATAAAAAAATATATATTTCTAAAATATGCAAAGGTATATTTCTTCCATTGATGGCTAGTTGTTTATATATATTTTTGAACCTTTTAGTGTTTAATATCTAAAATTTCCAATTAATAAATGATGCCTTAGTAGATCTACAAGTATCCTAATTTGTGGGCCTAAGGAATAAAAGACGTAACACAATTTTACTCAATTGACATACAATATCTATGTTTCAAAAGTGGACCTCCCCCTCCCTCTTCCACAAGCCTTCCTTTCATTATGACATTTGAATTTGTATTAAAATTATTGAGCTTTCAAAACCCAAGTTCGAAAGAAAAAAAAATATTGGTTCTCCAAGAAAGCGCTTTGCGTTCAATTCTTTGCACCCTGCTATGCATCTTCCATCTTCCGTATTTTAGTATTTCAATTAATTGAATGAAAAAGTTTCCCTATGACATTGATTTAATCCATTGTCACATATCTCTCCATTGTAAATTTTTTTATAAATGATGATCAACAATCATTGAAAACTTTAATATTATTAAAATCCATATTCTATAATAAGTTTTCAAAATAAAATTATTAATGTCTATTCTTTGTAAATAAGTTATACAATTATATAAATGAGTTTAATACTCCAAAATATGATACGTTTAGGTTTATGTGGCTTATTTTTAGCTTGTCATAAACTTATTATACTTTGAGACTTCAATTTGAAGATTATTATTAACTTTATTGAACTTATTACATCTACCACTTAAAGAATTATTGAAGGTTGTTATGGAAATTATGTTCATATTGTAAAATTTTATTTCAACTAATTGTATCATTGAATATCGCATTACATTGCCTAGTTTGGCACTTCATTGCTCAATTTTCCTTTAGTAATTATTTATACAAATTACTATGGTATTAGTGCCAAATGAGCCCATTTACAATGGAGCACAAAATGATATTCATTAAAAAAAAAATTTGAATAATAAATGAAGAAAAAAATATCAATTTCTTTTTAAAATATACATTCTTAAAATATATCTAAAGTTGATTGATATTTTCTTTATTTATAACAATCTTTTTACATCAATGACATATCCAAAAACAAAAGGAATATTTTATAAAATATATTTTGTTTTATAACAAATAAAATTGCTGAAAATCACTCAAAACAATTAGGATGAAATTGCCATTTTATGAATGAATATATATTTATGGGAACCATACTGAATTGCTTATTTGGTTGATCGTAGGTTGTAGTTACTTGGCTATATCATTGGTCTCATTTTAAGTCTCATGTAGAAGGAGTTACTTTCTAGAGTTACTAGAGAATTTATTAATTTCAAGAATGTAGTAACTTACTGTGTAAAGTAAACCTATGGCTTTGAAGTTTGGCTTTAGTTCAAAAAAAATTTCCAAGGAATCTTTTCAAGGTAATATTATTATTAAAAAAAATTCCACAACTTCTCTGAGTTTTATTTTTTTCTTCATCACTTAAATTATGGTTCATGTCCTTAGTTCCTCAATATACTAAAAATTGTATTTAATATCACCCATACTAACTATTTATTTAAGGCTATTATTTTTTATTTATGAAAGATAAGTATTTTTTTATCAAGAGTATAGATATTGATACTATTCAAAGAGGAAGATCTCTTCAAACATAGTTGGTAAAAATATTCATCAAGTGTACAAATTTAGCATTTTAAATCAACTAGTGTAGGTGACATTAAATGTAGATTTTTGTATAGTCACAACCAAAATCAAGATGCAAAAGAATCCCTATTTTTAGGATTTAGAAGAAGAAACAAAATTTAGACAAATGTAAGGTCTTTCTTTCTTTAAGCCCTAACAACCCAAGTGACCATTTTCCTTCTTTTTTTCTTCTTTTTGAGTTGTTGGTTTTTGAATTTTGAATTTTTTATAATAAAATTATTCCTAAAAATTGATTGCTTATGAATCCAATGGTTGTAGTTTCATCAAATTCCAAATTAAACTCTGCCTTGAGGATTTTTTTACGATGAATAGTGTAGTATAGTTTACAGCTCACATTTTTGGGTTCAATTTGGGCATGGATTGAAAAGTCAGCCAACCAATGTGATTCTTGCCCACCTCAAAAAAGAAAAAATTCTCAAGGAGATCAAGGAAAAGACAAGTGTGCCCATTCTTATTTTTCTTACAAACACTACTTTCATCTCAATGACCACCAACCCTTTTTTTTGGCACCATGGGGACAAATAGCACCATTTCAAAATAAAATTCTACTTTTTGCTAGATGAAAGTAATCATTTTTTTGCCAAAAATTTCTCATTTTTATTTGTGATGTGGATGAAGTCGCCAAATTTGGATGAAAAAGTGCATAAATATGATTGAAAAGTATTTTTTGGTCCAAAAGATGGATCAATGTAGAAATAAAATGCTTCACCAAATTTTAAGTGATCGCCATCCTGGCACTTTTTCAAAAAGCTTAAAAAAAGGGTTGATGACCACTGTGCATTGCAAGCACCACCAAAAATTGCAAAATGACCATATTGTTGTGAAACCGTAAATGAGCATTTTCAACTCTTTTGTCTTTCATTGAGCACAAAAAGGTCATTAGTTCAAAATATGTCTCACCAAAATATGCTCCTTTAAAGTGTATTGCCCTATTATTCTATTGACCCAAATAAAACTTTAAACTTAAATATCTACTAAATTGTGTGGTCAAATAATCTAAAACTTTTTTAGATGCTCACTCTCAATATGAACTACAAGGTCCTAAAGTTACATTCTATTTGATCCTCAAATGTAAACTACAAGAAAAAATGAGCAAACAAACTCAAGTTGATAAGACATACTATTGCAAGTACCATCATCATTTTTTATCAAGCTTTTAAGTGTAAGGGGACCCTCCATCTATATTATTTGTTTGTTATGCTTTTATAGATAAACACCAATGTCCTTTCAAAAGCCATTAATATTGCTTGTAGCACCACTTCACATTGTTGATTGTTGACGCTTGATTCACTTCATGTAACAAATAGTTTTAAAATGGTGATATTATTAAGTCAATTAAAGTTACTTTATTGCATAATAATTCCTACATCTAATTGCAAATAACATACCAATGGTGAATATATTACTTTTAGAACCCTATGCCATTTTGAGCTTCAAAAAATTACAACTAATTCTACAAAGGGTATAAAAAAACTTGGACCAAATGGTAGGGTTTCTTTTTCCAAGGAAACTTTGTACAAAAATATTCCAAGCAGTTTAGCTTCCCAAAATATACAATTAGTGGATAAATGTTTGCCTTATGGACCCTCTATCTTATACCATTTGCATTTTAAATTTTAGAATTATATTCTATAAGTATTCTACTTATACTTTAAAAACGGTTATTTTAAATGACTATTGAACTATTGTATGACTCTCATGTGTTCAATAGAAATAATCCAAGAAAAATTACACTTTATATTTTTGAATTGAAAAGATTTTGACCCCAAAAGGAAGGGGGTGTTTTTCAAAAGAAATTGTCACAAATTGTCAAGTTTTTTGGTGCCTTGGCCAAAATAAAAAATAAAAATATTTTTGAGTCCCAACCATACAAAAGTGCAATAGACCATCAACCATTATGTCAATGTGTGAAAAAAAATTCATGACATTTGATTGCGTCAATAGAAGGATTATAGCATTTGAAGTTTGAGCCAAAAAAATTTGACTAGGGCAAAGACAATAGACTTCAAGCCCTCCTAGATTAAAAAAAATTCCCTATACAAAATTAAAGGTTTACTTCATTCATTAGCATATCTTGTTAGCTACACTCATGCAAAATTTTTAAACCTAATAAGGGGTCTACCTTACTTGAAACCACCCTACAATACAAGGAGGTAAAATAATTTGGCAATATAATAGCCATTTTTTTAATGATTTCTTGTGCATCGTGGAATTTGCTTTAAAAAAATCCAAATGCTGAAAATATAAATCCAAATTTTTTGAATATGTAGAATTTTTTTCAAAATCTTTGATTCCAAAGATTACAAGATTACAGTATTTGAAGTTTGAAGATAATGATTTTTTAAAAAACTTCCCTGTCATAATTTACAAAATTTGATTCTTTCTGGAGTGTGATTTTAGACTAAAATTACTTCATTTTTTTGGCAATTTCATGCCATATCATATTAGTTACATATATACCAAATTTCAAAAGTTAATGAAGGATTTAACAAAAGATGCCCAAGCTTGCCCAAATTTAGGGGGGCATCATTTTTCACTTGGCCATGTAAATGAAAGATTTTACTTCCCACAAAGATGGTTAGTGTTGCACCTTGTGTCAAAATTTTAGAAATGCTCATTCAAAATTGACTTGGTATCTTGAAATAAGGGATAGGATTGACAAATCCTTCTCAAATAGTTGAATTTTTTTTCTTCTTTTGGAGATGCTAGCAATAATAAAAAATTTGCAAGATTTCTTTTTGAACAATAATTTTTTTAAACAATAATTTCTTCTAAACATGACATCTATTTTTAGAATTATTTTCCATCATACTTGCCTTCTCTGTATAATATATGGTATCTTAGACCATAACCATCTCTAGTTTGTGTAGTTTATAAAAATAATTTCAAAATTTGTGATTGTGAATAATTTTGAAATTTTGAAAAATGACCTAAAGAAATTGAAAGAGCTCTTAAAATTTATATACTAAAGAATAGTATAGTATGTTGACCTTCAATATAAGAGAATACTTAAAAATTTCACAAGTTGCAATGAAAAATAGGATTTCTTAACTCTTAAAGTCTTGTTGTTCTTTCAGGGGACAAAATGGATTTCGGACAGGCTCATATGATCTCAATATTTGTTGTGTTTCTTTGAATCTTTTTTTGAGAAAAGAAAAATATATTATCTTTTTCAAAATAAATTTTTTATTTCAATTGGAGCCCGGGAGCAAAAGTTATTGAACAAAAAGCCCTTTTTTTTAGTTTAGCAGGTAGAAAAAATCCTTCAAAAACCCTTAAAGTAAAAAATAAAATAAAATGTTTTGTATATATCAAGCTTTGATTTATTCCATTTGGATTTGTTATGTGAAAGTTACGGACAATCTTGTTTTTTGGACAATCAGAGCATCTTCTTGAAAAAATAACTTGTAGGATTCAATTCTGACCTCAATTTTTACAATTTAAAAAAAAAAAAAATTTCACAAGGTTAAGATCTCTTCCTAGAACAATCTCACCATTGAGATTAGTGTATTTCAATTTCATCTTAGAGCTATTAAACAATTTAGATTTTCCTTGGATCTTGAACCTACTTCCACTTAACAATTTTTCAATGAGTGAAAACTAAGTGTGTATTTTTTGAATTTGTTTTTTTAGACTTTTAACTCAATTTTTTATCATATTAAATTAGAAATTCAAAATTATTAGAGCAAAAATTATAAGTTATGAAGGTTCAAAACCAAATAATGTAGTTGAGCAAGGTGGAAATTTTTTTGTTTCCTTCACTTTAAATACAAATATCTTGCAATCTACACAATCAAAGGTTGTGAAATTTCTGCCACACTCTTATACTAGTTTTGTACAAGATCCCACTGTTAGATATGCAAAATACTTTATTTTTTATTTTTTTTGCACTTTGCTATCAGAATAGTAGTTTTGAGTGGTTTTTGATGGAAAAGAGGCCTTTATAAGTTAAATAAATAATTAAACTTTACTACAACATCTAAAATTCATTTACTTTAACTTGACCATTGCGCTTACATCATTATTTTGAAAATCTTCTGTGTTACTTTAAATTTTTTTTGTTATAAAAGTTTGAGGGGCAATCAGGAAGTTTTCTTTTGAAGTCATTAAGCATTGCTTATGAATCAATGATGTCAATAATTTCAAGCAAAGATTCTCATATTCTAATAGTCTTTAGAGCATCTAAGAAAGAGGTAAGTTGATTATTATTAGGAGTAAACAATGGATTGATGGAGATGTTGTAGGTTGAAAATTTGGTAGGAAAGAATTTAACACACATTATTAGTGCAATTGTATTTCTTGGGTATTTTGCTATCAAATGGGAGGCCATTATGAATTTAAATAAAGTTATGTTTTCTTTGAATCACACTCAATACATGAATTTCTTTATTGATTATATGTTTACTTTTACTTTATCTTTATTTCTATAATTCATAGAATCTAGAGACATAATTCCCTTTTAACCCCTAAAGGTTTGTGAATTCCAAAAGTAAATGTCCCTTGGTCAATTTTGATTGTAATTTTCAAAATAACCATTTTTGACATTTGTATTATACTAAGAAAATAAAGTTTGACAAGTTGTTTTTTTACTCCTTTATAAATTTTTGAAAAAAATCCCAAAATTGAAAGAATTGTTGCAATTGCAAACTCTATGATAGAATCCAAATTACACAATATTGAGTGCACTTCATTCATCTTTTTTTATTAATATTATTAAAATTAAAATTACTAATTTATATTTTTCATTCTAAACTTCACTTCTAGTAAAATTTCCAAATTATTCCAATGTACAATGTAATTGATATATTTTTATTTTCACCTTTCACTTTAAAAACATTGTAATAATTTGATTTTTCCATCAAAAAATTTGAAAAAATAAATACTGATAGAAAATATACTTTTTAACAAATAAAAATATCAAATTTGTATATATCAATTATGTAAAAGAATAAATTTAGCTTAATGGTGGAATTAGACTTGAAGGTATTTGGCAAGTGTATTTTGGATGCAAAAATAAAATAATTTAATTGATAAATCTTCACCCCAATCTTATTTGCTACTTATAACTCTTGCAAAAAAATTCAAACTACTTTTTTTTGGTTTTGCTACATTTACTAATTAATTTTCACTATTTGAATTATAACAATGATAAATTTTTACAAAATGAATTGAATTTTTTTTTCCAGTGATAGACAACCCATAATGTCATGTAATAGAATATAAAACTGATATTTGAACACAACTAAAAAGGCTAAATTTAGCTTAGATATGATATTTGACCATTTTGCAATGGCTCCTTTTTTTTAGGGGTTCATAAGATGTAAAAATGCAAACAATGACAAGGGCATTAGAAAAAATGTGCGACCTCAAGAAGATTATTTGACCTTGGGCAGCAGTGTAAATACAATAATACCAAGAAATAAAAAATATTATATTTTTATTTCCCTATGTTTGCATTGTTGGTCTAGAGTCAAACATCCCTCGTGAGGCCCCATTTTTTTTTCTCATGGCAACGATAATGATTTATCCTAATCATATTAACCACTGGTGGAGCTAAATCTTGTATTTGGGATTAAGAAGTTTCACAATATATTGAAATTGGTATTGATGGGCTATGAAGGTGTTGTATATTGATTCACCAAGGGTGCTCAAAGATTAGGAAATTGAAATTATTTGTTGATTCTGAACCTTACCAATGCCCAAGCTACATCCTTTCAAACTAACATATTATTTTGTAAAAATGTCACATGTAATTCTTTTTTGAATTTCACGCAAACTCAACTTAATACACAATTAATGGATTTAGTTGTTTATATACAAAATTTCACATTTTGTTTGGCAATGAATAGTTTCAACATAAGTTTTTTTCAACATAAACTATAACGCGTTTTCATTGTTACAGGTTGATGATTGGCCTTTCATGAACTTAACCCCTAAAGGACCAAAGTTTTTTTTTTGGCAACATGGTGATTTTGAGCAGCTCACTACAAATGGAGTTTTTATTTTTTTTCTTTGAAATTTTAACACAACATTTTCTCGAGGAGTAGCTTCAAGGCCCATCAATTTTCATAACCTTTGACAGCATGGTCAAAAAGTTATTGCATGATATGTAGTTTTCATTGCTCGGCGTGCAGCCTAGGCAACAAAAAAAACTTCTTTAAAAATCACTTTTTTGAAAACTAAAAATTAAAAATTGGTTTTGTGGATTTCTATATGCATGGAAAACTTTGAATCATTCTATTTTGATTAATGAGATGAAAGTTATGAGGAATTTTAGTTATGGACAGTTTACAAGTAGTTATAAAATCTCTATTCTAAAATAAACTTTGAAGTCCTTTATTTTACTCAATTTTTAATATGTTTGAAATTTATAAAAAAATATAAGGTTTAGATTGTTTATGACTACATTACAACCATTGGGATTGGCATTTTTCAATTCTATAAATAAATGGTTAACATTTAGTATTTTGAATCACTCTCTACTTCTTTCTACTTATTATTTCTTTTCTATATGTTGTACAATTCCAAATGATCTATAAATACTCAAGCATATAGCCAACTTGACTTGAAGAATGAATCCAAAGAGTTACAACCATTTTGGAAATTTTTCATAAAGATCTAACCTTGTGAAATGCAGCAGCCCGGGTTTTCACAGGGACAAAAAAAGGATTTTTGTCAATTCTAACTCTAATATCTTGCAATCTACATGGTGGAATTTTCTGAAAAATTTTCCGCATCTTCTCAAACCAGTGTACTATAAGATCCTACGGTTTAATTTTTCCAAAAATGTTTTTAAAAAAAAATTTGGTACTTGTATTGGAAATGGCAGTTTTGGAGCGGTTTCGGTGAAAACATAGTCAAAAACCTTTAAGGATTAAAAAATGTCACACATGACGTTTTCTTGTGCCACATGATCTTTTTGCAATGTTTTCGCAAATATGATGTTTTTAGGAACATTTCAAATAATCATGTGAAATTTTGTTGTATTTTTTACCAACTAGATTGCTAAAAAAGTATTGAACTTGCTATAAGGTGGGTACACCCAAAAAGTCACACTCCGCCTAAAACCACCGTCATCACCTTGTGTACATCTCCAAAATCAATATGTATTAGTATGCTGAAGAAACAATTTTCGAACATCTAGCCCTCAAAAAGCTTTGATCCTTCCTAACTCTTGCATACAATATCCACAAATGCCGTGTTCTTTGGTGCGTTCACTTGGAACCTCCTTTCACTTGCCAACAAGAAAATCAATTAAAATTTAAACCAATGGTTCTACTAATAATCTCCGAAACCAATATATGTATATCAATATGTTGAAGAAACAATCCCAGAACCTTAAATCTACCAAAAAAAAAAGAAAACTTTGATCCTTCCTAACTTTTGCATACGGTATCCAAATGCTGCATTCTTTGGTGCGTTTGAACCTCCTTTTCACCTCCCAACAACAAGAAAAATAAGAAAAATCAATGAAAATTTGACCATCAGTTCTTATAATAGTAACTACACCCAGTCGCAAAAAGCGGCGTTTTTTTTTGCGGGGGGTGCCCGGATTTTTTTATCTCCAGTCAACTTCCCAAAACTGATGAACTTACCCTTGATCACTGTTGTGATTAAATCATTTAGCCTTCCCCTTTGCCCCCACTGAACATCTAAAACAATATAATAATGAGCATCGTCACTTTTATGAAGGTTTGCAATATGAGTGGTAAAAACATGTCACATTGTCCGAGCGAGCTATTAATTTATTCATTCATCCAAGGGGGTGGGCCCCATTTGTTTTTCCCCACCAAACTCCGTCCATCCGTTGCCCCAAAGATGCCCTCCGCAGTGGGTCCACCCCCCGCCGCGCAAAACCAGGGAACACTAATTACATTAGAACCAGGGCTGGGGCGGTCCATTTTTGTCTGCAGAAGTCTTTGTAGGAGTTGTTGTACTACTACTTGGCATGATCGATCATGTGCCATATGCGACAAGGTGTATTTACTCCGGGCATTTCCTTTGTCGATATCCCCCACATCAATTCATGCCATGACTCACGCGCGCGCTCATCTTCTAGTAACAAGTGGCCCAATGCATTCAATTAAAAAAGCGAGAGAGACACGAGTAAGTTATAGCGCATTTGATGCGGTGGTGGTGGTGGTTCTCCTTCGAGTGGTCAGCCAACAATGGCATCCTTTTTTTTTTAATTTTACCCACCACCCCCTACTGAAGTGAAGGAAGGTGAGGCACCCACATCCGACACCTTGACAAAACAAAACACAAGATAAACGACGGTTTTTCCTTGCGAATAAGGAGGAATAAAATCGAGGCTCTCCAAGATCCGCTTCGAAAGCGATGGGCACCCCCAAAAAACAATTAAACACCTCCCCTGCTGCCGGACTTGGCGCGAGGAAATTAAAATCCACGACTTTCTAAATTGTTGGCATGGCATCATACGTGACGTAATTCTACCCTCGCAAAAGCCACAAACTGAGGGTGTTTTTTTGACACCCACCCCCAATACATTGATGTGGTTCTACCCACGCAATCTGTGGGTTTTTTTTGACCCCCCGGTTTTTATCCGCAAGGAAATTTTAAAAAAAATGGCTTTCTAAATTATTGGCATGGCGTCATACGTGACGTAATTCTACCCTCGCAAAGCCGCAAACTGAGGTGTTTTTTTGACACCCACACCCCGTACATTGACGTGTCTCCACCCTCGCAAACTGAGGGTTTTTTTTCACCCCCGGCTTATATACGCAAGGAAATTTTAAAAACCCGGCTTTCTAAATTGTTGGCATGGGGTCATATGTGACGTATATTCTACCCTTGCAAAGCCGCAAACTGAGGTTTTTTTGACACCCCCTTACATGACGTGGTTCTACCCACGCAAACTGAGGTTTTTTTCTGACCCCCATACACGACGTGGTTCTACCCTCGGAAACTGAGGGGTTTTGGGCCCCCGGCTTTTATTCGGGTCCCTCAGTTTCTGAAACTGGGTAAGGCTGGACTAGTAACTAATTGATGAAATTTGAAACTCAACGAAACGTGACACGCATGTACACCCAAGTACCGTATTGGTTGATGTCAGATTGTTAGTAGCATACTAGTTACCTACTCTTGGGTGGCGTCGTTAGTAGGACTACTACCACCATAAAAATTCCACGATGGATTTAGGGCTTTGAAAATTAGTAGGACTACTACCACCATCAAAATTCCACGATGAATTTAGAGCCTTAAACATTAGTAGGACTCCTACCACCATAAAAATTCCACGATGAATTTAGAGCCTTGAACATTATTTAGTGCTTGTTTTTCTATTACCCTTGAGATTTGACTTTGTATTTGTTGAAATTCAAGTAATACTTTTTTGTAAAATCATGTAAAATGATCTAGAATTTGTAGTGACCAATTGCATGTGCTACCAACCTTTGCCCACAAGATATAATGAACAAAATTTACCACAACGGCAGACATTTTCTTCACACAAAGGACTTACAAGTGGATGAGGTTACTCTTTTTATTACTTCAAATCCAACACAAAAACTGAGTCATGTTTTTCACACATTCTTTGTGTAAGCCATTGTGAGATTGAAACGAAACACGGATTGGATTGTAACATCATGATATGGCATTCTGAAGAAGAGAGGAAAAAAAATATAAATTATTTTTCTTCAAATCTGACAACTGAGTAGTCGACGTGTTGTACTCCCTCCCGTCCCAAAATGATTGTCCACAAATTTTGTTGCTACTTTTTTGAGCCAATTTCATTGACCTTATTGTGAAAAACATAATTAAGAAAAGGTTCCAAATTTTATATCACTAGAATCAACGAAGAACATTGCATGTGTTCACTGCAACCTAAATAAAATTAGCCACAAAGAAGTATTTTTTTTTTTGACCTACTCAAAACAACCTTAAAAGAAAATATGACATTCAAAGTAGACAATCATTTCGGGATGGGCGGGAGTACTACATGTTATTAGTCCAAATTGTGTGAAGCTTTTTGGGTTGCACATGTCATGTACGTCAATTTCCATTTATGATCACTTTTACAGATTTTTTAGATTGAAATGATTTTGAAAGTTTCGACTACTTTGGTCCGTATTGAATACGAAGATAGTGAGCCACACCAACTGCATTCTTTTAACATGTGACCATTTTAAAAAAATTGCGAAATTATACCGCTGACCGGTCACTTGTGAATTAAAATGGTAGGCAAGCCCACTTTTTTCTTTTTTTTTTTCCGTTTGTTTGTTTGTTTTGTAAAAACTCATGCAAACAACATACATCTGTACGACGTGGGTTGCGTGATAAATACGTCAACGATCAATTAGGTATGCACTTTACTTTACGAGAGAGTTCCGCGGAAGTGGTGAACATCGAAATCCAAACAATCAACCATCCCAAGAGCCAACAGAAGGCCCTCCTCCCTTGAGTGAATGGCTGCTGCTGCTAGTACTACTCTCACTACTCACTATTCACTAACGGAACCATGTCAGAAGATCAAAATCAGGGATTAACACCACAAACGTTGGGTTTACAAGAAACTAGCCTTGTGACCCCCCATTTGTGCTCCAGAAAAAGAATGAGAAATAAAATATATTTTTTCAGTTCCCGACAGTCAAATGCATAAATGTTGTGAATGTTGGATGAAATAATTGGATGATGTTTCTTTGAGATGAAAATGTGATGGATGTTGTGACATGAGTTGTGACAAGGGGTGTGATACTACATGCTTATTGTAGTAGATGGACATAAATTGGGAGATTGTTTGCTCAAGGGCGCACTATGTGTCCATAAGATGCGAACATGATGTTTGTATTTCAATTCCTCCCCCCTCCCCTGGAAAAATCAAGAGCCATTGATCTAAGTTTCAAATAAATTTGCCCTTCCTGATTGCTTTCCATCTTCTAAAAAATCCAAAGCCGTTGATGCCTATGGAACAGAAAATCTTGTCCGTCCAAATGTAAATAAAGAATAGGGATATAAAATATGGATACAAAATACGGACACGATTTCAAACTACAAAATACAAGATATGGATATGGACATGCTCACAAAATACGGATATGGAAAATATAGATATCCACAAGCAAAAAATAAAAATATATCCCATATGGTTTGGAAGTTCTACATGTTCCCCAAGAATACAAATATAGGCAGCTAGGGTGGGTTTCACATGTTGAATTCATGAATTCATTTCACACAAGGGGTTTGTTCAAAATTTTGCTCAAGAGTTTTACAACTAGTAGGAAAATTACAGATGTACCCCTTTTAGAAATTTTGTAAAAGCTTAACAACCAATGGGATAATGCCATGTGTACCCCCTTTTAAAAATTAGGTATGTTTTTTTTTAAATTGACAATTTGTCTCTATGTACCCAAAAGATGCAAGCATCTTATGGGCATTAATATACATAGCTATGTACCTAGAAGATGCAAACATCTTTTGGATATTAACATACATAGTCACTTCAATGTCAAGAACATTCACAATAGATGTATCCCCCAAATAATGTGTTATTTTGGTAAGACAACCAAAGGCCAAAAATATAGTAGCATGATGTAAAATATGTATTGTATGCAGTCACAATGTACTTGAGGGGTATATTTTGGAGCAATTTTTTTTCCCTCAATATATATCTTAACATTGGAAGGATGTGACCCTATGACCAAGGCAATCAATAAAAATTATCAAATTATTGGATGAACTGAGTAGATGTACTCTTTGCCTTTTCAATTTCCTTAATACCTCATTCGTAAAACTCTTTTTCTTTATTTTTTTCTTTATTTTAATTTTAAAACACATGGACCATTTCCATTGAAAGAAGAAACAATTCAAAGAACCAGAGGACCCACCCCACCCCCCGACGAACTCGCATCACAAAAAGTCTTTTTTTTATCCTCAATGTCCTTACTGGCCTAAATTCTCTTGCAAAGCTCCGACTGAGTAGTTCATTTTTTCACGATGGGTTTGGTACGAGAACTAATTCCTCAAGCTACCCCATCCCCCAAAAGTTGGTCACCAACCGAAGCTCATTCATTAAACCCCAAATCCCTTGTGCGACCTCTCTCAACCAAGTAGTTCACCTTTCCACAAAATTATCAACCCGCTTTTCCCCCAAAACGCAAATGCCATTTCACTTTTAATTTTCCTCCTGGAGTAAGTACCCACTTCACTTTTAATTTCCTCATTAAAAATCAGGGCCCTTACCCCTCCCCACCCACCCCCGCCGCTGCAGCCCCGCGTCTTTTTCCCGCGGGTTTTGGGGATTCATGTACGGAAAGAAAAATCCCCCCAAAAACGTGCGTGACTGGGGTGGTCCCAATGATCGTGGATCAAAATTTAAAACCGCCAGACGTGAGAGGAGGGGAACGAAAACGACGGAATTCAACACAAACAAAGGCTCTCCTGATCGGCAGACGTCTCTTTCTTTTCCTCCTTTTTTCGAAGTGATCCAGTCCTTGAGAGGATTGAAGCGTTTTGCAAAATCAGAGCTTCGATGGAGTTGGTAGCATGAATTAATTAAAACGGGTGCATGAATGGAAAACGTGTTCTCGCGCGTCCCCCCAAAAGCGAGAGAGACCAACAGTTGACGATTTTTAGTTGAATTCGATCATTGAAAGATTGCCGTTGAAAAAAGAAGATGCCATGTCGCAATCCTTGTTTGCGTGCGCCCCCATTCAAAATATTCAATGGTAGGGTGGGGTGGGGTGGGGTGGGGGTGGGGGTTGGGGGGCGTTAAACTTAAAGACACGCCGTTTTATTTGAGTAATTGCGGTGTCCATCAATCGGCTCATGGCAACGTTTTGGTTTCTTTGTGACTTGTCCATGTCATTGGAACGGTATCTTTTGAAATGGAGCATCTAGAGTAGTTAACCCTTGCTGACCTTGTTGAGGTAATTTATAAAAACCTACCCCTTGAGATTCTTGTCTAAAATATAAGAGCATCTACAACCATACTCAAAGTAAAAGTGGCCCTATATTTATGACATAGAAGGTTGGTTCAGGAATTGTTCTTGAGGTCTACATCAAGTCGCCCATCTTTGCTTACCCTCTCAACTGTAGACAACCGCGAGGCGCCTCTCCAACAATTCAAAAAGCATGGAACCAGACTCTTGTATTAAGACCAAGCAATGTCAAAGATACGTCACATCTACTCTCTAGAGTGGTTGCCGTGGGCTCTAGCTTGGTTTTTTGGAGCCGGTTCAAATTCTATCTATTGCAAGGGCCCATTTAATGTCAAAGATAAGTCGCCTCTATACTCTATAATGGTTGCCATTTATTGCAAGGGCCTATGTAATGTTAAAGATAAGTTGCCTCTATATTCTAGAGTGGTTGCCATCTATTGCAAGGGCCTAGACAGAAGACCTTTTCTTATGTTGGCCCTTAAAGAAATGTCGAGGCCACATATTTGCACCATGAATTCAAATGCTCTAAAGCATCTATATGTGAAATTTTAAAGGTCAATTTTAGATACACCTAATTTGAGTACTTTGAAAATTCATAATTTATCCATATTCAATCCAAAAATGTTTGCTAAGGAAATCTCAAATCTACTTTTGACTTCCAAGAAGATGCAACAAACAATTAGACAACTCAAATATAACAAAAAACATATTCAAGTGTTTATTTACACAACAATGGGTGTAAAACTTACTTTACCTTGATCTAAATAGTTTAGCTATTTGGAGTATTTGAAGTATAGAGGTAAAAAGAAACTATTTCAATCACTTTTAAATTTTTTTGTCAATTAACAGTCTTGTCCATCTTGGATTATCTTTTGTAAACTAGATTCATGCTGATATTAAGGAATGGAATTCAAAAATTGTACATGTTTTGTTTTAACCCCTAAAGTTCTATGACTACGTTTTCACCCAAAACACTCCAAAACTGCCATTTTTAGTACAAGTACCAAATTTTTGAAAAAAAACCTTTTCTGACACATGTAACCGTAGGATCTTATAGTAAACTAGTTTTACAAGATGTAGAAAAAATTTCAGAATTTTCCACCATGCGGATTGGAAGATATTAGCATTTGAATTGGCAAAAATCTTTTTTTTGTCCCTGCGAAAAACAGGGCAGCTGCACTTCACAAGGTCACATTGGTATGAAAAAATGTTCAAAATGGTGGTGCATCTTTGAATTCGTTTTCCTAAGCAAGTTCTCTACATGCTTAAAATTTTTCAAATCATTTGATATTGTACAACATATATAAAAAAAATAGTAAGTAGAAAGAAGTAGAGAATGATCCAAAATACTAAATTGTTAAGAATTTAATTATGGAATTGAAAAATGTAAATCCCAATGGTTGTAATGTTGTAATAAACAACTTACATTCTATGAATTTTTTTTTTCAAAAAATATTAAAAATTGAGTTAAATAAACAACTTCAAAGTTTAATTCAGAGTAGAGGATCTATAACTGCCCGCAAACTAAAAATCCTCATAACTTTTGATTCATTGGTCGAAATGGAATGATTCAAAACTTTCCACGTATATATAACTCTAGAAAACCAATTTCAATTTTTTATTTTTGAAAAAAGTGATTTTTTTTTATCTGCCCGGATTGCCCAGTTACGAAAAAAAGTAACATATTTGGCCATAACTTTTGACTCCTATTTCCAAATGTCATGAAATTTAGTGCATATGAAAGGTACTCCTGGTGCCCACCTTCTATTAAAA
Organism: Antitrichia curtipendula; assembly: GCA_951230915.1. NCBI lineage: Eukaryota > Viridiplantae > Streptophyta > Bryopsida > Hypnales > Leucodontaceae > Antitrichia > Antitrichia curtipendula. Next base: position 5,147,068 of record OX579641.1, read on the forward strand.
TTTCAGCCAAAAATATGGAAATCTCCAGTCACAAGTACCTGCCCAAATTTTTTATACTGCCAAAAAATGCATGCTGGTCCTTTTAGGGGTTAAAATTGTGTTGTGTCAAATTTTGCGTTGAAGCATAGGAACCAATGTTGTAATGGTATCAACTAAGGCAATAGTGAAGTGACTACGCTAGCTACATTTACTCTACCCATTTGACATCCACAAAATGTGATAATTTACTAATGACTTGATAAATGATATCTAATTCACCTAATATCTGTATATATTACAATCATAATATTAAGTAGCAATGCTAGACTTTACCATTAGCAAATTTTTCTATTTCTATCATAAAAAATCCCCTTACAATTAGCTACTCTTGAATTTAGGAAATTGTTTCCAAAAATTGGTAGTTAACCCCTTAAGTTCCTCGTTAAGTTCCTTGACTATGTACTCACCAAAAATGCTCCAAAACTGCCATTTCGAATACGAACACCAAATTTTTGAAAAAAAACTGTTTTTGATACATGTAACCATAGGGTCTTGTAGTATGATGACTTTAGAACATGTGGTAAAAATTTCAGAAATTTCCACTACGTGGATTGCAAGATATAAGCATTCAAATTTACTAAAATCATTTTTTTGGCACTGCAAAAAACACGGCAGCTGCACTTCACAAGCTCACTTTTCTATGAAAAAATGTTAGAAAATGTTGGTGCTGCTTTGAATTATGTTTCCTAAACAAGTTGTCTATATGCTTGAAAATTTTCACATCGTTTGGAGTTGTACAACATATAGGAAAAAAACAGTAAGTAGAAAGAAGTAGAGAATGATTCAAAATACTAAATTGTTAAGAATTACATTATGGAATTAAAAAATGTCAATCTCAACGATTGTAATGTTGTTATAAACAATCTACATCCTATGGTTGTTGTTTTTCCCAAAAATATTGAAAATTGAGTAAGATGAAGGGCTTCAAAGTTTATTTTAGAGTAGGGTATCCATAACTACCCGCAAACTAAAACTTCTCAGAACTTTTGATTCATTGATTGAAATGGAATGATTAAAAGCTTTCCACATATATTTAACTTTAGAAAACCAATTTCAAATTTTGGTTTTTGAAAAAAGTGATTTTTTCTAATCTACCTAGATTGCCCAGTTACGGAAAAAAAGTAACATATTAGGCCATAACTTTTGACTCATATTTTCAAATGTCGTGAAATTTAGTGCATATAAAAGATATTCCTAGTTCCCATGTGTTCTATTAAAATTTCAGCCCAAATATCTAGTCACAGTCACAGGTACGTGCTCCAAATTTCTATTTTGCTAAAAAAAAATGCATGATGGTTGTTTAGGGGTTAATTCTCATGATCTGTAGTGTGAAAACCTCAATTATTCATTGGTATTATTAAAGAATCTTGTTCCAGTTTTTTCAATGAAATCATAATATTCAATCCATCTCGTGTTTCAATAGGATTTGATTTCTTCTAAAAATAGCTACTTTTAGACAATCCTATCTTAGGATTGACATTTTTCATCAATTTCTTTTCCGCATTACATTCATTAGGCCAATTAGATGTTTACATCATTCTTTAGGCCATTTTGGTTGATAGTCACACTTTTAATTTAATACGCATGTTAGGGCATATATGGAAAAATTACAATCACTCATAAGTATAAATTTGACAATTTTGAATTTTCATTACAATCTAACTTTCTATTGTAAGACAAGCCAATGGTAACCAACCCAATGGGTCAAAAGAATGTGAGGTAACAACACCTAATTGTAACCCTTTTCTAAAACCATCCCATCTTGAAACTTGCCTAAAATGTACAACCACTATTCATGAGAGCCTAGGATCACATTTCAATACACCTATTTTCATCACTTTGAAAGTGCATGGTTCATTCATATGGTGTTCCACAAATGCATTTTATTCCCTAAAGGATCAAATTGCATTTTTGGGCTGTATAGAAATTTTGGGCAGGTACCTGTGAATGAGGATATGCATATTTTAGGCTGAAATTTTAATAAAACATGGGAACTAGGAATATGTTTTATATGCACAAAATTTTATGACATTTGGAAATATGAGTCAAAAGTTATGGCCTAATATGTTACTTTTTTTCAAAACTGGGCAATCCAGGCAAATAAGAAAAAATCACTTTTTTTAAAAACCAAAATTTGAAATTGGTTCTTTAGAGTTTTGTATACATGGAAAGCTTTAAATCATTCCATTTTGGCCAATGAGTCAAAAGTTCTGAGAAGTTTTAGTTTACAGATAGTTATGGATTCTCTATTCTAAAAAACCCTTTGAAGCCCTTTACCTTACTTAATTTTCAAGATTTCTTGAAAAAACAACAACCATAGGATGTAGATTGTTTATAACAACATTACAACCGTTGAGATTGACATTTTTTAATTCTATAATGTAATTCTTAAAATTTAGTATTTTGAATCATTCTCTACTTCTTTCTATTTACTATTTTTTTCCTATATGTTGTACAACTCCAAATGATGTGAAAATTTTCAAGCATATAGCCAACTTGTTTAGGAAACTGATTTCAAAGAAGCACCACCATTTTGGACATTTTTTCATAGAAAAGTGAGCTTGTGAAGTGTAGCTGCCCTGTTTTTCGCAGTGCCAAAAAAATGATTTTAGTAAATTTGAATGCTTATATCTTGCAATCCATGCAGTGGAAATTTCTGAAATTTTTAACACATGTTCTCAAGTCATCTTACTATAAGATCTTATGGTTATATGTGTTAAAAACAATGTTTTTAAAAAAAATTGGTGTTTGTATTCGAAATGGCAGTTTTGGAGCATTTTTGGTGAATACATAGTCATAGAACTTCACGGAACTTCAGAATTTCCTTTTAACACCCAACAAGACCTCATCAAAACTTCTTCATGTGAACCATATTAAATTGCTTATTTGTACACGTGTAGGTGTTGTTACCTTTGAAGGAAGTATTGCACTATTCCTATGACCTTTTACTACACCATGGTTTTCTTAAATAATTTTAAGGTAGTCTGTCAATTGTTAAAAATTTCTATGATTACTTTCAAGAGCTCATTTGCCCACCTATTTTATCAGAACTTTTTAACCCCTAAAGGACCAAACACCGTTTTTTGACAACATAGCGATTTTGGGCAGCTCACTATGACCGGAATTTTTCTTTTTTTTCTTTGAAATTTTCACATAAGATGTGCTCGAGGAGTAGCTTTAAGGTCCAATAATTTTTGTAACTTTTGACTACATGGTTAAAAAGTTATTGCATGATATGTCATTTTCATTGTTCGGCGGGCAGCCGGGGCAGCAAAAAAAACTTCTTTAAAAATCACTTTTAAAAATAACTAAAATTTGAAATTGGTTCTTTAGATTTATATGTATGTGGGAGGCTTTGAATCATTCCATTCCGATCAATGAGTCAAAAGTTATGAGGATTCTTAGTTTGAGGGTAGTTATGGAATCTCTACTCTAAAATAAACTTTGAAGTCCTTTATTTAACTCGATTTTCAATATTTTTGAAAAAAAATAAAAACATTGGATGTAGATTGTTTATTACAACATTACAATCGTTGGGATTGGCATTTTTCAATTTCATAAAAACATTCTTGACAATTTAGTGCTTTGAATCATTCTCTACCTCTTCCTACTTACTATTTTTTTCCTATATGTTGTACAATTCCAAATGATCTGAAATTTTTCAAGCATGTAGCCAACTTGCCTTGAAGAATAAATCCAAAGAGTAACCATCATTTTGGACATTTTTTCATACAAATGTGACCTTGTGGAGAGCAGCTGCCCGTTTTTTCGCAGGGACAAAAAAAGGATTTTTGTCAATTCAAACGCTATTATCTTGCAATCCACTTGGTGGAAAATTCTGAAATTTTTTCCACATCTTCTTAAACAAGTTTACTACAAGATCCTACGGCTACAAGTGTCCAAAAATGTTTTTTTTCAAAAATGTGGCACTAGTATTAGAAATGGCAGTTCTGGAGCGGTTTTGGTGAAAACATAGTCAAAAACCTTTAGGGGTTAAATGAGCATGAGTCATTAGCAAGCATTTTTCATTGCAAAAATATTAAATTAAAGATATCATATTATATATATATATATATATATATATATATATATATATTCTAAGGATTGACGTCAACAATTAAATAGTTAGGAATAATGAATAAAGTAGTCACTAGTTATTATGAGCTCTGGATAATTTGATTCACATTGATTACAGAACTGTAGAACGAACTTGATGCCCATGATGCCATGTTGTTGATAAAAACAAGACCATTCTCATAACTTAATATAAAATACACCCAGTGCCTAGAAATTCATAAATGCATGTGACAATATGGAGTTCTGTAATCAATACTGTTGCATGTGGAAATGACATTAAAAAAGAGATAATTTTGGGTCACATGAGGCAAGGTGGTCTACAAACTCTTAAACCACACTTATTAGACCCCATATTATCACCAACTATATATATCAGTATGTCATAACAGATTCAGTAAGGATGGATTCAGATCTAGAGATGGAAATTGGAGTTCCTCTAACTCTGCACACAAACTAGACCTTGCCGCAGCTTCCCTACTTCTTGGTCATAGAGCTGTAAATCTTAGCACAAAACAATGGCACAAAACTATTGTGCTTGCAATACAAAACAGAGGCCATTACTAAACAACTGACAGAGGAAGCAACCTAGATTTGCAACCTAGGTTGTTTATAAGAAAGCACAGGCAAAAAAACGAAATTGAGAGCCACACAACTACTAAAATGAGAGTAGATATGACAAAGTAACACTAAAGAACCATTGAGAAACTAAACACTAAGGCCGGTGGAATGCCAAGTCAGGTTTTCAAGGTAGATTTGTCACCATTCCATTGGATTCAGAAAAGCGTTGTAACTCATAACATAGACCCTCTTACTACACCCTAAGAGTTGCAAAAAGTACAGATACGGACATCTGTGATGAACGGCTCGAGGGCTCCCATAATGCTCTCGAGCCTCCCAGCTTTCAAGCATTATCTAGTCCATAACAACAATAACCAACAAGAGGGAATGCCCCTTGCACAATAAAAAATATAAGAATATCAAAAGAATATAGGAGAGCCAACGAACTGAACTGTAGAATTGAATCCAATGCTTGCCCCAGATATCATGTGGAGGAATATCCTCCATTCTCTATTTCGGTCATGGGACACGTCTTCACATCTCTGTTTAATAATATTATGAACCTCCTTCCATGTTGAAAGCCCTCTTGACTGGTGATTAATAGTGAAAACGAGCGACTTCGGTTCAAATTGCTGGCCATATGGTGTGGGTCAACAGTTCAGACTTTTGATACACGATTCATCACCAGCTGTATCTTAGTAGGATGGGGTAAGAAAAAGAAAACAGTGGCAACGCTTTCCGACGGTGGAGCACAATATAATGAGTAATGAATATTTAAGACTCTTTGAACAAATACAAACCAATCCTCCACCTTTCGCCACAGTTCCTTTGCATGTGACATCAAAGGAATATTGTGAAGCTAATTTAAAGCTAGTGCAAAATGTTTTAGAGGTCAATCCAAAGATGTTTAGGTGAGCCTCTAAACATACCACAGACCGAATTCTTCCGGGCCCTCATCTGCAACATTCTGCATCCACTCCTTCGCAACACTTTGAAGGTAGATGATCCGAGATGCAAAAAACTGCAGTGCAAAAGCTCCTCTGGCAAAGCGCTCCATACGTCAAGGATCGAGGCTCAGGGACCCCTGCCACTGGTAATAAACATATCATTACTATTAGAGAAGACCAGCATTTGAGTACAGCATAGTATAAAAGAGCAGTTGAGCAGACCCGACGTCCTACAGGTAACAAACCGATATCCAAGCTGTAACCTAGTGATTTTGTAAAACTCAAAGATCAATGATATTAATCCCTAAATTTATTAAAAGACCTTGAGCAGGATGCAATGCACAACCTAGAGACCCTACCGTAAACGGCACTCACTCTGTGCTATAGGATTTGTGATCTATGAGGTCTCAAAAAAGCACCTGAACCCGGCAATAAGAACAAGTTCCAGATCATGTGAGCTGTTTAAAAGTTTGAGCTCTTAACTAATAATATCCAAACTCTCCACGCTCAACGATATACAGACTGTTGTCCACTCACATTGCAGACCCTAATTGATTTGACCCTCCACCTTTGAATTAGTAGGTCATTATACCGTTGTTAGTGATGATCCTGAAAATTAAAATTGAAGGAATCTCTGACTCGTTTTCAAGTCAAACAAAGGAGGTACATCCTCAAAAGATCCCCTATTAGATCCACGAAGTAAATAATGGTCAATTAATGTTAACGGAATAGAACATTAAATCTATAGTAAGATAACCAGACATTAATGTCAATCAATTTAGAATTAGTGTTGACTTAATACAGCTGCTGGTACAATAAACGTAAACCACACTAACATCGAGCTAATATTAAATTGATACCATTTTCTTGAGACTAACATTAACTCAACATGTCATTCGCAGAGGGGAACGCTGCCTTAACGTGAATATCTATGATCAAGAATTTTTCAACAGCGCCAGAAATCTAGTTCAATAGTGAAAAAAATCATCAGAAGGTACTGGTAGCTATTCTAGAGCCTACAATCCATACACCATTATATCCAGGAGTGTCCAATTGTAAACAGAAACCAAATTGACTTTCTTCCCTTTAATAAGGTCAAAGTGGCTTAAAAAAGAGAGAAACGTACGTTTCACCCCTAGACTCTATATACACTACCTCTTTAAACATTAAAAATACCCAAATGGACGAAAGAGTCTGGCTTCCATATTTACAGGACTTAAAAAACCCATTTAGGAAGGTAACAAAATGTAACCCTACAAATATATATACCCTACATTTTTTAACAATAGAAATACGACTTGCAATTAGTGCTTATTTCCCAGAGATAAAAGACACGAACGACTGTAGGTCTTTCAATGAAGGTCAGACGAAGTGTTTAGCTAAAAAATAAAAAAATCCACTTTGGAAGTGTACAGTCGATTTCAATAACTTCCAGTCTCCAACAAATAGGAGCTAAAATTCAGAAAAACATCAGTAGAAAATGAACAAACAGGTCAATCAGAAAATTGATCAACAAATCGAAGAATTCAGAAGTAGGGCAAATCCGTGTAGGAGCAAACGCTAGACGAGATGTGATCAAATGGGACAGCAGACTTTTTAAAATAAAGGTGGATTTGAAAACTCACAAAAAACGAATTCGGATCACCACGCCGGCTAGTGACAACTCCAATGTGAAGATTCCACCAGCAAAAACATTTACCACTCAATAGATGAAGAACTAGAGAGGACCCGAAGCCGATATGCACGTGGTCCTCAAGGTGCAACTCGAAGATTCGGTTGGAAAGGGAACTTGGTCTCAGCGATGTCTTTCATATCAGTGAGACTGCCTTTGAAGATTTCTTCCCACACCCCTGTTGCACAATCGTAGACAGCAACCCGTAGATATATCACCACATAGATCTTTGATCCATCTGACCCGCAGCCATAGATTGCTCCTGCGTATCCAAAATCCTTCTCGGTGTACTCACTCACTTTAATCCATCGTGAAAAATTACTAGGATCTAGCTGGAAAATGCCAATCCCTTTAATCGGTAAACTAAATGTACCTTCCCCACTTCCACCCACCAAGTACACACAACCAGAGCACTCTACGATGTAGGGGAAAATCTCGAATCCTTCTGGAACTGGAATAGTTTTGTCCCTCCATCTCAGCGTGGTCAAGTCTAGCATCCCAACTGCGTATGGACCCATAGGGAATTCCTGTGTCAGGACGTAAAATTCACCATTGCAGTAAGCTCCAGATTTTATAACCCTGCCAGTCAACAGATTCTCAGCTGGACTCCACGTGTTCGCAATGGAGTCGTACGAATCTACCATGCCACACCTAGGATCAGGCCATTTATAAGCAGCATTACCTGCGAGGTCAGGACTCCATCCCATCAGTACCAGGCATTTGAAACAACCAGATGAATAACCATCACAAATTGCAGATTGTGAACGGCCGGTTAGAAAAGGAATCAAACAAGTTTCCAATGACACGATATCATTCAGCACAATTGTAGACCTGTTTCAGGACCTTCCAGACAGCATCGTCTATACAATCTTCCCCGTGATTCATAGAGAGGTCTGCCTATGGTCACAGTGATCATACGGAGATTGTTCACTTTACCTGCAAAGAGGATCTTGTAGGACCTTCTTTGTTCGTCTACTATCATGTAACTGATTGTCACGAGTCTGGAGTCTAACCTCCCAGAGGGTAGCTCCTTCCACCTATTGGTCATCGGATTACAAACAAGGATTCGTCGGCCATCAGAAGCTCGAAAGCAAACGAGTCCTCCATTGGCGGCCATCAAATTCCAGCCAGTATTCCGGTTCGGCAAGGGAAACTCAAACTGGGGCATAGGAATCCATTTCCGTTCAGTAAGATCGTATGAAGACCATGGGACCACAGGAGACCCTTTCCCCTTCCATGCAACTCGAGGGGAATAGAATGGTCCCCAGGATACAGGACATCTCAGAGACATCTCTTGGAACTGAGCACAATGGATCACAGCATTCCATCTCTTGCACACAGCACGCAATCGGAAAACATCCGGTAAGGGAAGCAAAGCAAGGGTGCGTTCGAGAATGTCACTGGGCAGCGACATCCATGGCGAAGCCTCTTCTTGCACTGAATCAGAAACTGAGTCTGACAGTCGAGGACGTAGAATTTTAGCACCAGACCCCTCACCACGGAACATGGTGAAAAGTGGACCTAACCCTAACCTAAATCACAGTTGCACAAATCTGAAAACAAGGCACATAGCATTAGAACATACAGAAATCAAAGTCAACCATCTCAAATGCTCAATTTGTCTCTATTACAACTATTGCTCCACTGCACTCGCCAGAACCAATGACTGAAAGTACATTTATACTCTAAGACTATGCTACAATGCAAAACCAGACACTAAATGGTACAAAGAACAATGACACCAAATGTCTCCTAAAACATCAGGCTGCTTGGTCCAACCTATAGCTAAGTTAAAGTATATTGAAGGAATTTGAAAAAAGCAACTGGCAAGTCTTGCTTTAGTCACAACCATCCTTTCATGTCCGTTCAAAGAACGAGGAATGTCGCAAAAGAGGAACTCTTACGGGAATGTCGCAAACACACAACACAAATCTTGAGCCGAAAATAAATTGCACACCTCTGATTTGGCTTTCATCACTTCAGCTGCACCTTCACGGCTAAAGAGTAACGAATAAATCAGTTCGCTCTTCTGCAATGTCAACTTCCCCTTTGTCACTGCACCTGCAACAACAACAGCTACTAGAGATCAAATGATATTGACAGAAGTCAGTGGTATGAAACCAAGTCTAAATTAAATGCAAATGCATAAATAGGATATGCTTGAAGCTTCTAAGCGCATGTGATAAAAATAAAGTTGAGCACACTAAAAGTTGAGCATCTTTTCCAATTAAATTGGTTGACCTTCAATTAGAAAGTTCAGTACAAGCACGACTTGGTTCAATATCTATTGCCACTCATCTGTAACTGAATATCTAAGTTACTGACACTTCGAAGAAATCATCCTACATTAAAAGACAACCAATCCATTTTCAAGAGATTTGACTTTAGTAATGTGAGATAGAAAGACATTGCGAATAAGCTTAACCAAGAAAGACTCTCCGCACCAGATCCTCCAGAGAATTCAAAAAGGAGAAGCTATGCATTACCACGGCTTGTATCAATTTCACCGACCTACCGACTAATCGAGCGTGAGCTTTCATTCACAGCATCGTTCACAGCGAGAGTGGAACAAATTTCAAAGAGAAAATTCTCAAGTAGCAAGTGCTAGCGAGGATTTGTGTCGAATAAACTAATTTTTCTTTCTTTCGTCTCTCTCGCAGATGAGCTTGAATAGCACAACGACAGCAAATTGATGCCGCAGAAGGAGAAAAACTCACCGGCAATCTCTGAAGAAGCGCACCTGCATTGCTGGAGAATGCTGGACGGTACAATTAGGGTTTCTTTCTGCCGCTGCGAGATTGTCGGTGGGAGAAGACCCCCCCCCAAGGGTGCTCTTTTCAAATAATTTTCTTTAAATTAAAGTTTTCATTAATTTTTGTTAGTTTATTATTATTGGATGAAGAATAGTATAATTGCGTTGAGAATGACCTTGAGGTATCAAGCATCCAAATAAATTATTGTGGAAATTAGTTCATCCGAAATATAGACCTCTTATAAAAAAATTCATAATATTTCATCGAAAATTTGGATGGATTGTGAATTTTTCTTTCACTTAGGAAATTTTTTCTTCACGATTCCATCATGGATGAGTTTTATTTGTTAACAAAAGATTCTCCAAAATGGTGTTAAATAAAGAGTCTCACCTCATTTTTATGATAGATGAAAAATGTAGAAGAAAGTGTAAAAGGTCATGAAGAGTGAGAATGGCTCATTTTTACTTTCATTTGAAAATCTACAAGTCGAATCAATTAGTGTGCCTTGTAGTAATAATACTAACTTGCCTACTAATTTGAAACTTAGCAAGGCATACTAAATGAGAGTTCATAATATTTTAAATAATATCAATTCCTATAATATGTTCATAGTATCTCAAATAGTGTGACTGCCATCCAACTTTCTTTTGCATACATCCAATTTGCATTTACTTTTTAATACAACCATCTAACTTTCATATAAGTTTCATCCAAATATTCACACTAATCAAACCACATTTATCCAAATGAGTGCAAAGGATCATGTACTACTCAAATTCTCATATATTGAATCAACTTGTGTGATCAAAATTGATAATTTCATCAAATTATTATTCAACTAAGGTGATTGCACTTAATAGCCATTATTTTTCCCCTATTGATGCTACAAGAATGCTACAAAAAAATAAGGTTCCTTATTAGTCTTTTAGAGGTTCAAGTCCATCTACATTGCATCACCTAAGCAAGCACAAGAGAAAATGGCTTCAAGTGTACACATTTCACATAATCGGTTGTTGACTTTTCAACACTAACGTGTCACCGTCCCATTGGCAACCCATCACCATTGCCATTACAAGTTGCAACTCATAGCCTTCTTTCCTTTCAACTTGCTTCCTACACTCTTGAATCATGAAGATCAAAGGTGTGATTGAAAAATGTACAACCAGTTATGTACGATGACCTATTGATTATATTATCAATTATCTAATACATAATCCACGATATTCTACTTGGTTCTAGTGGAGAGTTCTTTTACTAAATGTGTCAAAGTTGAGAAAATTGAGGTTGCACGGCAAATTCAATCAATGATATAGAAAATACATGAATTTCTACACTCATAATGCCAAGTCCAGATTTGTCACCATTCCATTCGATAGTCAGAAAGCATTATAACTCATAATGCATACCCTCTTTCTTACACACCCTTAGATTTGCAAAAAGTACACATATGATGAACTATTAGACTTGGCATTATGTCCCTAAATGCTCTCAAGCATTATCTAGTCCTTTCAAGAGATTACCAAAGTTGTTCAGCCAACTTCCATCAGCTAGAACCCATTGTGAAAGTAGAACACGTCACTGAAATTTAGACAATTGCAATCTCTCACCATGTCCATGATCTACATTGCTGTCAAAAAACCTCACCAAAACTCAAAAGAAATAATTAGACCCTCAAGGATCGAATGCTTCAGGTGGTGGAGGCACAAGGACGATACCCCGAGTGTCGAGTAATTGAATGAGCACGAGGTATCCAACTCCCAGCAACACAGATATAACCCCCGTCACAATGGCTGTTCTTTGCCCTTTCTTCAACTCTGCCTCAGCTGCAAGCAATCCAAAGTACTGAAACAATTAATTAACTGAGCCCTAGACATGACTGAACGTTCATTACGAGCTGCCTCTGCACGTATAGAATTGTTCATGGAAAAGAATCTAGGCACAATATTGAGCTCATGACAATCCTTGCAAAGTCATGTTTTAATTAGTTAGAAATTTTCCAACTCCATATGCAGATTCTCTACAGTGATTGAAAAATCTTTTCAATTTGAGTTTGAACAAGGGTGAGTGGAGTGGCCCAACCTCTCTAGAATTTTATGGATGCTTGAAACAAGGATAAAATTCAGGTGCGACAATTTACCTTGAGCTCTTTTCTCGCTTATGGCGGGCTTGGCCACCTCGGTGACTGAGCTTGGCGCCTCGCTCGCCTCTTTCGTCTCATCCCCTTCGTTCGAACTCGCAGCAACAGTGGAAGGCTTCGCTCGCCGAGCCTTGGTCTGGATGCGCCATGAAACTGGCAAAATCACGGAGCGTTAAAAATAAATAAAAAATTCCCGTCCATTACACAAGAAGCATACCAAGTTGCCAACATCAACTACGCTCTGACCAAAATTACCTGCAGCTCTAGAAGAATCCTCAATTCTTGAATTGGCGCTGATCAATAGTCCGCCTCTTCTATGCCCTCCCTGCCACAAAGTTGGTTCAACCACGAAAGAGAAGATTATATATCCCTACTGTAATAAAACTAGTTGTCTTCCAAACGTCTTCCATTTCAGAAACCCTAAAGAAGTCACGTTGCAAAAGCCATTCCACAAAGAGTTCCAAATTCTGCTTGATCTGCGGAGAAATTTCCACTCTTATCCTAATCTATTGTCATGAGCCTACCACAAGCGGCGATTTCGAACGAGGATCGATACATTGCGCACACTCACAAACTTCTTGTAACCTATTTGAGCAGAATACGCTCGAATTTTGCATAAAGAGGATAAATTGAGAGACAAAAATCGATCTCCCTGGCGCACACCTGTTGCGGCAATGAATGCGAAAAACAGCAGCCGAGACTCAAACAGGGAGACTGTACTACCAATGCCACAGCCTGCGCCATTGCTGCGACAAAGCTCAGAATCGCTCTGCGAGTTTTCTGAAGCGCCAGGAACTGTCTGAAGCAATCTGTTTGTGGATCAACAGCATTGACAGAAGCCTGTGGTACTAAATTGAATGCAAATGCATAAATAGGTCAATAGGATGTGCTTGAAGCTTCAAAGCGCACTGAAACGGGTGAGCTTGAGTGCCCTTGAGTTACCATTTTACCAACAACAACGCATCTCTTCCAGTAAACTTGGTTGACCTTCAATTAGAAAGTTCAGTACGGTAGGAGGCTGTTAACCCTTTAAGAACTGATTGCATTTTCAGGGAAGCTAAATTCCTTGAAACAATTTTCAGTAAATTTTACTAGGAAGAAAAATAGAATTGGCATCTAATCCAAGTCGTTTTATATTTTTTGGACCTTCGTGGAATTAGTTACAAATTTTTGAAGTTGAAATGCAGTAGTTTCTAAAAGCGACACCCTCCTGAAATGTACAACGTTGGTACATTCAAGAAAGTAAAATGTACAACGTTGGTACATTCAAGAAAGTAAAATGTACGTCTGTGTTAGAGGTCACTTTTAGAGACAAGTCGCTTTTACAGACCCCTACCTTACAAGCATGACTTGGTTTCAATATCTCTTGCCATTCATCTTTAACCCTTGAAAGACGGACCTGTAGCCGTGGAAATCCTGTATTTTGATTCCGTGTGACATCATCTACTTATGAAAAAGCCTAATATATTCTTTGGAAGTTAAAGAACTGTTAAAGATCTTTCCTTTCCACTCCTAATACTGAGGATGAAAAGTTGCACTTCTATCCTGTAGGGAAAGATTCTTTGTCATTCAAAGGACGCAGAACGTCCTCGTCGACGTTCAAGGGTTAACTGAAAATCTACTGACACTTCTAAGAAATCATCCTACATTGAGAGATAAACAATCTATTTTTTAAGAGATTTGACTCTTGTAAGTTGAAAATCTTGAGATAGAAAGACATTGCGAATCAGGTAACTATATCGAAAATTGCATGAACAAGCAATTCCACATGGTTCCTATTAAAATATGCTCTCCACTCTAGTTCACTCTAGTTATAAAGACAATTAGGGATTAGATTACAATCCCTAGGACCAATAGTAAAGGAATAGAACTATTTATATATTTTATCTCCTCAATATATAGTTTCAAACCTACTTTGAATATATTTATTTTTTTTCTTTTGCGTATTTTGGTTTTACAACCTTTTGTAGTTTTATTTTGTTTCTTATTCTCAACATGTTATCAGCAACATTCTTTGATCATTTTTATCTTGAGCTTTGCATTAGCTTTAATTTTGAGGGATGTTATCAATACTTTTGTTTTGAATTCCTGAAGATTATAACTTCTTTTCTTGATTTAGAATTAATTTTCCCTCTTCTTAAGTCATATTTTCTTCTTCCAACATGAGCACGTCAACATCTATGGTAATCCCAGTTAGCTACTCTTCATACGGAGCCATCGAGACTTCAACCTCTTCTATTTCCACAATTGGTAGTTGATGGGAGCAATTATCTACTATAGGCAAAAACTGTGAAAACACTACAAGAAAACAAGTATTTTATGACTGCAAAAATATGACTGAGGATGACTGACGACTGGTTGCAGTCATATTCTTGAAGGTCAACACCTTGAGGAAAAATATGACTGCAAAATATGACTGTCAATCATTTTTGAGCCTTCTACGTCACAAGTATACACTATACGACCATTAGGAACACCAAAGTATTTCATAGGGAACATGTTTGGGGAACGCTAAGTCATATTGTCAGTCATATTTCCATGGTAGTGACAATTTTTTTGTTTTGGGCAACCCAGGAAAAATACGGGCAATTCAAAAAAAAAATTGGACAAGCCATTGTTTAAGATTATGAAATCTTACTCACCTATTTTTTAGGATTTTGAAACCTAGCCGCCACTTTTTTAGGATTTTGAAACCCTAGCCGCCACTTTTTAGGGTTTTGAAACCCTAGCCGCCACTTTTTTTAGGGTTTTGAAACCCTAGCCGCCACTTTTTAGAATCTTGAAACCCTAACCGCCACTTCTTTTGGCCCTTCTTCCTTGCCTTTTATTGTCTTTTAGCTCATACTTATTATTGCTTCTTAGTTGTTGTTTTTTGTTGCATCTTAATTCTTCTTTCTTGTTGCTTCTTAGTTCTAATCATGCTTCTTGTTTCTTGTTGTTGCATCTAAACTCTTTTTTTCTCTAGCATTTTAACTCTTTCTTCTTCTTAGTTCATGTTTTTTTTTCTTCTTGTTGCTTTTTAATTCTTGCTTCTTGTGTCTTTTTGTTGCATCTTAACTCTTGTTTCTTGTTGATTCTTATTCATTCTTACTGATTTTTGTTGTTTCTTGTTGTGTCTTTGTTGTGTCTTAGTTGTTTCTTGTTGTGTCTTTGTTGTTTCTTGTTGTTTCTTGTTGTATCTTTGTTGTTTCTTGTTGTTTGTTGTTGTGTCTTAGTTGTTGCTTCTTGTTTCTTGTTGTTTCTTATTGTATCTTAGTTATTGCTTCTTGTTTCTTGTTGCATCTTAACTCTTGCTTGTTATTTCTTGTTGTGTCTTAGTTGTTGCTTCTTATTTCTTGTTGCATCTTAACTCTTGCTTGTTGTTATCTCTTAGTACTTGTCTATTTTTTCTTCTTGTTTTCTCCATCACCATTTTTATTTTTCCTACCCTAAACTTGAGCTACATATTTTGTGTTGTTGTAAGCCTTTGAAGGTTGAACTTTGTTGTTCATTCACTAAAATTAACCTTCCATTTCTTTAATTGTTTATGTAGGCACCAAAAGTTGAAACAAAGTCATTGGAGGCTTCTTGCAACCCAATAGAGCCATCTTCATATTATTGTAAGGAATATAGGCCTTATTGGATTTTGTAAATGATTCATTGTGGTATATATATTTTGTATTGGTGGCTAATAAATGTCAATGAAGAGAGTTGCTTTCCTTCTTACATTCTCCCTTTCCAATATGATTATCTTTTATATATTTTAAAAATCATATGTATTCATTTTTAACTATATAGAATCTTTTTCAAATATGACTTTTTATTTTCCAAAATATGACTGTAATTAGTCATAAACTACCAATGACATCCATACGAACTACCACATTAACCAAAATATGATTCATAAAAGTCATATTTCACATTAGTAAAATATGATTCACAAGAGTCATATTCCACATCTACAAAAAATATGATTGATCGCAGTCATATGCCACATTAGCTAAAATATGACTGACCGCAGTCATATTCCACGTTAGCCAAAATATGACTGACTGCAGTCATATTCCACGTTAGCCAAAATATGACTGACCGCAGTCATATTCCATGTGAGCCAAAATATAACTGACTGCAGTCATATTCCACATCAACCAAAAAAATTAGTATATGGAGTCACATGCCATGTAGGATTTATTTTTGTTTGCCTGGGCAACTCAAAAAAAAGTCAAGCCCTCAAAGATAGTTAAAGTATACGCCTTGTTGGCAAATACGGCTAATTATGGATAATTATACCCCCCCAAAAATATGACTGCCAATATGACTGATGTCCGAAGCGACTCGTCGGTAATGACTCATGTCAGTCATGTTGCAGTCATTTACAGTGATTTTTGCGACCAGTCATATTTTTCAATTTTATGACTCATTGCAGTCATATTTTGCAATCATAAAACACTGGTTTTGTTGTAGTGAAATGAACATATTTGCAGAGCAATTATCACAATGCATTACATTTGACTAGCTTCCAAATGTAAGTAAGTCAGTTTTCACCACTATTTCTCATAAGCATTGCTTTTGGTTCATTGCCATCTTGTTTCTTCTTTGGAGTATCAACATTTAAAACTAGAAAATCCAAATGAGCTTTGGCACAAGCTCAATTCTTGTTTTAACCACCAAAAAAACATCTTCCTTCCTATAGCCTTTAGTGATTGAACTCATTTACAAATGTTGGATTTCCCAACACTTGTTTATTTCAATAATGAGCTATATTGTATCATGTTACAATTGAGATTGTGTGGTCAAGTCATTACCAAGGAGGAAATGATTGAAAAAACTCTCTTAACATTTCTATTGGTATCCATTATACTTGCACAACAGTACATGAACATGAAATTTGAGAATCACTCAGATCTCATGTCTTTGTTACTTCTTGCTAAAAAACAAAATGAACTCTACTTGTACAATGCAGAGGCACGTCTAGTTGAAATAACAATTCTTGACTTCTATGCTACCAAGGTTTTTGATGTTAAACTTAAGGTACAGAAACATAGGGAACATCATTTTAAGGAACATGAAATTTGAGAATCAATCAAATCTCATGTCTTTGTTAGTTCTTGTTGAAAAGCGAAATGAACTCCTCTTGTATATTACAGAGGTAAGTCCAATTGGAACAACGGTTCATGAGTTCCATGCTACTAAGGTTTTTGATGTTAAACCTGAGGTACATAAACATAGAAAAAATAATTTTAAGCGCTCATGTAGCCATAGTTGTGATAGCCAACGTGCTCAGAGTTAATATGAAGTTGTGATAGCCAACATGCTCATGTAGCCATAGTTGCGATAGCCAACGTTAGTAGATGAAGTATTAATCTTCCTATTTAGCAAAAGTTTGTTGGGCATCAAAGTACTTGGTAAAGATGTTCCAGGAAAATAAAAAGCTTTGAATTCAAACTCAAGAAGCCCATATAATGGATGCTTCCATAGATCCATTGGGAATTGACTCAACATATTTTTGTTGCGGATACTTCCACTGGTAAGTTTTTTGATGCACTCTTTGATTCTACAACACTTATATAATCCTGTGAGATAAACAATTTTTTGATGAAAATAATTTTTCATCTTGGCACCAGAAATTTAATAATTGTGGATGAATTGAATGTGTTTTGTTTCCAAGAAGGACCAGCAAAGGTGATTTTACTTGAAGGCACCACTATTACATGCATGCGTGCTATGTTTTCTCCCACTACACCTTGTAGCTTGATTATCTCCCGAAATGTATGCACCAATGGTTTTCTTCTCTTAATTAAAATCTTAAATAGGCGAGCGACTTTGATTTTTGTTAAAAATAATCTCGGGGGGGACACTTAGTTCTACTACAACAAACCACGTGCAAACAAGTGGTTTCTAATAAACTGTAATTTCAACCTAAAATTTAGAGTATTGTTTAGTAATGACTATAGGTTTCTATTGCCAAAATTTCCAACTCAAATAAAATATGAAATAATTTCTAGAAGAGGTTGAAAATGAACTTAAATAGCATATTTTTTAACTCAAATAATTATAGAGAACACATTTAGATGACCATTGAATCAATATTCAACTCAAAATGAGATTTCAATAAAGAGTTATTTTTTAAAAAAAATTGTTCATTTTTTAGACAATTTTTTCTTATATAATATAGGGGTGTGAAAGTTATTTTTCAGTTTCATAGTGTATCATTTTACTTCAAAATTTTGTAATTAATTATTATTAACAAATACAAATTTCAATAATTTAAAACATAAACTTTCAAAGGAGGAAAATCTTATTATATTTTTTTTATTTTTTTAATTTAAAATTCAAAAAGCATATAGGGGGTCCAAAGTTTTGTTCGCACATGGTTTTTAATAGATATTCTAAGTGAACTCCCCGAGAAAATAATAAAATTGTAGAAAAAGATTTTGCTGCGGTAAGTGGTTTGTGTCAGATTCCAATCCGACCACCCGTTGTATCTAGTTTTGTTTGATCTTGCAATGATAATATAGTTTCTCTTTGGCATGGAAAGTTGGGCCATATAGGCTTTACTTCATTCAATAAAATTGTTCCATGTGTTGTTGGACATAATTTACAACCAGTAGATGTGACTATAGCGCATATTGAGCATGCGTACAAGACAAATTAATTGCCAAATCATCTTCATGGAAACTTCCTCGTGAATTATTACCAATGCTTTTAAGGCTACATGGTGATATTTGTGGTCTAATAAATCCTATGTCTAGACCATTTTGTCATATTTTGGTTTTGGTTGATGTACCAAGCAAACAATCACATGTCTTGTTATTATCAATGAAAAATTTGTCTTTTGCCAATTTACTTTCAATCTTGATCTGTTTTAAGGTTCATTTTTTTTATTATCCATTCAAAATATTATGAATAGATAATGCTCAAGAATTTTGGTCAAGATCTTTTGCAAATTATTGTATTGCAACTTGAATTGATTTGATATATTCAGTTCCAAACGAATATGCTCAAAATGGTTTGGCAAAATCTTTTATTAAATGGATTCAACTTATTACGAGACTATTGCTTCTTCATGCAAATTTATTTGCATTTATGTGGGGACATGCAATTCTACATGTTGCAACTCTAATTTGACTCCGTCCTTCATCTTTGGAAATTGTTTCTTTACAAAAACTTCTTTCCAGACGTGTTTCCAATGTATCTTATTTGCAAGTGTTTGGTTTAGGGTGTATAAGTTTCAATCCCAGAACCTCAACGCTGTACTATTGGAGCTCATTGACAAGAAGACATCTATATTGGGTTTGATTCTTCATGTATAATTCGTTATATCAACCCTTCTTCTGATCAAGCACCTGATGGCTTCAACGATGCATCAAGAATTACCAAAACTCCATTGAATGAATGTCAAAATGTCCTTGCTTGAGTTTCAATCCCATAAATTCTTTCAACTCCAATTCTTCAACTAATGGGCAAACAAACTTGTGGATCAAATAAACAACCACGCAAGTGCAAGACAATGTTTAACAATATTATTTTTTCTATAACCACAACAACCACTGTTACTTATTTGAGATCGCTTATATCAAACTCTCCATCCATGCTTAATATCATTACAACTCCCGAGGGAGGAATTCTTCTTCATGAACAAGAAAAGTTTAAGTTGAATATAGAGATATCTATGATATATTGAAGTACAGGTGATATATGGGACATAGCAACAATTGAAATTGATGAATCATTTATTTGTATGATAATAGAAAATATTTTTTATGAGAAAGATGATCCCAAACCAAATACTATTGAACAAGCAATGCATCGCTCTGATTAGTTTAAAATGAAAGTTGTTATAAAAAAAAAGTATACTTCTTTGCGTAAGAGACAAGTTTTTGGTCCAATTGTGAATAATCTCTCTTCTCGACCTCTTGGATACAAACTGATATTTGTCAGCAAATGCGATGAACCAAGTCAAAATATTTATTACAAAGTTTGTTTGGTTGCTCAAGATTTCATACAAATATTTGGTATTGATTATGATTCTTCATATACACTAGTTATGGATTCTGTTATTTTTTGATACATTATTGGATTGGCAATGCACAAATACAAATGAGCTATTAGGAAATACTTGCAACAGTGTAAAGGGTCCTTTTGGAATCCTTTTTGAAATTTTAACAAAATGTTCTACTCAAAAACTTCAACAATTTCATCTAAATTAGTTCTAAAAATTATTCAAAGTTGTCAACAATGACAAGTTCTATTCTAAATATCATCACTTTCAAAGGAAAAGTTTATGTATAATCTAATTTCAAATTCAAAAAAGGAATTAAAAACATTGATTATAGTCCTATTTTTATACTTAATTTAGATTAAATGATTACATCATAGGCTATAAAATACTCAAACATGACATTATGACATTTATGATTAATGAAGCATGATTTTTTGGAAAAATTTAAAATAATTTGAGCTAGACATTCAATAATGGTCCCTAAAAAGCAATGGTTACGTCGAAGTTGACTCCTATTATCTCATTTGGACCCACACACTACTTTGAAATGCGTCTTATGGATGTAGTTATTGCTTATCTACATGGCTCTCTTCATGCTAACATTTATATGAAAATCCTACCTGATCTCAAGACCATCAGTTGAGTTGCTTCTATTCCGGACAAACGTTGTAGTGTTAAATTACAATGAGCATTATATGGTGTAAAGCAATCTAGACGCATGTGGTATTAATGACTATAGGACTATCTTATTGATTATCACTTTATAAATGATCCATTGTTCTATGTAGTTTAGATTTTGTCAATCTCACAAAAACTTAAGACCATAGTATAAGGGTTCAAATCTAGGAAATGGTCAAATAATCTAACGTTTTGTGTCTAAAGTCACATATAATTTAAATTTTGTGGAATTTATTACATAATGTCTCTTCTACAATGTATACATATACACTCTTATGTCCCAAGATAAAATTTGGTGAACTGTCCATTCCAAATGCTATTGGACCGTGAGTGCTGTTCTGGTCCTACCTAGTGTTCTAGGAGAATTTATAGCAATTCGTCAGGTATAAACAACAATTCATCTTATGTATGCACTATTTGACCTAGTTAATGCAAGGATAAACATTACAGCATATATATACAATCAATTGTATACAACTTTCTTAATTATTGGTTGAGTTTTAAATTTGGCAATTCGTCTCAGTTTCTAATTAACTAGCCTAATAACTAGTTAAGATGAGTAATAAAAGTTGTCCCAATCCTAAAGTCATTTGTTTCTAGCTAAATGCAAGGCATGAATGTGCAATGCATTCTCCAATTGTACGTTTTGTTGCACAATTTCCAACAATTTGTCAAGTCATATAATCACAACAATCAGGTTACACATTCAAGTACTTAAACATTTACACATTAGCCTCCAAAATACCCATATCACATACTAGGGCCAATTTACCACTACTATCCAACTAATCTCTATCCACTTGACAAGACTTAAGACTTAGTATTGTCTATCCTTGGATTAGCTTGGTCTTAGGTCATGTCCAAGTTAGACCCAAAGTAACACAAAGATAAGATAAGTGGTCAATCCTATGGTCTATCCATTTCATATAATGATACTTTAATTGGTTACACATCCAAGACAATTTGTTTCACATACATTGTCTATAAGGTAGGAGGCTCAAAAATCACTCATCTAAAGGTTGGTCTTCTTTTTCCTTGGATGGAAATATGTTTAACTCATTTTTCAGACAAAGAGAAATAGATGAAGAATCTAACACAAGATTACATTACATCCAGAGAATCAAATCCATTAATCACACCCAGAGAATCAAATTGCCGAAATGCATTTGGTTACAAGTTAGTTGACAACTTGCTAGGGCTTGCACTTTTCTTCTCCGTTCACAATCTTGTTCATAATTCAATCACATCTAACCCCACATGTGAGTCATAATAGAATTTTTACTGCTGCAATTTAAACATACAAGTATAGTCACCTTTATGGTCCAGCCAAATGGGTTTAACCCTTAAATATTTCAACGTCTATACTCTGGATGATGAACACTGGACTTGCAGGCATTGTTTTGGCCAACAAACTTTTCATTCATATTTGTATAGCCCTGAATATGAAAGTAGAAGTCTTGCAAAAATGTAGATTTTGTAATTTATAGTTCGTTCTTAACTACATGGTGGGCTTGTAGTGTCATTAAATCAGAAGCGCCAAAGCAATAATTTAATATTTTTTTAATTGATGGCACAGTGTTCAAGAGTGGTTTTGTGGGACTCATGGATTTCAAGAATACTTCACATGAATGTTGTTGCAATCTATTTAGTGCTTTGAAATGGAAGTTTGCAAGTGCTGCCAGGTGAGTTACAAATGCGGACACAACTTACTTCAATTCAGTGTATGTTGATATTTCCATTATGATAGTCGTTCATTGCTTCAAAGTACTCACTGTGACGATTACGGAATTGCAGAAAGTGGTTAGAGTTGTTCATCAATTATTCAAACAGAAATTTGTCAAAAGTGCTAGCTGTTGTGGTCACTCCGAAACTCAGTTAGTGACAATGGAATGTGGCAATGGTCTGCGGCAATTTCAACGACCCTTACGTCCGACTCTTTTTGTTGTAAACGGTAAGCATCCATAAACATGTTAGGACAGACTACAAACTTTTGCATTGCTACAAAGTTGTAGAATAAAGAACCTTTGTCTGTGTGCACAATCAAAATCCATGTTCTCAATATCAACAATGAGTGTTGCGAAATTGAAAACCAGTTTCTCTGTACTGTACTAGAATCCTTGTGTAGTGAATTGTAAAGAACATCTTGAGTGGACTAGTCACTAAAAGTGCTAAAATAAAAAAATTCTACGTACAAAAGAATGAGATAATTAAATGTCGTTCCTAAATAAATCAATGTTCAGTCACAAAGAAGTGGTTTGGACACTCACCTTGGCCGCCACACCATGCTTGAGCACACACGAATTGTAGTAAGATGTTTAAATTTTAGTGCAACAAAGTATAGGTGCATCGTTTCATTAATCTTTCAGTGTTCATAGAGAAGCTATGAACATATAGAACGATGTCGATCCTAAGATGTTGAATTCTCTATATACTCAACGACTTCCACTTACTAAAAACTGTTGATTTGAGTACTTAGAAAGTCGACCTTGAAGTGGTTGTCATGTATCTGAATAAACAAAACCCGTTACTATTGTCTTGTAACAGTCTTTCCAGTGAGTTCACAACATCATATGGCATTGTGCGGACCATGATTTCCTCGTGTGAGTAGTTCTAGAGTGTAGGAAAAAAGACGTCCCTTCCATGTAGAAACATTACATGATGTAAATGTGAAACAACAATTGTTTTCTTTCTAGGTAAGAAGTATGTAGCATGTGAAGAGGTAGAAACGGTTAATTTTTTTCAAGTGAATGCTATTAGAAAGGCCCAAACATTTGACATGTAACGTTAAAAAAAAAAAGTCTCTTCATCACTTCGGTGTTCTATGTTCACTTACAGTTTTGAGTTATGTTATTTGCACAGGAACATGACATCTTCCATTCCATCCTTCCTTCCCAAGAAATGTTGCACTATTGTCTTCCGTCTTGGTGAACTAATAGAGCCGAGAAGAAGTACCAAATAACACAACCAGGCCAAGCAATGCAAATCGTTGCCGCAAAGATAGAGGAGCAAATTGGCAAACTGCAGAAACACTTGTTCTCATCAATTCAAAAAGACATCAGTACTATGTAGAGAAAGATATCATCAACGGTAGGGATTTGATGATTCCTAACATGAATAAGTGGATTTAAATTGCAGAAGAAGTTATGAAGGCCGGATTCTCACCTTGTATCAGAGAAGGACCAATTTGCAAAGCCAAATGGAACCAGTTGCTACCAGAATACAAGAAGATTGTAGATTACTATGTCCGGAGCGGATACAACGCCTTAGACTATTGGAACCTCACTACAACATAGAGACAATTAGAAGGACTTCCTTGTGTCTTCTTGGAAGAATTTTTTTACGCACTCTATGAGTGGTTTGCTTG
Organism: Antitrichia curtipendula; assembly: GCA_951230915.1. Classification (NCBI taxonomy): domain Eukaryota; kingdom Viridiplantae; phylum Streptophyta; class Bryopsida; order Hypnales; family Leucodontaceae; genus Antitrichia; species Antitrichia curtipendula. The sequence goes on from OX579641.1 coordinate 5,171,274, forward strand.
TCAGCCACTAATTCACCTACCACATGTTCATGACCTTCTATCTCCAACGGATGCAAACTTCAAATCGCCTACACACAAATACAAGGAAGGAGAACATGTAGGCAGAGATATTCAAACGGAAGACCCCATGGACCTGGAGGAAGATGTCGTTCCATCCTCTATTGACAACAATTTTCTGCAACAGCACCGCTGGCTACAGTCCACCTCTCCTAAGTTCGAGCAAGCCTTTTTCTAGCAATTGCCTTCACAGAACTTCCTTATGACATCACACCCGTACTAATCAGCTCATCCGACAATATTGCAGTGCATGGACAACGCCAACATGAAACAACAGTAAAAAAGAGAAATATTTCAGGACATTCAAAAACCGTTGATGCAACAAAGGAAACTGGAATTATAATGGCAACACAAATGCAATAAATCTCAGAGGCTTTTCTGAAGGTGAAGCGTTCAAAAATCGACGTCCTTGAACTTCGACTTTTGTCTGATCAGATGACTTACAACAAGAGAGAGATAGGCGTCTACACAAAAGCACAATGTTAGCTTATGACAATGCCCAATTGGCCATTCTGAAACAAAGTGAGATGGTTCACTGCTTGACCAAATTCATTAACGTGTTAGGAAACAGACTCAATATGCAGAAATTGAAAGACAAGAAAAGTACAGATTAAACTTCAGAGAGCCAATAGGCTGGAACCAGGGTTGTCTTGTCGGACGGGTTTTCGGGTTTCGGTGACGTATTAGACGTGTCGCGTCGCGTGTCGTATATGACATGTGTCGAATATAGGCGACAAATGCGTCGCAAAAAAATTTAGGGTTTTGAAGTTTTTTACCCCATGGTAAATGGATTTGTCCTACGTGTCTGGTTGTCCGCAGTGACGTGGAAAGACAGAACCACGTCAGCTTGGGTGATTGCGGGTTAGGGCGCGTGCGGGTCGGGTCGGGTCGACCGCGGGTCCAAGAACCAGGGCGACTGCGGCTTTTGGAAGTGGGGCGACTTCGGGTCTGCATGGGCGACTTCGGGTCCATAGTCTATAGGCGACCGCGGGTGGGGGATGGATTGGGCGACTTCGGGTACCGAGTGTGTGGGCCATTGCGACTACGTGTCAGGGGCGACTGTAGGTCCAAGGGCGACCTTGCCTTGGGCGACCGCGGGTAGGGAGAGTCCCTTTCTGCCCAAATGAAGGAATGGAGGAGACTTCAGGTCTTGGGCGACCTCGGATAGTCCCACCACCACCCTAGGTCGCCCAAGACAAGAGGTCGCCTACCCGCAGTCGCCTAGACCCGAAATCGCTCCTTAAACACAAAATTTGACCAATTTTGAGACAAAGACAAAAGAAGGGCTCCCACCACCATCCGAGGTCGCCCAAGACAAGAGGTCGCCCAAGACAAGAGGTCGCCCAAGATAAGAGGTCGCCTACCCGCAGTCGCCTAGACCCGAAATCGCTCCTTAAACACAAAATTTGACCTATTTTGAGACAAAGACAAAAGAAGGGCTTCCACCACCACCCGAGGTTGCCCAAGACAAGAGGTCGCCCTAAGAGGTCGCCCAAGAAAGAGGTCGCCTACCCGCAGTCGCCTAGACCCGAAATCGCTCCTTAAACACAAAATTTGACCAATTTTGAGACAAAGACAAGAGAAGGGCTCCCAACACCACCCGAGGTCGCCCAAGACAAGAGTTCTCCTACCCGAAGTCGCCTAGACCCGAAATCGCTCCTTAAACACAAAATTTGACCAATTTTGAGACTGTGGGTAGGAAGAGAGGGTCTATTCCCACCCGAGGTCGCCCAAGACCCGAAGTCTCCTCCATTCCTTCATTTGGGCAGAAAGGGACTCTCCCTACCCGCGGTCGCTCAAGACAAGGTCGCCCCACATCCGAGGTCGGCTATGACCCGAGGTCTCTAATGACCCTCCATTTAAGAAGGAAGAGAGGGTCTATCCCTACCCGCGGTCGCCCAACACCCGAGGTCTCCAGTATCTCTCCGTTTGGGCAGAAAGAGAAAGTCTCTCCATCTCTTGGCTTGACCTTTTGTACTATGTTTGTATTCATTGTTTAAATCTAATTTCTGTGTCCATGAATTCTTCTATGGAAGATTGGTCATTTACTTTCTTCTACATAAATACCAACTACTTGAAGTAAAAACCACTTCACATTTATTTCTAGAAAAAATGTTCAATATAAGTTGGCTTAAGATTAAATTTAAATCAAAATGGATAATAGCTCAAAGATGAAATCAAAATACAATAATCCAATTGTAAAATAATTGTAACAACAAAATTAAATCCTTCGACAAGTCAATTTGTTGAAATTGCATTCCAAAATGATAGCATAAATCCCTAAAGGACAATTGTCCATTGAACATCCAACTGAAAGGCCTAAGGCATGTACAAGTGAATAGCAAAGTAATACAATGCCAATAGTGAATTATAATTTGGTGCAATGTAAAAGGTCTTCCCAAACCCTAAATCCTAAACCCTAAACCCTAAACCCTAATATCAAGTTTATTAATTTTGTATGCCATGCCTAGAGTTATGTAATCCCACTTTTTTTGCTTCTTTATGAAGAAGTCACCTAAATATATAGAAGTGACATCCATGTTTTATTTTTCATTGTGAATTTTTTTGAATTCAATGGCCTTTCCCCTTATATGTAATTTTGAATAAAATGAAGCAAATGGTGCATGACTAAAATGAATGGTGGAGGAGAAAGTAATAAAATGAAGAATGGATTCACTAAACCTCCATTCATTAGACCCCACATGGCCTATCTTCCACATTTTGGTGAAGAAAAAGCTTAAAAGTCTTGTAGAACCTTACTACATTCTTAATTGTGGTAGTTGACATGTTTTTCTCAAAATTCATTTCAAAGTGTACCATGAGCATCCAAAATCAGATTTAGGAAGTGAAAGGTTTTGATCTTCATATTCATGTTTTGTGGCAAGGGCTCTATTGCAAATCTTTATCTTCTTGTATTTAGGGCTCTGGTAAATGCTTTTTTTTTATTTTATTTTTTTAAAGCTATGGTTTCCTATTTCTTTCTTGAACTAAAAAAGAAACCCTTGAAACTGAGCCTTAAAGACAAAAAAAATTGAAGAAAATACCACATTAGAACGTATTTGGAAATAAATAAAGAGAAATTATTTTAAGAAGACATTAATTGATTGGGGTTATGCATGTTATGCCATTTACATTCATATTTTTGGGTGATTAAGATTGTAGTTTTGAAATGTGATAACAAGATTAGAAGGCTTCAAATCAATTTCATGTAGGTGAGAAGTGACAACCTCTTTATCAAACTTTAGAATCCTTCAACCCATAAGTGATATTGTTGTATTTCCTTTTTCTACGTGATCTCTCACATGTCCAATTTGGGATTTGTATGGCTATGAGTTAATTAAATTTGATAAAAATGTTTTCAAACATTGGTTTTAGGATAAATTTAGAGCAAATTCAAAGAAGCTCTGAAAAGGCCTAAGGCATGTATAAGTGAATAGCAAAGTAATACAATGCCAATAGTGAATTATAATTTGGTGCAATGTAAAAGGTCTTCCCAAACCCTAAATCCTAAATCCTAAACCCTAATATCAAGTTTATTAATTTTGTATGCCATGCCTAGAGTTATGTAATCCCACTTTTTTTGCTTCTTTATGAAGAAGTCACCTAAATATATAGAAGTGACATCCATGTTTTATTTTTCATTGTGAATTTTTTTGAATTCAATGGCCTTTCCCCTTATATGTAATTTTGAATAAAATGAAGTAAATGGTGCATGACTAAAATGAATGGTGGAGGAGAAAGTAATAAAATGAGGAATGGATTCACTAAACCTCCATCCATTAGACCCCACATGGCCTATCTTCCACATTTTGGTGAAGAAAAAGCTTAAAAGTCTTGTAGAACCTTACTACATTCTTAATTGTGGTAGTTGACATGTTTTTCTCAAAATTCATTTCAAAGTGTACCATGAGCATCCAAAATCAGATTTAGGAAGTGAAAGATTTTGATCTCTCTACTCGTGGTCACCATGTCTTGGATCCCATGAATTTCAAACTTGAATTTTCCTCTTTCCTGGACCCGAGGTCGCCCCACCCGCAGTCGTCCCTGCCTTGGATTCCATGAATTTCAAACTTGAATTTCCCTCCTTCCTGGACCCGAGGTCACCCCACCCGCGGTCGCCCCTATTGCCAATTTTGGGAATTTGGAACTTGAATTTTGTGTTTAAGAAGCGATTTCGGGTCTAGGCGACTGCGGGTAGGCGACCTCTTGTCTTGGGCGACTTCGGGTGGTGGTGGGAGCCATTTATTTGTCTTTGTCTCAAAATTGGTCAAATTTTGTGTTTAGGGAGCGATTTCGGGTCTAGGTGACTGCGGGTAGGCGACCTCTTGTCTTGGGCGACTTTGGGTGGTGGTGGGAGCCATTTATTTGTCTTTGTCTCAAAATTGGTCAAATTTTGTATTTAAGGAGCGATTTTGGGTCTAGGCGACTGTGGGTAGGCGACCTCTTGTCTTGGGCGACCTCAGGTGGTGGTGAGAGCCCTTCTCTTGTCTTTGTCTCAAAATTGGTCAATTTTGCGTTTAAGAAGCGATTTTGGGTCTAGGCGACTGCGGGTAGGCGACCTCTTGTCTTGGGCGACCTCGGGTGGTGGTGGGAGCCCTTCTTTTGTCTTTGTCTCAAAATTGGTCAAATTTTGTATTTAAGGAGCGATTTCGGGTCTAGGCAACTTCGGGTAGGAGAACTCTTGTCTTGGGCGACCTCTTAGGGCAACCTCTTGTCTTGAGCGATCTCTTAGGGCGACCTCTTGTCTTGGGCGACCTCGGTTGGTGGTGGGAGCCCTTCTTTTGTCTTTGTCTCAAAATTGGTCAAATTTTGTGTTTAAAGAGCGATTTTATGTCTAGGCGACTGCGGGTAGGTGACCTCTTATCTTGGGCAACCTCTTAGGGCGACCTCTTGTCTTGGGCGACCTCGGGTGGTGGTGGGAGCCCTTCTTTTGTCTTTGTCTCAAAATTGGTCAAATTTTGTATTTAAGGAGTGATTTCGGGTCTAGGCGACTTCGGGTAGGAGAACTCTTGTTTTGGGCGACCTCTTGTCTTAGGCGACCTCATGTCTTGGGCGACCTCGGGTGGTGGTGGGAGCCATTCTTTTGTCTTTGTCTCAAGATTGGTCAAATTTTGTGTTTAAGGAGCGATTTCGGGTCTAGGTGACTTCGGGTAGGCGACCTCTTATCTTGGGCGACCTCGGGTCTAGCTTGGGCGACCGCGGGTCCAAGAGTATACCCGAAGTCGCCTCAGCCGCGGTCTCCCTTATCCGCATTCTCCTATACCTATGTTCTTCTACCCGCGGTCGCCTACACCCGTGTTCTCCTATCCGCGCTCGCCCCCACCCGAGGTCGCCCTTACACGAAGTCGCCCCTACCCGCGGTCGCTGTGTACCCGAAGTCGCCTGTCCACGTCACACCTGCATGCGCCCCTAAAATGTGCCACGCGGACGCCACATGGCATCCACGTGGCTTAGGTAAAAGGGGGGTAATTTATTAAAAAGTCAAAGGTAAATTTGACTTTATGTGACGTCGCGGAGGGTCTACTAGATGTCGCGTGACGTCTGTCTGTCGCGATGTCGCCAGGTTGCGCAGAACAACCCTGGCTAGAACTACGCCCTCTGTGAACACCAACGTCCGTACTGCTATAGCATCCGACCTTCTCAGCAGTCTTGAACATATGGCAACAACCCTGGAGAGCACAGTTCTGACTACTTGGACACAACATTCAAAACTGGAGCTTCGTTGTGACAATAGACGTTGTACTAGCATAACTTCAAATACCTTATCTAGTATTTATGTCCTGTACTAGTTCTACTATTGTGCCTAGTGTGTTTCCATGCATCTGGACAACTGCATGTTTTATACAGTTCTAACTGTAGCACTTTTTTGTATGTACAGTTAAGTTCTAATGACAATCCCGTTTTCAGTATGAAAACATTTTGCTTCCCAAATTGCGGCTGTCACAGATATCTTCTTATTTTGTGTCGTCAACATCCACTTTACGGTAGCTACATTGTAGGGAGCACTATAGAGCACAAGAATACAGAGTTAGTTCAAATTTTGCAGAAGCCTTTTCTAGTACAATAGTAGAAAATAAGATAATCCCACAAAAATTCTATGTATGACGTTTTCAAAAAAATATTAAAAAAATTATATAAGCTTAAGTGTTTGAGAGAGTGAATGGAACCAAAAACAACATTGCTAACAGTGCAAGAGAGAAGAACATTTACTAGTTTTTGTTCCTCACTTGTGAGATGAAGAGCAAGGACGCTAAAGTAATTGTCTCCTTGATGTTAAGTAAGTCCCCAACTGTTGGCGCTTCTGTTTTGCCTGGTCCGTCACTTGATCTTTGTTCTTAGGCACAACAAAGTCAACGCGGTTTTCGTCCTCCTGTGGCATTTGATTTTTGAGTCCTTCATTCCTTAGAATTTGCATTCATTCTTCAACTTCTTCATGGGATTGCCGGAGTAGTAAATTGTGGAGAATAGTGTAGCATACTATTACATCTGGCAAAAACGTCCACTGTAGGTCATTTTTGTCCAACAATTCACAAAAACTCTGTTTCAAAATTTCAAACACATTTTCCACAATTGAGCGAGTTTTTCTCAATTTTTTGTTAAAAAGTCGTTTTGAGATGGACAGTGGTCGGCCACCTCAGTGTGCACCATCAGCCATGGGAGAAGTGGATATCCCAAATTGCCAATTAAATAAGGATTGTGTCCATCAGCTATAAAATTCTAATCCACTAGTTCTCCATGTGACGCCAAATAGTGCAACGACAAGCGCCTCAGCATTCTGCTATCATTGGTGGAGCCAGGCATTCCGACATACAGATCCAAGAAATGCTTGTTGTAGTCTACAACCGCTTGAGAATTGACACTGAATTCGCCACTCTTAAAATAGAAATATTTCCAGCAGCTACAGCAGGTTTGGAAATGAACACATGGACTCCATCAATTGCTCCAACTATACCAAGCAAGGAAGAAAAATCTCTGAATTTTCTTTTTGTATTTTGTAAACGATTTCCAATAGGCCATGAAATTTCCTTTCTAAGGCACATGTTGATTGCAGTCACAACTTGACAAAGAATTCTGCAAATTGTATTGTGTCCTATGGCAAACATCTCCCTACAAATGGTCAAGTTCACTCCATATGTCAATTTGACAGAGTGCAAGCAACACGGACAATGACAAGCACTACCAAGCGGTATCTTGTATTTGTCTTCTCCACGTGAGGTTTCAGAATTTTAGCCAAGGAAAACACTGTTGCTTTTGTCATTTGGAACATTGCAATCCGTCGTGAGTTGTTGTATTGTTTGACTATAAATCTTGAAAACCAAGCTGTGGAACGCAGGCGGACCCAGTAAATTACTTGGTCAGTGAAAGACAGAGAGGTGCAAGTTAAACAAAATTGGTGTAGAGAGTTGCTCATTAGTTGCAATGTGCCCAGCACGGGTGTCTCCAAAAGGGGCTGAAAATCCCAATCGTCCCTATCAATTTCAAAAGGCACCACATTGACCACTAGAACAAACTAATTGGCTTCCAAAATTAGCGTGAGCAACTAGAATGCAAATGTTACTAATGTCCATTGATTGCTTACAAAGTCCATGACCATAATGCGTTGAATAGGCATTTTGAACAAAACAGACAGGTACAAGCTTCCTGAGAACAACACTGAAGAAGCAAAAACGATGTAGCAAGGCACAATTAGACGTGTATGTCTAGAAAGTGCGGACACAGTAGTAAGTGTCGTCTTCAAATGAAAATTGGAGTGTCACTAACCGCGGTATGCTCACTTGCAGTGCACGCTATCTAGTCTGAAATTGTGCACATGACACACACTTCTGATTCACAGAGTACTGAAAAGCAAAGTCACGATAGCCTGCCTAGTATTGTCCATCTGACGAGCTTATTCGCAGTGTTTTCTCAAAAAACAAAAGAAAAGTTAATCAAATGTTGCCTTACTTGATGAACAACTTTGCTGCAGAGATGGCAATGTGCATACTTCCATGCACAACCACTACCAAGAACTGAAGCTCTCTCTGCCACCCGCATCGCAACACTGCGAATCACGCTTCAGCCACTACTGAGGAATGAAGGTCTTCTCACCGCTCGCGCTGCAACATTGAGCAATTTAGGGCAAGAAATGGCCTGCTCGTACTAAAGACCTTCCCGCCCGCACAGCCAACGCATAGAAAACGTCAAACACAAGAACAAAATTGACGAAGACAAAAATGAAAGAAAAATGCTTCTACGTTAGACACCGCCTTTGCCTTGTCCTTCGAAGACGCCCGATGAATGTGGCCCGACCCCACCTCTGTTGTCAATGAACGAGACTGAATAGGTGGGAATGGCTACCAACTCTTTTCCCAAAATACAAATACAGTTGCAAAAAAAACAGGTTAGTGGGAACGTCCCTGTTAATAACGACTACATCCTCACACTTTACAAATGTCACCCGCCTACATCAGTGTGAACTTCTATTCACTAATTTCCCACTCAGCTTTTACACTTTAAGACCCCCTCTTCGATACAGCCAAGTAGGAACATACCATTATTTTCTTTACTCAATTGAACAATTTGCCATTATCTTTTGTGCATAACATAGCACTAAATTTGGACCATATCATGCTTCCAAATTCACTTAATATCTATAAATCAATCATGTCTAATTAATCGAGAATCGACAAAAATTTATTCAAGACTTATTCTTACCTAATTTTAGATGCAAATAAACTTATCCACAACCATTGTTGTAATCTCTCCAGTTAGCCAAACTCCAAGTCTTTGCTTGTTGGTGCTTAAATCACCTCCGTCAAATCATCAGGTCTACGGCATCTCTAAGTTGCTCCAAATTCAACCAATAGAGCTATGATCACTTAATAAAATTGCATCAAATTTCCACATCAAGTAAACTACAATTCAACCCAGTGACACAGACAGCAGGGCTTCTTTTTTTGGCAAAATTTCGCCAGACTGTCAAAAATCTGACCAATCTGGCTTCATCCCTCCAAAAACTGGCCTCTGCGATGAAGCCAACACGGGGGACATGGGTCCAAAAAACACACCTGACAGACACCATTTGAAATTCTCATCTAACAATCAAAACATCATACACAAAAAAGAACCAATCCTAAAACGAAAGTACGAAGATCAACACAAACAAGCTATACACACTAGTAAAAATCACCCACTTCCAAACACAACACACATACTCTCAAAATTCAAAAATTAACACATCAATCATCAATCAAATCAACAATTTAATTGCACCTACCACCATAAGAAAATTTGAACCTGGAATCACACATCCAATTTGCGCAAAAAACAATTTGACAATAACGCCGACTCCGCAAGCCCAATCACCAAAACATGCGTACAACCCCAAAAGATAATTTGACAAAGTTATGCAACGACACGATCCAATCATTTGATGAATGCCCACACAAAATCCAAAGCAAGTAATAGAATAGTAATATAATATATATATATAATTTTTTGATTGGTACAAGAAGAAAGCAAATTATCATACAAAGGAGGAACAAGAGAGTGAGAGAGAGAGAAAGTGACAAATTGTCCTGACTATATTCTAAGCAGTAAGACATCTATTCAACCTGAAGGGATCCCAAGCCAATTTGCCACCATTCAAATCTTGCATATTTAAGTCACTTCAAATCTATTTTGTCAATTAGCCTCAAATTCTATACTAGTGTAAAATGATTAGACTTATTGTCTTTATAGTCACTACACAAGACAAAATTGTCCAAATCAAAAAGTTTGAGCAGTCTACACTCCCATGTCTCTTTATCAAATGATATAAATATGGATTTATAATCATTGCAGTATATATTGATGACTTAAACCTTGTAGGCACTAAATTTGCATGTATTGCAACCACTCAGTTCCTTATTCATGAGTTTGAGATGAAATTGCTTGTAAATACTACCTTTTGCATTGACCTACCAATTCTTTACTTGAAAAATGACAACATATTTCTTTCACGAATGGCTCATATCAACCGGATCTTGAAAAAATTCAATATGACAGATGCCTATCCATTATCTACATCTATGGTTGGTCGTAACAACAAAGGTGATGATTCTTATTGTCCTTGTGAGGAGGAGGAGGAACCATTGGGTGAACAATATTTATACCTCAATGTGGTGGGAGCACTTTTATATTTGTCTACATCTACACAGCTTGATATTATATTTGTTAATAGTATTCCTGCAAGCCATAGTGCTCATCCCACATTATGACATTGGAATGACATTAAATGCATTCTTCGTCATTTAAAGGAACCGTAGATTTGGGAATATATTATTCTTGATCAATAGATCCTATATTGATTGGATATGTTGATGTTGGCTATAAATTTGACCTTAGAAAAGCCAAGTCTCAAATAGGCTATATTTTTTTACGACATGGAATTGCAATATTTTGGAAATTGATAAAGCTAACAATAACAACAACATCATCCAATCATGCAAAAATCATTCCTTTACATGAAGCATCTCGAGAATGCATCTGGTTGAGATCAATTGATAAATTAATTTGTACAAATTGTGGATTATTGTATGATGATTCTTCAACTATTTTATATGAAGACAATAGTGCTTGTGTGGCACAAATGCAAGTGGGTTTTATCAAGAGTGATCGAACTAAACGTATTGATTCAAAATATTTCAGTTATGCTGATGTCTTGATTATAGAGCAAGCACTTGAAATCAAGAAAATGACATTAGCAGATAATCTTGCGGATCTCTTCACAAAATCTCTTCCATTATGTACTCATTGTTGACTTATTCAAGGCACTGAAATGCGGAAACTCAATATTTTAGAACAAGGAATTCAATACATTTTATTATGACAACTGTAGGAACCTTTATTATCCTTCTATGGATTTTTCCCATTGGATTTTACCATGAGAATGGATTGATAAAAGTGATGTACTATTTTTCCTTCATTTATGGCTTTATCCTTAATCATTATCAAGGTTTTCCTAGTGAAGGTTTTAATGAGGTAGCAACCTTATATATTACACGAATACATAAATGTTCTGTCAAGTGAAGAAGAATGTTAAGATATGCTCTCCACTTTAGTTTACTCTAGTTCGCTCTAGTTATAAAGACAGCTAGGGATTAGATTAGAATCCCTAGGACCAATAGTAGAGGAGGAGAATTAGTTATATGTTTTCTCTCCTCGATATATAGTTTCAAACCTACTTTGATTTTACAACCTTTTGTAGTTTTGTTTTGTTTCCTATTTTCAATTGTTTCTATTATTATATTATTAAAAACTTTGTGGGATCCTTTTGGTAGTAAGAAGAAGATTTTAGATTCTCTTAGAATGCATTTTTTGGATACTATATGAATAAACTACAAATTTTCAAAGTGTTGAAAATTTGTGTTTGTATAAGCGATCATACTCTCATGAACAATGAAAGTACGTTTTAGGCAAGAATTTGTAGTGAGCTATTTTAGGTAGTGTGCGCTTTTAGGTGTAGTTACCTTAAACCTAAAGGAGGCAACCCATTTCTGCTCAGCCTTCCTATTCTCGCAATGTAGATTGTTCTTTTTCCGTGTAGGAAGTAATGAATAGTGATAGACTATGACAAAGTTTCCAACGCAGTTGCGGCCCATTATGATTGGCTACAAGACTCTCAATATTTGCATCCAATCCTTTATCAACAATAGGAAGGTCTATACGACCAATATGGGTCGAACAAAATCTTTAACTAAAATACTTATAGTAATTATGTTTTGAGAAATGAAAATCTGAAAAATTATGGAAACCTTTTGAGCTCTATTTTTGCACAAATGAAAATTTCTCCACTAAAGTAACTTGCCTTGTAAATACATATAACTACTTAAGTAGTTAGAAATGGATTGCCTCCCTTAACCAAGAAAGACTCTCCACACCCAATCCTCAAGAGAATTCGAAATGAGAAGCTACAATTGTTGAAAAATGCTGGAAGGTACAATTAGAGTTTCTTGTTGCCATTGCAAGATTGAAGAAGAAGACACCCCAAAATAGGTATTTCTTTCAAATGTTTTACTTTAATTTTTTTTTAATTTAACATAGTTTATTATTGGATGAAGACAATTTTGTTGAGAATTACCATGACGTGCATAGAGCATCCAAAGAAAGTCTCACAAAACTTAGTTTCATCTAATATATTGACCTCTCATGAAACATCTTAATGTTTAATTCCAATTTTGGATGCATTGGAGATTTTTCTTTCAATTAGGAGAATTTTTTTCAAAATTTGTACTTTGTGGTAGGATTTTCTTCATGATACCATCATTGACGGTCTGTATGTGTTGTCAAAAGATCTGTATGTGTTGCCAAATCAAGTGTCAAACAAAGAGTATACCTCATTTTTATGAAAGATGAAAAATGTAGAAGAAAGTGTGAAAGATCAGTGAGATAGAGTATGAAAAGTGTGTCAAAATAATTATAGGATGCAAAAAGAGTGAAGAATAAATTGAAAAATGTAGAAGTTTGGCTCATTTTTTACTTTCATATGAAAATCCACAAGTCGAATCAACTAATGTGTCATATAGTGATAAAACTAATTTGCATTAATTTGAAAATTATGCAATATTGCAAGGCACACTAAAGTGGAAGTTCATGATATTTTAGATAATAGCAATATTTACATAATATTTGTATTATCTCAAATAGGGTGATTGCCATCCAACTTTCATTTGCATTCATCCAACTTGGATCCACTTTTGAATACAATCATCTAAATTTTCATCTAATTTTCATCTAAAATTCAACCAAGTATTCACACTAATTAGATGACATTTATACAACATTCATCCAAATGAGTGTCAGGAGGCATACACTATTCAAATTCTCTTACAAATTGAATTAACTCGTATAATTGGAATTGATAATTCCATCAAATCATTATTCAACTAAAGTGATTGCACTTAGCCTCCAAATGTCCAAGACACCAGATTCTAGTGCCAACAAAATTCTGAAGTTAATAAAACCTTACCATGTTATTATTTTTAGTAATTTTATATTTTTGAATTTTTTTTGAAGTCTAGTTTTAGAATCAAAAAACTGATTTTGAAAATGAATGATTATGATGTTTCTATCAAAGATATTGTGTATAGGGGTCCATTGCAAATCTTGATTTTTTGTGTTGAAGGCTCTTGGAAATGAGCCTCAAATACATTAGATTTTGGAGAAAGGCACATTAGAAATTCATTTAAAAAAAATATATAGTAAATTTTGAGAAGAAATAAATTGATTGGAGTTATGCATGTTATACCCTTTATCTTCATAATTTTTGCTGACTATTTTTTTAGGTTTAACATGTAAAAAGAGGATTGAAAGACTTCAAATCACTTTTACATTTTTAACACCCTCATGATCAAACATTCTAATCTCTCAATCCATAAGTGATATATATATATATATATATATATATATATATATATATATATATATATATATATATATATATATATATAAAGTTTAATTTTTTTTTTTTTTTCATGTGATTTCTAAAATTTCTAGTTTGAATTTGTATGGTTACAATTCAAAAAAATTGATCAAACTTATCGAAATGTTGGTTTTTTGTTCAATCTAGAACAAATCCCAAGAAGCTCAAAAAAGGCATTGGACATTTAGGGGTTGATAGCCATGGATTTCTGAAATTCACATTTGTAGATCTTATTCAAATTATTTAAGAATTTTAGACAAATTGAAAATCCCCATAAAGAACATTAAACTAAGAACAATGATAAACTATAATGTTTTAATCCTTAAAGGACCAGCTTGCTATTTTTAGCAACATAACGAATTTGGGCAGGTACTTGTGACTAGAAATTAGCATACGTAAGGCCCAATTTTAATTAGAAGTTGTGGACGAGGAATATCTTTCACATGAACAAAGTTTTATGACATTTGGAAATACGAGTCAATAGTCAAGACCTAATGTGTTACTTTTTTTACCACGCGAGTAGTCCGGGCAGATTTTTAAAAATCACTTTTTTCAAAATTTGAAATTTGAAATTGATTTTCTAGATTTATATACACATGGAAAGTTTTGAATCATTCTATATCAAATAATGACTCAAAATTTGTGAGGAATTTTAGTTTGCGGGCAATTATGGTTTGTATACTCTTAAAACAAACTTTGAAGTCATTTATTTCATTTAATTTTCAGTATTTTGGAAAAAAATAAAATTGTAGGATGTAGATTGTTTATTACAACATTCCGTCCATTGGAATTGGCATTTTTCTATTCCATAATTAACTTCTTAACAATTTAGTGTTTTGAGCCATTCTCTACTTCTTTCTACTTACTATTTTTTCCTATATATTTTACAATTCCAAATGATCTGAATTTTTTCAAGCATGTGTCCAACTTACCCTAAAGAACGAATGCAAACTAACCACCATTTTGGATATTTTTTCATACAAATGTGACCTTGTGAAGTGCAGCTACCCGTTTTTTCACAGGGACCAAAAAAGGATTTTTATCAATCAAACGCATCTGAAGTTTTTTCCACGTCTTTTCAAACAAGTGTACTAAAAGATCCCAAGGTTATATGTGTCCATATATATATATTTTTTCCAAAATTTGATACTTATGCTCAAAATGGCAATTTTCGAGTGTTTGGGGGGAAAACATAATCAAGGAACTTAAAGGGTTAATTTGGAAATTAGTCAAGGTAACGTTTTATATTGTAATTCTATGGTAGTATCAACTCTAGCTACAAGTGCAATAAGATTTGGAGTTTTATGAATATTTAAGAATTAGAAAGTGAATTAGAAACTACCTATAGTAATATCAAAGCTTTGTTCACCTAACACTTGCCAAAAATTTGTATTTCCCTACAACAAATGATAACCCTACATTCAATTACGATTTACATAAATTCTCAAGCTTTGAATCAGACGCAAAGACAATATGATAAAATATGCAGAGGGAAGTCAAAGGAATCACACATTAAATCATAAGACCATAAATTGCTTCAAAACAATAATGAATCCTAGTCTCAATTGTCTTTTAATTTGCAAGCCTCTTCCCTTGAGTTTCTAAATATTTAGTTGAACAATGTCTTATACTTCTACATAAATATAATATTATAATTGCAATTTTTCTTTGGACTTAAAGAAAGTCTCATCTTGATGTTTCATTCTTGTATTTATCCAATGAAAATATTTAATCTATGTACCATTTGCAAAAATGCACTAGATTAAAATGATTTCATGTGATTTTTGCTCTTTGGGTTCTTCATGAAAACTATGATTGATACGAGAATTGAATTGTCATTGGCAATTATAATTGTTTGTGCTAGGTTGTGTGTCATGAATGGGGAGTTAGTCTTATTGCAACAGAACAAACAAAGGTTCATATATTCTACAAATATACATATTATTCAATATTTTTGTGCATACGGTGAACAATATTTTACACGAAGTTCCTCCCTAGGAACTATAGCTCTTCAAGAGATCAAGTTGTTAGAGTTATTCTAGAAATTATAAAATGGCACTTCTATTTGGTACCTTTTTAATTTATTATAGATTATACTTGAATTTTTATTGAATTTTTATTTTTGATCTTATTAAAATTATATTCAACTTTTATTTAAGGTGAAAATTTAAGTTTAATCCCTCTTTGTGTGACGGTAGGACCTAAAATCTAATTTTTTTCTTAAACTTGTAGTCAACTAGTTAATTTCTTTTCAAATAAATTGTTTGTTTCATTGAGAACAAATACCACTTGTTAGGTCATTTTCACATTGATAGAAGAATAGGAGTATAAGCTGTCTTAGAATTTGAAATGACCTAAAGAACTAGGATCCATAAAAAAACAATTTGTCTTGGCGTCTCTACAAGACTAATGGTTGTCACTGCAGCAGATAAGAGGCAAAATTTTGTTTTTTCTTCTCTCTTTGCTTTCTCGGTCTTCTTGGTTTTCTCTTGTAAATTCACTTTTTGTTGTACATTTGAATACTCTTGTATATGTAATTATAAGTTTAAACAAATTGTTGTGTGTTATTCAACTTTTTGCGGTTGTGTATTAGTGGTGTGTTTGGGAGGATTAACTTGTTAAGAATTGTGGTTATTTTACAATTTGGCGACAAGTTGTCTTTGTGTGAATTTGTGTTTGACTTTTTAATTGTGTGTACATGTACAAGTAGAATAATTAGTCGTATTGATATTGGAAAGTCATGGACAATTTGTAGAGAAGATTTGTAGAAATTGAGTGTATTGATTCCTTGAAGTCACAAACAATTGGTAAGAACGTTGAATGTTTTCTTCTCTAGTCTAAAATTTTTCTTTGCTTGTTGATATCTGTATTATGTATTAGAAGTTGTTCATTATGATCCATCTGAGTGTTGTTGATTCTTTTGACAATTTGTGAAAGTATAGGTTTGGAGAATAATAATCACTCACTAGTAATTCAACGTGTTAAAATTAATAAACCAATTGTCTTCAAGTAGAGGTTGAGTACAATTGAATTGGAGAAAAAGGCAAGGAATCAATTTGGGCTTAATCTCCTTGGTTTATGCTACTTCAACAATTCGTAAAAGAAGAGGTTCAATTTTTATATGTGGAATTCAAGCATGAGTTTTGTTATGATGATGCGAGTAAAATTTGGAAGACGCGGAGATTGAATATCAAGAGCACAATCATATTTTTATAATTGAATTAATTGTTTAGGTAGTTAGATCATTATTTGAATCATTGGTTGAATATTGGATCGGTGAATGAAATGATGAGAATTACCATTTGTCAAAAATTGGAAAGTATCAATTTATTTTCTATAAAAGTTCAATTGTTTAAAAATTTGATGACGTCCAGTTGGTGTTGTAAGTGGTAGATGGAAACTATCTTGTGAATATTTTTCTACAGCTAGTAGTTGAATAAATTGCCCAGTTGCAATTTAGTCAATCAATGGTGTAATTTGATAAGTACTTAGCTTTGTTGATGAGAGGATTTGGATATGTTGATTAAAACTAATCATGCACAAATGTGTCTGACTGATTGTCTATTGTGACTGATGTTGTGGCTAATGTATGGTGGATTCCCCATGTTGGAGAAATAAAGAGGCAAAATTGTGCGATTTGAAGACCACTTGTGAAGTCATTATTGTTGATTGTGTGTGTGAATAATTGTCTAGTTCATTTTGAGTAATAAATTGCGTGTTTGTTATATGTATGTGGGTATTGAAAATAAATTATTGGTTAACTGGGATGAATTTACCATATGGTGTTTGAGTGTGTAAATCCAGAGTGTGTTACACTCTGTGTGACAAATTGTTGGTTGCTTTACTCAAAAGTTGAATTCATAGTTATTATGTCACCTTGTATGTCGAACAAATTATAGAAAAGATGTGACTCTATGGGTTTGCTTAGCTAAGTTCTTTAACCTTATTATTCCATTCAAGAATGTATTATTGTTATAGACAAATGATAGTTGAGTTATGTTGATAGAAATCCAGTCGTAATATAATACCAGACACAATGTTGTATAAGTCTAGTAATTTCAGTGAGTCTCTTGTACCCTAGTTGCACCACTATTTGGATGATATATAATTTGTTATAGGATTGAAGCTAATTTGCAATCAAAGTTAAATTTAAGCTTTAGATGAGATCACTTTATCATGAGTTAAATTTAAGCTTTAGATGAGATCACTTTATCATGATTTAAGCTTTTGGTAAAGAAGATTATTATTAATTAATAAATGGGTACAAATGTGTGGTATAAAATAAATAAATATACATTAATTGCATATAAAGGCTCTAGAGCATGTGCAAGACAAATTGTTCTACAACCTTGACTATTTATTCTATACATTAGAAGAGAATTGAGGCCCCAAAAGGGCCGCGAGTTATCTTGAGGTTCCCAACCTTGGGAACTCCATCAACTGAAAAATCAGCTGTACACAGAGGCTATTGACCTAGTCGGGACACTACTACGTCAGAAAATATTAATTAATTATTTTTTAATATTAAAAAATTAATTAATTATTTTTTTCATAATTTTTTTCATAATTTTTTTTAATTTTTAATTATTTAAATATTCAGACGGCGCTGTGCTATTCCCAGCACATGGAACAACCCTTACACAGCCCTTTGGTGGCTCGAATTTGCTTCTAATGTTTTTTACACACTAGGCAAGACAGGGACTGCACATATGCATCTATAGCATTATTAAAGAATGGCCACCAAATTGTACCTAGGAATAAGAGTGTAATCACTTGTTTATGATTTTATGAACTATTTTATAGTGTTTCCCATTTATAATTAAAATACAAGTGACTTTAGCCACAAAACGTTAGACTATTTGACCATTTCCTTGATTTTAGAACCCCTGTACTATAGTCTTGGGTTTGGGGAGAAAAGCAAAATCTAGACTACAAACCCCAAATGCAATTAGATTGTATATAATCACCACTATTAGTAATAAAAAGGTTCTCTTTGGCCCCCCATGAATAATGTCAAAGTATATTGGCCAAGGCCCACATTGTCACCAAACTAGTGATAATGTACGCCATGGGCCTTATGCTCTAATACTATTCTTTGGTGCCCAAAGACCATCCATTATAATAGTGCATGTCTTGTTGTTTTTCACTCCAAATAAAAGGTGATATTTAGTCATGACTTCAAGGATGAAGCATCTTTAAAAGAACATTTGTTCAAAGATAACGCAATTAAGCATTCTACTTTAACCCCTAATGGACCAAACACCGTTTTTTGACAACATAGTGTTTTGGGGCAGCTCACCACGAATGGAATTTTTATTTTTTTTCTTTGAAATTTTCACACAAGATGTGTCCGAGGAGTAGCTTTAGGGCCCAACAATTTTCATAACTTTTGACCACATGGTTAAAAAGTTATGGTATGATATGTAGTTTTCATTGTTCGGCGGGCAGCCTGGGCAGCAAAAAAAATTTCTTTAAAAATCATTTTCTAGAGAAATAAAAATTTGAAATTGGTTCTCTAGATTTATGTGCACAAGGAAAGCTTTGAATCATTCCACTTTGATTTATGAGATGAAAGTTATGAGGAATTTTAGTTGTGGGTAGTTTGCGGGTGGTTATGGAATCTCTACTCTAAAATAAACTTTGAAGTCCTTTATTTAACTCAATTTTCAATATTTTTGAAAAAAAATATAAACACAAGGTGTAGATTGTTTATTACAACATTACAATCGTTTGGATTGGCATTTTTCAATTCCATAATTAAATCCTTAACAATTTAGTGTTTTGAATCATTTTCTACTTCTTTCTACTTACTATTTTTTTCCTATATGTTGTACATTCCAAATGATCTGAAATTTTTCAAGCATGTAGCTAACTTTCTTTGAAGAATGAATCCAAAGAGTTACCACCATTTTGGACATTTTTTCATACAAATGTGACCATGTGAAGTGCAGCTGCCCGGTTTTTCGCAGGGACAAAAAAAGGGTTTTTGTCACTTCAAATGCTAATATCTTGCAATCTACACGGTGGAAATTTCTGAAATTTTTTCCACATCTTCTCAAACTAGTTTACTACAAGATCCTACGATTACTTGTGTCCAAAAATGTTTTTTTTCCAAAATTTGGTACTTGTACTAGAAATGGCAGTTTGGGAGCGTTTTTTGTGAAAACATAGTCAAAAACCTTTAGGGGTTAACATGGTTTCTCCAAAGGAGGCTCAAATTGATGTGCAACACTCTTTGCAAGTATGAAGCCTAAATTTAGTACACTGGTGTTTGGAATGTTTTTGAGTTTTACTAGCTATTTTCCTTTGATTCCCATATTGAACCAAATTTTCAAGTACTAAATTCATTTTTTTCTATTTTAAATTCAAGTTTTTTTTTATAGATATCTTTACTTGTTTTTTTTCAATATTTTCAAATTGCAAGTGGAATTGTCTCCAATTTTATCAGCTAACAATGAACTATGTTTTCAAATATTGAACTCCATCTTGACCCTGATCCTAGCCCTCATCATAACCATGAACTAAGGTAGAATTGCCCATTACCACACATATTTACTATCTAGGTACTTTGAAGAAGCAATTTGTTAGCTCCTATATTTTTTAGAGATTGAAAAGTTTGAGAGAAGTCAATTGCAAAAAGAATAAAGACATTCTGACAAGAAATGAAATTTTTGAGATTTTTCAAAGCTAAATTATTAAATTGTAAATAGATCCTTGTTGAAGCATGGGTAGACACTTGTTAAAGCATGGGTTGATGTGTCATTTTTCCAAGTGCGTTGCCATTATGATAAAGGATTGCTAAGATTGTGGTTATAGGTGGGCCACTCACGCAAATGGAAAGGTCTTGTAGGTGGCCGAATCGGATGGATGGTAGTATTGGGCAGTTCTACCTTAACCAATGATTCTTCCCCAACATTGTGCTTCATCCTCACCTTCACCATTTTAATCTCATTGCTTGAATGAATAATATAAGGTAGAACAGCCTCATGCCATTGCTAAATTTTTTAATTTCTTTCCAACATAAAGACAAATCTGAGAAACAACGAGAGCAATTGAAGTTGTATTTTTTCAAAAAAGTATGAGTTTCTTATGAATTTTTGAAGTGTGATGCCCATTATGGCCTAAAAAAGTCTCTAAACTTCCCCCAAATCAACAAAAGTGTATTCGTAATGATCATCTCACTCACCTAAATCAATTATAATATTTCCTGACATGGCTACATTCAACATGAAGGTCTAAGAAAGTCACTTCATACAATGAATTTATACTCAACATGTGGAAGTTCCTATTGTAGTCACTAACCACTCCATTACAGTCACCCTAAGATATTGATTAAGCCACTAATTCAATCCAATGTCAATAGCCCAAATCTCATTCATGAAAAAAAGACTGTAATGGATCATTCCTAGGTGTTCGAAATGGGACTTTTATCCATAATGATTTGCTCCACCTTAGGACCGGTGCACACCAAGGTCAAACCTAATGCCCCTCTTCAGTTATCAAATCAATGATTGGTGGAGAGTTAGGCATGGTCCAATGCAAAGTGTCATTATTATTTTTCTATCTTGGGCTCTTGCTTCCCATGGTCACATCTAGGGGTTTTTTTTGGACCCGTGTCCCCCCCCCCTCTAGCTTCACTGCAAAGGCCAATTTTGGGAAGGACAAAGCCAGAGAAGTGATTTCTGACAATCAGGCAAAACTTCGCCAAAAAAAGAGTCTTGATCACATCTAACAAAGTGGAGTGCTTCAACGGTCCGTCAGCCCACCCCCGGTGTAAACTGGACCTAAGAAAACTAGTTTGAAAATGAGAAATGTGTGCAGGATACTCCAAAATGTTGTTGAGTGTAGGCAAGGCAAGTCAAGTTGCACCCTCCTGACATGACCCCCAAATGACCCCCAAAGGTACGTTTCTGAGTCCAGGTTTCTGTTTTCTAAATGCTGGCAAGCAGGATTTTTTTTTTTTTTTTTTCTGCTGCTAAAAGAGAAAAGTACAACTGTAAATTGATACTTGTGAGTTGGGATTTGGAGAGCTGTACAACACGGACTCTAACTTCCCATTGACAAAATGGAAAAGAGCTCCATCTCTAACCGACTAAATCATTGAGTACAAACAGTAAGTTATCTGTGCTTGACTCTTTCCTCCTCCTTTTGTCCATCCACTCACTCATGCCGTAACATAACTTTTACTTTCACCAACTTGCAGCTGAATTCCAACCCTCCAACGTTGCCAGCTTCGTCACTCTTCTGCCCAAGAGAGCCTTCACCCTTCTGGACAGTTCTCATTTAAGAACCCATGTTGTCTGTGTCCCCCCCCCAGACAGTGACTAATTCAAAATAATATTGATGAAAATACCAACATGAAATCTTTCTTGAATCACGGGGAGACCAAAGTGTTTCATTTGAAACCCTGCAATTCTATCACTGAAAACTTCTGGAAGGGTATCCACAATGATGTCAGCTTTCAGTTGCTCACTCAAATAAAATCCACATTCACAAACATTATTTCACACCAATGAACTTTGACACTAAGCTTGCTGAAGTTAGAATGGTTTCCTCTCCAATTCACACAATGTCTCACCTGACACATAAAGTTTAATTTTATCAGGAGCATAATTTAATCCCTGGCTTTGGCGCAGATCTTGAATCCTCCAAACTCCACACAACCTCAATCATTCTCGCACGGTGACATGGACAGTAATTTTAACTATCAAGTCGATCTCAATATTAATAAGCAAACATATCTTACCTATCATATAGAACACGACTCAAATTGGTATAACATTTTCATTTGACTCACTCAAGAAAAACAGCTTCACAACAAGAACATTTTGTGTACAAGAACAAGCATCAACCAAATCCCAAAAGGAGCATAATTTACCGTACAGTGTTATGTACGATCAACTGCTGTCAACTCATTTGAAAAGTAAGTGCTGGATAATTGGTTATACACTAAGCCCTCTCTAATTGCACTGCCCCAGTTCACATACATATGGAAGCTGTTCAATCTCATTTGTAAACATTCTAGGCTTACGCAGAAACGGTGCAATCACAGAGTGTGTCACAACAGAGGGCTCTGTGTAAATTTTTTCAGGAATTCGTCACCACAAATTCTCCATCATGATCCCGTTCACATAAGATCGTGTGAGAGTTGAGAATTTTTATTTCTTTTTGTTTTTTAAACAAATGAAACGGATTCCATTGCAAAGGGACAAGAGAGAGTTGAGAGACAGCTGAGTGAGATTGAAAGGGGAATCATACCTACCTATGGAAGAAGCTGCTGATCATAAATGAGGGCTGCAAGTTAGTACAGTAATCTTGAATCATGCCTGCCAAACACCCACTTGCTGTCTCGTTCAATAAAAGCGCGGCGAGTTGACAAACTGCGCAAGCGTTTCCAATGAGCGGAGGTCTGTCAGGCTGCCATGCTACCATCGATACTGAGCACTTCGCGATCAGTCAGGACTGCCATGCATTCAATGCTCTTAGTGCAGATCTGGCCTATCATCTCCGGTTGACAGCGACGCCCACGTAAAGGAGTCATTGTTATAAAGATGACCAGCCAATTTTGATTGATCATACAGTATCA
Source organism: Antitrichia curtipendula (assembly GCA_951230915.1). NCBI lineage: Eukaryota > Viridiplantae > Streptophyta > Bryopsida > Hypnales > Leucodontaceae > Antitrichia > Antitrichia curtipendula. The sequence continues at coordinate 5,194,358 of OX579641.1, forward strand.
TAAAAAATATATTTCATGTTCTGTGTAATGAAATTTCGTTGCACAAAAAACAAAAAACAAATTTCGAAGAGGTTCAGATTTATCACGTAATTAGAAGCAGTGAAGAACATTCCACGCCTTGGGAAGGAAGTTGATGATGGAGTTGAACAAAATCCCAATTTGACCTATTCAACACTGCAAAAAACAACATGAGGTCCAATTTGGGCTTCAAGGTTCTACGGGATAAAACGATATTTAATGACCCGAACTCGTGGAGTGATCATCTCCACATACCGTAAGCTTAGTTTGAGAGGAATGTAGTTAAGGGTAGTGACCACTCTATATTAGTTGAGTGTCACCTCAATGGCAACTGACCAACTGTCACGAAAATGGAATGATAAACTCAGTTGATTGTGTGAGAAACAGGCTGAATGAATAACTCAGTTTTGAAAATCAGGAATTAAAATATTGGGAAGTGCCAGTGAAGGTGGTGATGCTTGAAATGATGGCACAGTCATCATTTCAAGCATCATGTACCTGTGAACCTGCAGGTATGAAACCGGCACGTGCTGGGGTCGTGTCCATATATTGCTGGACCGAATTTCAGAGACGACGAAACTGCCGAATTACGTTAAGCCTCATGTCGAAATGGAACTGCTGAATCATAATGCAAGCTGCTTCGAAGCACTCCATCTCGATCGCCATCAGCTAAGTTTTATCGACACAGATTTCATTTCTAATGACACCGAGGCATCGAGTTTCACTTTGGGACTACTCCCTAAAAAGTTTGGGGTAAAATTAGCTAGTTCTAGTATTGAAATCAACCAGTTTCAATTTAGGACTGCTCGCCACAATAAAACTCGAAAAGTCACTTTCGAAGTACTGTAAAGGTCGATACTTCAGCATCATTAATAAGTTATTAGGCTACATTGGGAACAGAAATTTCAGACTCCTTGAAGTAGAGCAACCCGTGTGAGATTTAATGGACTCAGTCACGCTATTCCATCACGATCGTGGAAGTTGTAGTACATCACCACTGGAACTACTGTATCAGTAACAAAAAGATTTGGAAATACCTTCTGTCCGACGAGGGGATGCATTACCTCCCTCTGATTTTTCGTAAGAGCACAGCCGAGCTTCATATCAGATTCCAATTACCTGCTGACAACTGAAATCTCCCAGAAATCCCGGTCCACTCTTTCAAGGTAATCATTTCACTTCTTATACAGACAATTAAAACGCCAGCAATCACACTACGTTTTAAACTGTCAATGCACATAGGTACTGTACATAGTACCAGTAAATGCAAATACCAAGATTATTAGCATTGCTTCCACCGTCACTATGGAAAAAAATAAAAATAAAAATAAATGATTAGCATTGCCACATACGGTATTAGCCTCAAGCTGGCTGGCAATAGACTACCAACCTGCATGTGCCCATGGATGCAACATGATGGATACTTCCGGAGCGATGAAACGATCAAGGTGTGAATTTTCTGCAAGTCACACAAACTGTCAGATGGCTGTCGTCTTGTTCCCAACACCAGCTAGTGTCCATCTCCAGCTCAGTCCTCGGAAGCTACTCCTCAAACTCTTAACCGCCATAATAGCTGCCTCCAATAATCTCCAGTCGGAGAGAGAGTGCAACAAACAACAACCAAACACGCGGACTTTCAGTTGACTTGAAAGCCAACCAATGCTACTATTTCACAGGGACTCCAATACTCATCATCAAGCCATTTGAGCTCTTCCTGTATCTCCTGCAGTTGCGTAACCTTGAGCTGCTGCAGTACCGTCAGTTTCTGAACACCAACACAAATGCTGCTCTTTGCGAGCTGAGGGATGAGTTGATACTGCAAGCGTAGAAAGGAGTACTGATTGAGACGCAGCATTGGGAGTTCAATCTGTGGAAATGGCCAGGTATGGGAGAACTACAGCAGCTATGGTGGTGTCCATGCTAGTCGTAGCCACATTGGTGTTGCAAGTGCAGGTGCTGCAAGCGCAAAACATATTCGTGGGATTCTATGACCAAAATTGCCCTCAGGCAGAGTCCATTGTCACGCAAGTAGTGCAAGAGTTCAACTCTAACGATCCCACCACGCCGGCTGCATTGCTCCGTCTCCTCTTCCACGACTGCTTCGTTGAGGTACGCATCTTCTCTGTCGATCTCAAAGCTTGAAATGCTGCCTTTCCATAGCATAGTACTATGCACTGCATCTCTCCAGATGCGTACGCGACGTCTCTTTCGATCTTAAAGCTGTTAACTCAAATACAAGGAGCCTGTCATAGTCCTGTGAGCTGTATTTCTCAAAAGGACGTCCCAGCTGCTGCACATTGCTGTGCCTTCGATAGCTGTTAGGGAGTGCTATTTGGAAATATGAAAGCTTAGGGTGATACTCAAGCTCGTTTAATGCAGGGTTGCGATGGTTCCATACTGTTGGACCCAAGCCCGGAAAATCCCAACATTGAGAAGCAGGCGTCTCCCAATCTGACAGTACGAGGTTACGAGGTGATCGACGAGGCGAAGAGGCGCCTGGAAGCGGCCTGTCCGCTAACGGTTTCCTGTGCAGACGTTGTGGCGCTCGCTGCCAGGGATGGCGCCGTTATCGTATGTCACCTCCCCTATCACCCTCGTGCTTTCGCATTCCCAATCAGGTCTCCTTCTTATATCTCAAGATGCTTCCAATGAGTCTAAACCAAAGAGTCTATGGCAATGCAGGCAGGGTTGAACTTCCAAGGGCTTCCCCTCACAATGGCAACGGGACGCTGGGACGGCCGCGTTTCCAGCATGGACGCCGCTAACAACGCGCTCCCCTCTTCGAGATCCAATGTCGGGCAACTCACCTCGCAATTCGGCAATAAAGGCCTCTCTCAAGACGAGATGGTCACTCTCTCAGGTAAACCGACATTAAAACCCCAAACCCTAACCAAGGATTCATGGGCTTGAAATGAACAATTCGGTTGATTATGTTGTGAATAATACAATTAAGATGAGGCAAAATTTGATATCACTAGAATCAGTGAAGAGTATTGCATGTGCTGGGTCAAAAAGTAACGGAAATTGAACTAAAAAGAAGTCTCTTAAAGTAAGGAAATCCGTCTCTCTTCACCATTTCACTCACAATCTCTGTCTTTCCTGCTGAGCGTGTCTCCTCATACCTGAGATCGTTGACACAGAGTCGTTTTGCTATGGTTCTCGCAAAAATAAAAAATAAAAAACTAAAAACTGACCAATTTCGGCCAAATTTTGTGCAGGCGCGCACACGATCGGCAAAGCGCACTGCGTGAACTTCATGGACCGCATCTACGACTTCCCAGGCTCTCTGGACGGCGTGGATCCCACCATGGACCCGAACTTCGCCGCTCAATTACAATCCCAGTGCCCGCGAGGCAACCCGAACCCGAACACCGTAGTGAACTTGGACTCCGACACGCCGTTCGTGATGGACAACAACTACTACCGCAACGGCTTCGCCGGGCGCGTGCTGTTCAGCAGCGACATGGCACTCTTCAACGACTTCGAGACGCAGTTCACGAGCAACTTGAATGTGGTGAATGGGATTTCGTGGAACCAGAAGTTCGGGAATGCGTTGGCGCAGTTGGCGGCCATCGAGCTGAAGGACGAATTCGACGGGGAAGTTCGGGCCAATTGTCGCCGCATCAACTAAGTGCGGGTGCAGAATGAGAGGCTTGCTTGTGACGAAATGCGGACACATTGTTGCAAAACCAAAGACATTGTGTCAAATTCAACTACACTGAGAGTGCGAAAGGCTTTTCTGTAGCGAGATTGGGATCAATTCTCGCAAGATTAACTATATCGGGGTGTGCGGAAAGGCTTGTGTGTAGCGAGATCGCGAAGAGCATGTCTCCATTGGAGTCTCAGCGAAGCTCTAATGGATTCATGCTCTTGAGGGGTTGGGTAGATTGCTGCTGACTGGTAGATTTTGGCGCCCGCTTGGTAGATTTTGGGCGAGGAATCTACGTTATTCTTGGATAATGCCTGAATGGCTAATGCCTGAATTCTTTGGTACTTTGTATCTTATCAAATAGTTGAATTCCTAAAGGTCTAGGACATGAATCTCTAGATCATTTCTTGTTATGTATAACTTTTGTAGATCGTTTCATGTTATGTATAAACTCTCCAGATCATTTCTTGTTATGTGTGACGTTTTTAGATCGTTTCATGTTATGTATAACATCTCTAGATCATTTCTTGTTATCTATGTCATCTATAGATCACTTTTTCTTATGTATACCATCCTTGGTGGCTAGGAAAATCATTTTTTCAGAAATTGTTGTATGTTGTATGGTAAAAAAATTCTTGTTGAACATTTTTATTTTTAAGCATCACATCATTTTTTTCAATCTCAGCAAATAAAAATTGACCCCATATAAAGGTTACAATGTATTTTTTCTATTCGGTTATAATGTTTTATTCATTTATTTATTTTTGATACTTGTCTCATAAGTTTATCAATGAGCATATTGGATTTTAGAAAAATATAGTAAAAACATTCTACTCTAAAAATATGTTTAACTTCAATATAGTAATTAGTCTTTAAAAGGTCCATATGTATCATTATACTTCAAAGTCCCATGGTATGACAAATTTAAAATTAATTTAAGTACCCCATATAACTTTATACCATATTATGATATAAAATTGCACTTAAATCAACTTACTTAGCATACATATGATATATCATAGTTATACTTTCTATTTTTTTTTTATAAATATGCTTTCTAACCCTTAGAAGTTGAATAAGTCCTAAGAGGTTAGATTTTCATATTTTGAACAACAATTGAGCTAAAACATGTTCTAAAATTATAAAATCTATATTCATCCACCTAAATGTTGGTAGATTCTTGTGTCTAAGTATTATCAAAGGAACACAATATAGGGTGCATAATGAATGCATTTGCAATGGGGGACATAAAAATGAACAAAAGTATGACTTCAATGTGGACACATTATTCAATTTGTCATTAGCATGTGCAACATGAATTGTCTCTTGCTTGGCACTTTTGGATTATGAACTATGCATACATGGAGCTTTCAAATTGTCGTGGCATGTAGCATGGACATTCGAGTGATTCAAATTATGGATCACTGAAAAGTTTGCAAAAAAGATTGAAACTTTTGATGGGAATGCAGGTTAGCATGGCTTCAACTTTCAATTGGATTGATAATGGTAGTGTGGCCACATTACCAGTCTATTGTCATGCCAAAAACATTCATTGGAGCATGGATGCAACAAATGGTGCAGCTACAATGGATACCCCAAACCAAAATGACAAATAATATGAAAAAAATTGGCCCAAAATTAGATAATTTACATTTCAAGATGCAATAAAATTTTAAGTATATAAAATTTCTATAACTAAATTTGAATTCAACACTAGACATATTGATAGTTCATTTTTGTTAATTTTAAATCTTAAAAATTCAATAGGAATTGAAATGTTCTAAATTTCTAAAAATCACTTTTATTTTTGCTACCTCAGTTGTATGCAAAAGCCATAAATTAGCTTTAATATTAATACATTGATAAAGACTTCAACAATGCTAGTGTGTGAGTATAAAAATGTAAGCATATGAGCATTGAGTATATGTATAAATAGATATCCTACAACCACTAAAGGTCTTTATATTTGTCTTTATATTATAAACATCTAATGTATACGTATCTATAACATAGTTACACTATAATTATGGAAGATTTCTATAATATAGACATCTATAACATAAATGTATAGTCTTTTAGGCTCACGGGCTTACACTCCTAGGCTCACATAAGAACACCCCCCATAGAGACTTCAAGGAATTTTTCACACTAAAATCATAAATAAATTATCAAGTGTTAAAAATAGTGCCATCTAAAAAAACTTTTAGTGATTTAATACGGTTCAAATTGATAAGTATACTTCCATTTGCATTCAATATATTTGGTTTGTATTTGAACCAAATTATAAAACTACTTCTTCAAATTTCACAATTATTTACATGTAAAATATCAAATTCTCAATTCTATTTCAAAATATGCCCATCATTAATCAACCAATCAAAATGTTAAATTCCAAGCAAAATCCAATACAAAGTAAAGCCTTTAACAAAAAAATTTATGGTAAAGGAATATGAAGGTAGTGTGATTTATTATTGAGCAAATTATGAATGCAACTTACTTACTTCCTACACTTATTAATGTAGGCCGACTCATTTCCACTAGTTATCTAATTCCATCATCCCACTTTTGACCCCAATTCTGCTTAAAAACTCATTCAAATCTGTTAATTTTTTAACAAAATCATTACATTAATGCCAACAAGGGGTAATATGTCAATCCTTTAATGGTGAACACTTAAATACTATCAGATATGTAGGAGAGTAATTATGGATTGTTTATAGGATGTTTATGACTCCAATCTATAAATGATTTTGTAATTTCAAGGCAAACCATTTTAGAAAATAACAAAAATTGTAATTTTAATCAAAAAAATACAATTCCACTTAGATTTACTTCGTGAATCAAGCATACACCTATGAAAAACATGTGCCCTTCTTAAAATTTACCCCAAGATATTCAGATTGCTAATCAGGATGATAATAGGCTTGTCTACCTTATCTGAATTTATTAGGGCACACTTTTCTTTTAAGTTATCCTACCTCGAAGTACTTCATTAGAAATAAACCAATTCAGGATGGACACGTGGACACCAGCTCAAACCAAATGCCAGTTCATCCTCCTCGTCAGTCGTCACACATTTTGCCGACCTCGAGCTGTCGTCGTTGCTGCTACTTCGCAAGCTGCTTATGGCGCCCTAATCTCCCGCTCTTCCTCTTTCGCTCCCTCCCTCCCTAGCTATCACTTCTCTCCCTTCCTTCATTGTTTGCGCAAATTTTTTCCCACCACTTCAAGTTCCGAATTTCGCATTTTGGTGCAGTGCGGGGGGACATTGCAGGGGAAAGTGCTTCCCGCCATGTCTGCCGCTACCGCCAACTCGAACTTGCCGAGGCGGATCGTCAAGGTATCTTTCTCTCCCCCTCGCGTGGTTCTGGTTTTGATTTTCATTTCGAGTTGTCGGAGAATTTGGCGCAATTTTCAGTAAGGGGCGTTATTTTCAGTCTGTATGCAGTGTAGGTATGCTGGATCTCTGGTGTGGCAGAAGAAAGGGCTGCTGTTGTTATACTTGATGGTGATGTGATCTGATGTGAGGGCGTGAGGATGTGAGCGGGTGATTTTAGGGTGGATGGTTTTATGATGTGGTGTTAGAACTAGGGCTTGATTTCCCTTTTGATTTCATTTTGTTTTTTGTTTCGTTGTTTTTGTCGTCGTCGTTGTTGACGGCTTGGGACGGGGGTTGGATCGCTCGTTTGTCAGGATTGACGTGATGGAGTTGCTTGTGCACAGGAAACGCAACGGTTGCTTAGCGAGCCAGGTATGCTCCCCTTTGTAGTGGGGGAAGCGTGTAGATCAGGTTGGAGATTAGGTTGGAGATTAGCATGTAGTTTCAGAGGGTAGGGTTTGGGAATCCAGCTGAATAGAGCAGGGTGACTTAGTTGTGCTAGTGCTTTCTGGTGCTGACTTCTGCAGATTTTTGTGTTAGTCTCAACTCTCTCTAATTACACACTCTGAAATTGCACTTTACCTGTATATCCTCGTGTTGTGAACACATTCAAGTGGAAAATTTCCATGTGTCCAGTTGTAAACATGCTTGACTGCGCTAATCGAAGCTCGTTTGTCCCAAGACAGAGTCATTAGAGAGGGTTGAGTGTTCTGAGGGTGCAAACCGAGTGAAATTGCTGGAATTTTTAGCTGTTATGTAGCTGGCATTAACAGCAGGTCCGCTTCATGGTACTCCAGCTCCAGGGATCAGTGCATCGCCATCTGAGGAGAATTTGCGTTATTTCAATGTGATGATATTGGGACCATCACAGTCTCCTTATGAAGGTAATTCATGGGTTAGGTTTTCACTGTAATGTTTCTATCACTGCACTTTTTGCGTAAGAAACTAAGGCGGGCCGATCTAATTGGATTATATTTCCAGGTGGTGTATTCAAGCTGGAGTTGTTTTTACCAGAGGAGTATCCAATGGCTGCACCTAAGGTTTTACTAGTTTACACTTTTCAAACACCATTGTGTTTAATTTCATCTTTGGAGGGTGCATGTGATTGAACATATCAATATTTTTCGGGGATGTCAGAAGTTTCACCTTCTTCGCTCTGATGTACTGTTTCAACAGAACCGGAAAAATATTGCTTACTGTGTTGTTTAATAGATTTTTGTTCGTATTTTTTAATCTAATTTCGTAAGGAATGGGTCTGTTCTGTCGCTCCTAACACGTTTGGAATTTTTGTTATGGGAACCTTTCTCAGGTCCGGTTCTTGACGAAGATTTACCATCCCAATATTGACAAGGTGAGATACCATACAGATTTCACTGAAATAATTGCCAACGTGAGTTGGAGTGTCAGTCCAAGAAGTAGCATGTATATTCAGGGCTTGGACGTTTAGTGAATACTTATCGTTAGTCGCAAATTTTGGATTCTTGAGCTCATTATTTTCTTTTTGTACTATTATTCAGCTGGGGCGGATCTGCTTGGATATCCTTAAAGATAAATGGAGCCCGGCTCTTCAAATTCGCACTGTTCTACTCAGGTCAGTGTCAGTTGGCTGTCGGTTTGGCATGGTACTAAAGTGCTGGTAAAGTTAAGAATTGTCATTGGGTTCCTATTTACTGGATTTTGGCTTTTTCTGTATACATCAATATATTAATAGTAAGTGTTTGGTGGTGCTTACCAGCATTCAGGCTCTGTTGAGTGCCCCCAACCCTGACGATCCTTTGGCTGAGAACGTTGCCAAGCACTGGAAGTCGAATGAAGCGGAGGCTGTCGAGACTGGTAAGTTCCAATAGCCTTTCTCAAATCAATGTTGTGAACTTTGCATGGCTATATTTCATCGCATTACTATCCGTTTTTTGGTGATGAAGTTTCTATACTCATCTTTGTGTCGTATCATCAGTTACTGAGAGATTTCCTTGTATGTTTATTCTTGGGAGCAGCTAAGGAATGGACTCGTTCTTATGCGAGCGGCGCCTGATGATGGTTGGGCACTTCGGTCCAACGTGTGAAGACTTGAGGATCAGAAGCTAGCTTGGGGGAAGACAAACGCGGAATGACACCGGTAAATGGACGGAGCACCGATGGATCAAGGTCGCCGAGGTCAACATAGGGAGTATACCGGTAGCTGTGAAGTTGTCATGTCTATTGCTTCTGAGGGTCCATTTGGGGGAGTGTGCCAGTTCTTGGATATTCCAGTGCCATTATAATCCTCCTCTCGTCTTCTATTGCGTGTCCTCTCTAAATCTGAACGGCAGAGTGTCTTGGGCCAGGTCTATTTTGGTGTTCTGCATATCAGACAACCTGTTGTCATATCCATTCTCTTGATCTAGTTTCTAGTATTGTGTACTTGATTCTTCCCTGATGAAGGGCTGCATGGTTTGTAGCGCATTCTTTCAGGGAAATCATGAAAGAGCTATAGAAGAGGCATGGGATTTGCTTCTTGTGTAAGTGCTGAGACAATTTTTGTGCGCATGGTCCCTGTTCTCAGTCGAATCAACATAGTTAGCAGGATTAGTTCAAGGTCAGATCTTCATCAAAGTCATTCCAATTTCCTCAGAATGTAAAATGAAGTGAATAGGATACGTCAGTTGCGTTATTGCTTGTATACGAGCTTGGTATCGTATGTCAAGTCAGACCAGACATCTAAAGCGAAGTTCATAGCTGCTTGCCTGATTTCAGCCATCTTTATTAACAACATGACTTATTTTCTCTTACTGCTATGAAAGGTGCGAATCTGAGTATATGTTCAGAGGTGCGCGCTTGTTTCACGTATCAAACCAAGTGGAATTATAATTTTTTCAATTAAAATTGTAATTTCTGTGAATTTTTGAAGTGGTCTGCCCTGAAATTACAAAACCACTTATAAATTGGGTTCAAAAATGTTCCCTCAACAACCCATTACCGCCTTAACATTGGCATCTATTTATTGGCACTTGAGTTCATAGCAATGCAGGATTGACATGTTACCCCTTTTGACATTAATAATAGAGTTATTCGTAAAGTCATCCCTAGTTTGGTATCCAGTTTTAAACAAGATCTTATACAAACTGGTGAAAGGAGGTAAAGCAACCCATATGGGATATGTAAATGGTTGGAGTTGTAAGTAACTTGTAAGAGCTTGGAGGAGCTCAATCTTAAAATAAACCCATATCCTTTGAGAGTTCATAAAGAACAATGGATTTCATTATAAAAACAACCTCTCCACCCTCCATTCTCACAAATTGTCAGTGTACAATTTCTGTGATAGGTAATCTCAGGTCCAAACTTTTTTAGGCACCATTTCGATGCGAAAGAAAGTTTGGTCCCAAGTTTTGTTTTGCTAGTGTTGATTGCGTGAGCTTTTTACTTTTTCACCTGCTTTTTTACATAAAGCAGGGGTTCAAACCCCAGTTTTACCTCTAAACTCGGGTTTACTTTACGAATAACTCTAATGCACTAAAATTGTCACGAAAATAAATGGATGTTGGGATGTTGCAGTGAGTGGAATGGGGCCCAAAACTAGGGAAATGGGATTGGGCAATGAACGGTGATGGGCTGGTTTACCTTATTTTGAACTTTTATCCTCGATTGAGAACTAACGTGTAATTATACTCTTCTAGTTTTTGAGGATTTACTTAAGTAAACGTACTTCACCGAATGTATTCAAAGCTCTCTTTATCAAGATGTGAGCCTAAATGGTCAAACAGTTTGACCATCATTGGTGTAAATTCTAGCAATTTTCAATTGGAGCTTGCTGGGCACAAAATTTATTATTCAAGGGAAAGTAAGGCTTTATTACAAGATGACTTCTAAAGAATAGAATGACTTTTCTTGTAATTTTTTCAGTGGAGCTTTGGCATCCAATTGTTTTCAAATATGCCCAAGTAGGTGATACATGGATTTTTTTAATAGAACATTCTAGCTAGGACATCCTACATTTCTATAGAAATTGGGTACCAAGGTGGGTAAAACCCAAATCGCACCCTATCTAAAACCACCATCATCACTAATATAAAAGATGTATAGTCAAGTCCAGTTCAATTACAAATTCTAAACTACATCCACTCTTCACTGCAAAAGTTCAACAACTTCAAGAAGCTATATCAAAGCCAAACATGAACGGATTTTCAAACCACAAGTTGCGTTGAAATCGTAGTGAAGAATAGTTCATTATCAATACAAACATTTACATGTGAATTTGAATATCATATAATATTTTTGATTGATTGTGCATAATACCTGCCATCTAGTACTACCACACCTTGCTGAAATGACTGCTTGAATTCAATTGAGCATATTTGCTATCAGGTTTTATAGTTGCTCAAAAGAAACTCCTTCCCAACCACTTTAAGGATTTCTATCATTTCGTGCTTGTTGCTTGGTTTATTGTAGTGGCATAGCAAATCTTTTGTGATATTCCATAGGTTCTCTATTAGATTCAAGTTGGGTAAATTTAGAGGCCATTGTAATTTTGGTATCCCATGAGCTTGGCTCTAAAATTATAGAACTTTGCCATGATGCACAAGGTTTCCTTGAAGTGAGGCAATTTCCAAATCAAAGGCGATGGATATGCTTGCAAATGGTGTTTCAGTAAACTTCCAACATCTCAGCAAGTGTCGCTAAAGTGAGACGCCGATCTTGTTGGATGAGTCAACCTAGGTCTCTAAGTAAACGATTTGAGAGTTTTGTAGGTAGAGGTTTTGGTTTACCTGTAGTAATGCATCCAAATTTCTTCCATTTTGTCAAGACTATTGATACAATAGATGTAGAATTCCCATTAAATCCGCAACGTGGTTGGATTTGATTCCACCTACTACAAGAAAACAGGTATTTTATGACTGCAAAAATATGACTGAGGATGACTGACGACTGGTTGCAGTCATATTTTTGAAGGCCAACACCTTGAGGAAAAATATGACTGTAAAATATGACCGTCAGTCATCTTTGGGCCTTCTAATTCACAAGCATACACTGCATGACCATTAGAAACACCAAAGTACTTCATAGGGAACGTAGGGAACATGTTTGGGGAACTCTAAGTCATATTGTCAGTCATATTTCCATGGTAGTGACATTTTTTTTGTTTTGGGCAACCCAAGAAAAATACGGGCAATTCAAAAAAAATTGGACAAGCCATTATTTAAGATTTTGAAATCCTACTCACCTATTTTTTAGGATTTTGAAACCTAATCACCACTTTTTTAGAGTTTTGAAAGCCTAGCCGCCATTTTTTTAGGGTTTTAAAACCCTAGCCGCCATTTTTTAGGGTCTTGAAACCCTAGCCACCACTTCTTTTGACCCTTCTTCTTTGCCTTTTATTGTCTCTTAGCTCATATTTGTTATTGCTTCTTATTTTTGCTTCTTAGATGTTGTCTTTTGTTGCATCTTAACTCTTCTTTCTCGTTGCTTGTTGCTTCTTATTTCTTGTTGTTGCATCTAAACTCTTTCTTTCTCTAGCATTTTAACTCTTTCTTCTTCTTAACTCTTGTTTCTTGTTGTTTTTTGTTGTGTCTTAGTTGTTGCTTCTTGTTTCTTGTTGTGTCCTAGTTGTTGCTTCTTGTTTCTTGTTGCATCTTAACTCTTGCTTGTTGTTATCTCTTAGTACTTGTCTATTTTTTCTTCTTGTTTTCTCCATTACCATTTTTCCTAGTCTAAACTTGAGCTACATATTTTGTATTGTTGTAAGCCTTTGAAGGTTGAGCTTTGTTTTTCATTCACTAAAAATTAACCTCCCATTTCTTTAATTCTTTATGTAGGCACCAAAAGTTGAAACGAAGTCATTGGAGGTTACTTGCAACCCAATAGAGCCATCTTCACATTATTGTAAGGAATTTAGGCCTTATTGGATTTTGTGAATGATTCATTGTGGTATATATGTTTTGTATTGGTGGCTAATAAATGTCAATAAAGAGAGTTGCTTTCCTTCTTACATTCTCCCTTTTCAATATGATTATTTCTTGTATATCTCTAAAATCATATGTACTCATTTTTAACTACATGAAATCTTTTCCAAAATATGACTTTGTATTTTCCAAAATATGACTGCAATTAGTTTTAAACTACCAGTGACATCCATATGAACCACTACATCAATCAAAATATAATTCATAAGAGTCATATTCCACATCATTCAAAAATATGACTAACGAGAGTCATATTCCACATCTACAAAAAATATGACTGTACAAAGTCATATACCACATTAGCCAAAATATGACTAACTGCAATTATATTCCACGTCAGCCAAAATATGACTGACCACAGTCATATTCCACGTTAGCCAAAAAAATGACTACATGGAGTCACATGCCACGTAGGATTTATTTTTGTTTGCCCGGGAAACTCAAAAAAAAATCAAGCCCTCAAAGATAGTCAAAGAATACGCCTTGTTGGCAAAATACGGCTAATTATGGATAATTATACCCTCCCAAAAATATGACTGCCAATATGACTGATGTTTGAAGTGACCCGTCGGTAATGACTCATGTCAGTCATGTTGCAGTCATCTACAATGATTTCTGTGGCCAGTTATATTTTTCGATTTTACGACTCATTGCAGTCATATTTTGCAGTCATAAAACACTAGTTTTGTTGTAGTGCGTACCCTTTCAAATTCCTACAATCAAATCCCTCTCATGATTGCTCATCATTTGCGTACTCATGATAGTCTGGAAAAATAGAACTATAAATTATTGATTATGATGGAAATATAATGGAAACAAACAAACTAACAAACTATGAGACTCACCAACCTGAAGAAAGAAATTTGAATGTGTTAGATCAACAGAAGTGTGCGCACTGAATACAACAACAACCTTGCAAAAAGGTTCATGCATTGGAAGCTAAATCCAAATTAGAAATCTAAAGAAGAATGTGGGATGTATTGAGAATGGATGATAAGAATGGTAGCCCATGAACGGAGTCCAAGTCCGAAGAAATGACAGAGATTAGAAAAGCATAAAGACTTAAATCATAAGCTTTGATTGTTCACTATGGGCTAAGTCCGATCAGGCAAGTATACCCCCTCTTCAAAAAAAAAATTGGCCAAATTGACGGAAGTGGAGCAACGAGGCGGAAATGCAAATGGAGAAACAAAGATCGTTAAAATCAATGGCTTTGGTGGGTGGGTGAGCAAAAGTGAAGGGCAAGCGAGGACTGTAAATGGTATTGTTGTAAGTAAGACCATGGCAACGAGGAGTCGGGAGGAAGAAAGTGTCAGTGTTAGCAATGTTTAAAGGAGTAATGTAATGCGGATTATAATTTTTCAATGTGATTGAGGAATACGGTGTTTTGATGTGAGGTAGGTGTAGGACCAAGTTGGGGACTAGGCTTTAGAAGTAGGTGGTTAGAAACCTTTCGTCATGCTGGCAGAGGAGTAAGAATGATTGACATGGTCATAGTTTGAAACATGCGGGAGGTCTAGAATTCATAATTGAACTGGATCTAACTTTATATCATTGTGTACATCTCCAATATTAATAATTATGTGCATATTTTGAAGAAACAATTTCAAAACATCTACCAAAAAACTTTTGATCCTTCATAACTTTAGCATATGGTATTTAGATGGTACATTCTTTGGTGCATTGGAACCTTATTTCACTTTCTAACAAGAAAATATGAAAATTTGATTAGCTTAATAATAGTAACTACGCACACTGGTGGCAATACCTACCTTACCCATGAAAACATGACAAAAACTAGCAACAAAGCTAAGAGCTACAAATGTAATGGTGATGGTAGTTGTTCTTACTTGCAATGTCTTTGAGGTAATGAAGGTCCCACCTCTGTACTAGGACCCCACCAACAAATTGCAAAATCATGGTTTCCAATGCAACAACCATAAGTTCCAATGTACTACACTACAATTGACCCTAAGTTTTGGATGACATGGTAGAGGCGAGAGTCGTGGGATAGGTTGGAGTAATAAAAGATCCCCATAGAGCAATATATTGGAAGTTCTTTTTGTTAGTAGTGTGGTGTTGGTCAAATATATAGGCCACTACAAGTTGAAGTGTGGGGATGGAAATTTAAAATGCCATGTATAAAAATCTATGAAGTCTCTAACTAGTAGAAAATGGAGGAAGAAGGTGGACACTCTAAGTTTCTAGCCATGCTAGTATTATGTAGTCCAGTGGAAATGCTCTAAACTCAACAAAAACAAATTCAAGTATGTATAGAAGTATGGTTTTATATAAAATCAAAGTCATTTTCTCTCTCTACCAACAGTTAGTCTGCTAAACAGAGACATAATCTAGAAAAAAACACAATACAAAAATAGACGGAGTACTAAAGAAGCATAAGCACATACCACATTTAAGCTAAAAACAAACTACAACTTATAAAGGTAGGAGGTCCATAAAACTCTTGGGCTTTAAAAGCATCCACCTCTTGAAATGTATACTGTTTGTACATTTTTCTTCTCATTGCATCATAATTGTACAAATGGCGTACATTTCAGGAGGTGGATGCTTTCATTGACCTCTGTCTTTTAACTTCAAAAATTTATAACTAATTCCACAAAGCTCCAAAAAATATGAAATGACTTGGGTTAGATGCCATTTGTCTTTCTAGGATAGTTTATTGAAAATCATTTTAAGAAGTCTATCTTCCCCAAATTAATTTCCAACTCTTAAATGGTTATTTTATGGACCTTCTAGTATCTTAGGAGAAACTAATATGCACATACACCAATAAGTAAGGAAAGACCTAAGTAAATCCCAAAAGTTACATCTATAAGTGATTGAGGAGTACATATGAAGTAGAACACTAGAAAATCTACAATCAAGCAAAAAAAAGATGGCAACAATTCAACCATTATCAAATTGTAAGTACACAAGAAAATAATATAAGTGTGGAATTGGGGGTTCAAAGGGTTGGAATTGGGACCTATTTTCATCATTAAACCTTCAAGAGTATACAATCCATTATGGACCCCAATACAATTTGGCCCCTGAGTCCCAGACCTAATTTTATTTTCTTGCATTCTAATGTATAATAAATAGTGAATTTAGTTTGCTCCACACTAATTTCTTGACGTTCTACACAATATAAATATTTATTACTTTTGAATTAAGTATAGTTGTAATTGGGACTCATGAACCTCCATGTGTACAAACAAAAATATCTGTAAAATAATTTGTTGACTTTGATGGCTTGTAAAGTAATTTTTCTGAAGTCAAGCAGCCTAATTGTTGAGGCAACCTAATTTCACTATTTAGTATAGCAAAAATTGCACAAAGTGTGGAATCACTAGAAGAAACCTATATTTTTTTTTACGTCCAAAATTTGAACGTAAAAAAACCCACAGGTTTCTTCTAGTGAATTGGGGTGGTTCAAAGGATTGTAATTGGATTGAAAAGTCACCATTTTATGAATTCAATGAAGTGTCCTCTACACATGGCAAAATATTCATTCATTGTTCCACATATTATTTAAGGGACACTTTTGGATTGACATTAGACTACAATGGAAAATTATGTGATTTTTGCTTTGACTGCCTATCATGCATTTTTTTTTCTTCCAAAAATGAGCTAACTAAAATTCATATGAAATATCCCTTTAATTGTCATTCAATTAGTAAGAGAAAATTGTGAATCCAATAAGTGCAACTATATGCAACGACCAAAGGGTCACAATAGGCTTCCCAAACTCCATCCGGCTTGCGAGCACATTAAAAATGACATTCACAGTTTTGTACTCATACACATGCCTTAGTGAGTTATTATTGAATTATGTCCACCATTAGGGTCTGTAAGGATCCATAGAGGCCACAAGTTAAGTTCTTGGACTTGAAAATTGAAAAAAAAAAATCATTTGTGAAATGTGTCATTTCAATATTTCTGAAAATTCAAATTGTTTACGCAAATTTGGAATTTCAGAAGTAGATGCAATTGTGTTCATTCCAGAAGACTCTTTCTAAATTTATTCTAAAGGTAAGTGCACCTATAATACTATAGCAACTGAACATGGTTACTAATAAGAAACGACATAAACTATTTTTATTGGATCTTACACACAAGTGGAAAAAGATTCTTAAACACTTTACCATGCATTATTTGGTCATTGCATGAATAAGACATGAATTTTCAAAGAGCTAATTAAAAATAGGTGTAGTAAGGTGAGGAAAAATTTAAAGAGATAACTATTAGATAATTAGAAGACAAAAAAGTAAATTCATGATTGTGAATTTGTGACTAAATCCTAAACTCAATTGTCCAAGAGTATACCTGCTTCCAGCAACCTAGGAGGCAAGCGGCTAAAATCTAACAATTTCATGAAAGTAACATCTATATATCTACCTTTTATTTTTGTACACTGATTGGTTGTCAATCCTACCAATTTTTTTGTTGGTTTTAGATCCTCCATTTTTACACTCCAACTGATTATTTTCCTAAAGGCACCAGTAAACAATGAACTAATTGGCGGTTCCCCATGAACATTGGTGCCATAACTTGTAGTTCTAGAACCGAAATACCAAATGTTCTTGAACTCAATAAATAAGGTAGGTGCCCCCCAAACCGCTACTTTATGCTACTGTCCCTAGTTACTATTATTAGAATGATCAAATTTTTATATTTTCTTGTTGACAAGTGAAAGGAGGTTCCAACACACCAAAGAACATGACATTTGGATGTTGTATGTTAAATTCATAAATGATTTAAATTAATTTTTGGTAGAGGTCTTAAATTGTTTCTTCAACATATGTACATATTGATTTTAGAGATGTACACAAAGTGATGATGACGGTCTTAGGCAAGGTACAATTTGGGGTGTACACACCTTATTTAAGGTGATTGGACTTTGTGGGGTTAATACTCCATATAAAATTTGAAAATTGAAAACTTAAAATTCTTTATATATATTTGATCCCAATAAATATTTTGATCATTTTCATCGTGACATTTTTTGGAATGATTTTGGAATCTAATGATCTTATAGTTATATTTGTAATTTTTTTTTCAAGATTTTTTTTTAACTATACATACATATGAATTTGTGTTTTCAATGCTACTTTAGAATTGAAAGCTAGTTCAGTCAAATTTTGCATACTTCTATATCCACATTTCTCTAGTAAAATAGAATTTAACCGTTGCATAGCCACCAAATTAATGTCTTTAGACTACATCCAAACATAACTACGCACCAAACTATTTTTGATTATGACAAAACAAGATACTTCAATACCCGTTAATTAGTAGAAATACAATCTTATATTGTACACATGTGGGATTATGCAAATATACAAGATTCACTAACATATTAATTCATGTATAGTATTTATTAAGATAAAATATTTGTCTCTCTCTATAGTGTGTAAGGGTCTGCATTATTTTCATGCTATCCCAAGTATAAATGATTTTCATTCAGCCTTCAATCAACTTTCATCCAAATGTTTACACTACTTAAATTATAATTATTTACTATTCATTCAATTTGAGTGAGACATCTTGTACTGTTTGAACTTCTAGGTTGTACTTTGTGAATGTGCTCTATTGCTCCTACATCTAAAACATACCGTCCTATGCAATGAAATTGTATAGACTTGTCATTTTCTAGCAATTCCTACATCTCCATCACACCCGTACAAGATAGATTCTTCAAAGTTAACTATAATGTACTAATTAATGTCAATTTTGTAATAATAATTTAAAACATGTATTGCCCCATGCATTGGAGTTGTATAGACTTGTCAATTTCTAAAGCCAATCACATTGGTTCCTACATCCCCAACAAACATGTACGAGATAGGTTCTGTAAATTCTAGTAGCACTAATTGATGTCACTTCTATAATGAGAATTTGAAAACATATACTATCTAATGCATTGGAATTGTGTACGCTTGTCAATTTCTGAAGCCAATCACATTGGTTCCTACACCCCAACAAACATGTACGAGATAGGTTCTGGAAATTCTAGTAGAACTAATTGATGTCACTTCTATAATGAGAATTTGAAAACATATACTATCTAATGCATTGGAGTTGTGTAGGCTTGTTGATTTCTTTAACCAATTACAATAGTTCCACACCCTCAACGAACATGTACGAGGTAAACTCTTCAAACTCTAGTAGCACTAATTGATGTCACATCCATAATGAGAATTTAAAAACGCATACTACCCCATGCATTGGAGTTACGTAGTCTTGTCAATTTCAAAGGCCAATCACCTCAAACGTACGTGTTCGAGATAGATTCTTGAGACCCTAGTAGCCCACTAATTGATGTAACTTCTATAATGAAAATTTAAAAAGATCGATTTACCATTCTTTGTTATTTGTCTTTTGAGACTTTTGACCATTATTTATCCACCGACAATCCAACCTTCGAAGTACAATAATATCCTCCTTGTCAATTGAGTCAACTCCCAAAGACTTTTTCACGGTTGAGGATTGAGCGTTAGAAGTAAGCCAAGTGCGAGCGTGGACAGACCCTAATATAAAGCGTGGAGCTCAATTCAGTCTTTGCTTCGTCCTCGTTGTCGTCGTTCTCATTTTCCCTGAACTCAAGGCCTCTCGAGCGCTCGTTTGCCCTATTCTCCCACTCTTTCCATCGCCATCGCTTCTTCCCTTCCTCCATTGCTCTTACAGTTGTTTCCGGAATTTTTTTCTCGTCATTTTAAGCCCCGAATTTCGCCTTCTGGTACAGAGTGGGGGGGCATTGCAAGGGAAAGGGAGTCCCGCCATGTCTGCCGCTACTGCCAACACGAACTTGCCCAGGCGGATCATCAAGGTAGCTTTCTCTCTCTCTCTCCCTCCCGTTCTTGTGGTCCTGGTTTTGCTTTTTGTTTTCGATTTGGCGGAGAATTTGCCGGAATTTGAGCGTCGTGTGTGAGTTTTTGCGGAATGCGAGATTTCTGATGTGGTGGAGGAAGGAGGAGGAAGTGGAAGTAGTAGAAGAAGAAGAAGAAGGTGAAGGAGGAGGAGTTATTGTTTTATAATCGACTGTGTGATCTGATTTGAGGATGGGAGCGGGTGATTTTAGGGTGGATGGTTGTATGGTTGCGGGGTAGAGCTAGGTTTTGATTTATTGTTCGTATTTTTCCCTTTTCGTTGTTGTTGTGTTGGGATGGAGGATTTAGTGTCGTGGATCGTTCGATTGACTTGGTGAACGTGATTGTGCACAGGAAACGCAACGGTTGCTTAGCGAGCCAGGTATGCCCTCCTTTGCCTTAGGGAAGCGTAGCATTGGAGATTAGGTTGTAGTTTTCGAGGCAGGACTTGGAATCAAGTGGATTAGAGCAGGGTAACGTAGTTGTGCTACTGTTAGTGAGTTCTGCCTTTTGAGGTCTCTTGTAGATTTTTGTGTAACACGCTTCCCTCTCTAACGACATAATCTGTAATTGTTTATTCTGTGTATACCGTATCTTTCATTTTTGACTACACATCTGGTTGGACACTGAACTTCAAGTTCGGAACATTCACGAAAGTGCTAATAAGAGGCCATCTGTCTCCTCGAGGTAGTGTAATTAGAAGGGTTGAATGTACTGAGGTAAAATGCAATTCCGGTCAAATTGTTGGAATTTTTAGCTGCTATGTAGTTGGCTTTAACTGCGGGTCTGCTTCTTGGTACTCCAGCTCCAGGGATCAGTGCATCGCCATCTGAGGAGAATTTGCGTTATTTCAATGTGATGATATTGGGACCATCACAGTCTCCTTATGAAGGTAATTTATGGGTTAGTTTTTTCCTGGAATGACATTATTACGGTAAGAATCCGAATCTGCAGTTCTTGCTTATAAGAAGTTGAGGCGGAGCGATCTAATTGGATTTTAATTCCAGGTGGTGTGTTCAAGCTGGAGTTGTTTTTACCAGAGGAGTATCCAATGGCTGCACCTAAGGTGACGGAATGAAACGCATGGTTTCCACTGAAATCTGTCTTGGATTTTACTTTGGAGTGCACATATGATTTCTATATGATTCACTATGTTATGGTGACGTCTGCTTGTAGTCTGAAATTGCATCGTCTGCATTCCAGTACTCAGACTCAACAAATCGCAGAAAAGCTCGGGTTATTGTGTCGCTTAGTAGAAGTTTCTTAGGACTGTATTTCATTATTGAAAGTATTTGTTTTGTGGAAGGTTCTGTAGGGTCTGAATTGTGTGTGTGATCCGCTCGTTGGTGGTGAATGTTTTTTTTACATTCGTTACTGTATATATTTCTTTCGCTGATGACGCTTTTTTATAATTTGTTTACAATGGTAACCTTTCTCAGGTCCGGTTCTTGACGAAGATTTACCATCCTAATATTGACAAGGTTAGATATTGTTCCCATCTTACAATTGACGACAGTGTTAGTCCAAGAAATAGCATGTAGAATAAAGGCTGCACTATAGATGCTTGGATGTTCAGTGAATTCTCATCGATTAGTGGCAAATTTTTGGTTTTTTCAACTCATTTTTTTTGTGTGGTATTATTATGCAGCTGGGACGGATCTGCTTGGATATCCTGAAAGACAAATGGAGCCCGGCTCTTCAAATTCGGACTGTGCTACTCAGGTCGGGGTCAACCGTGTGTCGATTTGGCGTGAGACCTAAGTACTGCTGAATTTGGGAAGTGTCATTTGAACCTACATATCAGTATATTAACAATGAATGTTTTGGTGGTGTGTACCAGCATTCAGGCTCTGTTGAGTGCCCCTAACCCGGACGATCCTTTGGCTGAGAACGTTGCCAAGCACTGGAAGTCGAATGAAGCGGAGGCTGTCGAGACCGGTACGTATTGCAGCCTTTCTCAAGCCAATGTTGTATGATCTTATCAGGGTGAACTTCTTTTCTGTGCCGACGGGATTCCGAACTGTGCTCAATGACAAGTTGGCGAATGTTCACTCGACCATCTCTAATTGCACACACTGTAATTGCACATTTTTAATACGTTCCGAGATCCTGTCAGGTTGTGTACACATCTGGTTAGGTAACTTTCGCGTCTCATGTTATGTACACATGTGATTGCAACTCCTTTCAAGAATATTATGAATTGCTGATTGCTTCTTCTTTTGTTTATTTCTGGGTGCAGCTAAGGAGTGGACTCGTGCATATGCAAGTGGCGCCTGATGATGGTTGGGTGCTTCAGTCCACCGTATGGAGAGGTGAGGGGCAGGAGCTAGTTTGGAGGAAGACAGGAGGAGTGACAAACGGTAAATGGACAGAGCACCGATGGGTCAGTGTCGCCAAGGTCAACATATGGAGTACATACCGGTAGTTGTGAAGTTGTCGTCTCTATTGCTTCTGAGGGTCCATTTGGGGAGTATGCCAGTTCTTGGATATTCCAGTGCCGTCATAATCCTCCCCTCTTCTTCCTTTGCACGTTGTCTCTTTAATCTAATGTTAGCGTGTCTAGGCCAGGCCTATTTTGGTGTTCTGCATATCTGGCAGCCTCTTGTCATATCCATTCTCTTGATTTAGATTCTGGTATCGTGTACTTGATTCTATCCCATATGAAGGGCTGCATGGGATTGTAGCGCGTTCTTTCAGGGAAATTATGAAGGGCTAAGAGGAGGCATTGAATTTGCTTCTTGTGTAAATGCTACAGAGACAATTGTGCACCTGTTTCTCAGTTGAATCATCATAGTTAGCAGGATTCGTTCAAGGTCAGATCTTTATCAAGGTCATTCCAATTTCCTTAGAATGTGAAATGTAGTGGATCAGATACTTTCAGTAGCTGTATATGAACTTGGTATCACATGTCAAGTCAGGCTAGACATCTGAAGCGAAGTTCATAGCTGCTTGCCTGATTTCAGCCACCTTGATTATCAACATGACTTGTTTTCTTTTGTTGAATTCAAGAACTCTTTCCTATGGTTTGAACGTTTGAACTCGTCGTGATTGAAATGAGAACGTGACTTTGAAGTTCACTGCTATGGAGTCCGACAGTTTTGACCTATATCTGATAATGACCTGAAAATGCTTCCCAGTCGAGACTGAAATTATGACAATTTTGGTTGCTATGTGAAGAGGACTGATAAATTTATCATCTAGGTCTACTATTTTGTGAGAAGCAGTCTATTGGAGCCTGTGCTGGAATATTTCGGAGCTATCTTTACCAAGGCCTGAACCTGAAGGGTCAACAAGTAATCACCAATCCTAACGTCCACATGGCTTGCAGTGTGTCCTTGATAACTGTGATGAAGTCCTGTTATGCAGATTTGCAGTTTTCTTGGAGAAGCTACATTAGTTGTAGGGCAGGGTTGGTAGAAAATAATTCTGAAAATAGATGCCAAAATTTTAGGGAAATAATTATTTATTTATTTATTTATTTTGAACAAATGGGAGACCCACTGCATTAAAAAAAACACCACAATACATGACAGCCAAACCAGGAGGCTGGACAAATGAAGAGAATAAGAGCAAAAGGGAACAAAGAGGGAGTGGAAACCCTAGAAAAAACTACAACTAGGAAGACCACACCCTTGCCACCTGATAATGTTACCCTCTCTTGAGGCTAACAAGTTGGAGCGGAGCCAAATGTTATCAAAATTGAGCTGAATGGAAGGCGCTTGGTGAGGATTGAGCTTAGATGACTTTTGGGCTTTAAGACACGCCGCTCTGCCTAAGTCAAGGAGAGAGTCCTAGAGAGCTTGTTGGAGAAGGCCTTGTGGCCAAAGTGTTTACGCAAACACCTTTTGATTCCTAGTAATCCAAATTATCCAAAGCGAGGAGCCTCGCAATAGGGACCAAATGATTCTAAAGTCGTGAAACCGATGGCGTAGCAAAGAGCCGAAGATGCAAAGAGTTGGTTCGAATCTCACGTGGGGGCCCATCACAGGGTGATCATTCTGCAGGTGATGCAGAATAGATTGGGCATAGTCCCAAATATCTCGAGCTTGAGGACAATGGTAAAATCTATAGATGGGCGTTTCATCAGCCCCTGTCAAGTAACAATTGTAAGAGATATCTAGGCCCGGGTTAATTTGGGCCTTCCAAGAGTGAACCGCAACTGCATTGTGCCAGACAGACCACATAAAAGCAGCTTCCTTCTGAGAGAGCTCCTTGAACCATAAATCTCGCTAGTCGGATTCAAAGGTGGGAGCTAAGATACTTGGCCACTTGGATGAAATTGTTCGTTTGGGCTGACAATGTTGAGTGAGAAGGAACCGGCTACATGAAGTGGTATACGAAAGAAGCTGCCTCCTGTTGTTCCAAGCCCAACACCTTGGATCGTATACTAGAGTACGAGTAATTCCAACATAGAATAACTCAGGGGATGGTTGCGGCTTTTTTGGATTTCAAGGACCCTTATTCTACGTATATGTCATGTGTGGGTCTCAGGAATATTGGAGATGGTCAAGGTAGCAAGCTGACTAGAAGTCGGGCTGATTGTTGCTCTACGGGCCCCTCCAGCAATTGATAATTGTTGGGGACCTGAGGTAAAGAGGTCCGCAGGCGAATCTTGATGTTGCCACACAAGCAAGGGAAAAGCACCATCTGGTTGGTCAAACAAGCCAAGCCACTCCTCTGGCTAGGCTTGGAGAAAATGATGTGTAAGCATGGATCTCCAAGCTGGTGGAATGGATGAGATAATGTAAAACCATTGGATTTGTTCGATATCCAAAAGATGAAAGTGGGAGGATAAATCGGTCCACGTTCTAAAATCTTTGGTTTTGGTATCCCAAATGTCCGCTATACATCTGAGGCCAAGTCTCGCAAGCTCCCTTGCTCTCTCTAGATCAAAATGGAAGTTAGATCCGAAATATACTGTGGACCACCATAAACTGGTGGACAGAACCTCATCTGCATTTGTAGGGGGTAGATATTCGATGAAGTTACTGAACCGTTTCCATGCAGAAGTAACTCTATTCTAAATCCTGGAGCCTCGTGAAACGGAATGGCCTTGTACCATAAGCCAAGATTGTGAAGGAAACCAATGGCCTTGAGAAGGATTGGGTTTCATTTTGTTAATTCTAAACCTGAGGAGAACCTTGAGGTTTGAAATGCCAAGTTCAATAGCAAATAGAATCCATTTAGCCAGTAGTGCAGTCAAAGAGATCTCTGGATCCAATAGATTCAGACCACCGAAACACGATATTCGTTATTTTGGGAGTTTTCCTATCTCCCAATTTAGGTCGGTTTGCGCTGATCTGAATCACAGATTGGGAAACTGAAATTTTTGAATGGGCATAACTTACTCAAATTTTGTCCAAACTGAGAATATAAGGTGTTTTTTGACATCTACAGATTCCGTAGATGTCAAAAAACACCTCATATTCCCAGTTTGGACAAGATTTGAGTAAGTTATGGCCATTCGAAAATTCCAGTTTTCCAATCTGTGGTGCAGATCAGCGCGAACCGCGCTGAACTGCATACTCCCAAAATCATGGAATTCTCCCAAAATAACGAATATCGTGTTCCGAGGTGCTTAGGGTGACAACAATCATCCCAGCAGACCCTTGTACGTGAATTGTGTTCAGTGCCACTCCAGAGGTAATTCTGTAGTCTGCCACGTATAGACTGGATGGCCTGGAGAGAGCTGCTCCAAATGGCGATGAAATAGTATAGAGTAGAAAGGAGAATGGCATTAACTACCGTTACTCGTCTTGCTAGTGATAGTCTTTGAATGCTCCAGTAAGTGAGCTTTTTGGCAATTTTGTGTTCAAGAAACCCATCTATGACTTGGGTATCAAGTGTGATGCCAAAAGAGGCACCCAATAGCTTGGAGAGGGACCCTGGAGGTGCCCAAGTCAAGTTAAAATTACTTAACCATGATGGAGTAGGATGTCTTGAGAACCAGTAGTCGATGCTTTTTGTCCAATTAATTATAAGGCCCGAGGCTGAGCGAAACCTATCCATGAGAGAAATAGAGTTTTTTAGAGTTTCTTCTTTGTCAAGTATCGAAAGCCCAATCTCATCAGCAAATTGGGAGATCAATTGCTGGAGGTCACTATCTGGTAATCGAATGCCATGGATATTCCTTAGGTGTTGCTCTTGTGAGACCGCCATGTGCAAAGCTTCGCCAATGATAAGAAAAAGGTAGGGTGCCAACGGACAACCTTGCCTAACTCCACGTTGGATGGGAAAAGGAGTTGTAGCGTGTCCATTAAGTAATACTGTGGCGGATGCATCTCTTAGCAACATCAACACTAATTGGGAGAAGGAGTCAGGGATACCTAACTTCTCCATAACCTGGAGTAAAAAGTCCCAAGAGACCACATCAAATGCTTTAGTGAAGTCTAATTTGAGGAAAATCAAATCTTGATTTGATTCTTTGGCCCATTCAACAGTTTCATATTGCAATAAAATGTTGCTAAGGATATGTCTTGAAGGTAGGAAGGCCGTCTACTCTGGGCTTATTACTTCTTTAAGGAGTTTTTGTAATCTAGTTTAGAGGGCCTTGGCCAATACTTTGTCGGAGACGTTTAGCAAAGTGATAGGCCTCCAGTTAGATAAGTCTGCATGATCTCCAGCTTTGAAAATAAGAGCTATGGCTCCAGAAGTCATGCCAACTGGGAGGCAGCCTTGAGACATGGCGTTTTGGATCATTAGGAAAAAGTCATTTCCAATTAGATCCCAAAACCGGCAAAAAAATTCCATAGTGACACCGTCAAGTCCTAGACTACGGCCCTTTGCCATGTTGAGTAATGTTTGATGTAATTCTTCTATAGAGGGGGCATCTGAGCTGGTTAGCCATATTAGAGGAGAATTTACTAGTAACACAACTAAGTATTTTTTCACTATCAGCTATTGATTCAGGGCTTCTGACACCTTGTGAATAAAGCCTTGTGTAGAACTCGGTGCAGATCTGGTCCAAGTATCTACGCTCGTATTTGATCTCGCCATCGGCATTCTTGAGTTCCGTGATTGATGAGTGAGAGGGTGTTTCACGAACAGATTTGAAGAATTCTGCGGATAGTTTATCACCACAGAGTCTCCACCGAGCATGGGATCTAATCTTGCGCCCTTCAATTTTGTGATTCTCTAGGCTAAGTAAGTTTGCTTTCATGATCCGAACCTCTTTTTGTAGTAAAGGACAGAGGGGCAGTTCTTGAAGTTGCTTAGTCTTCCGCTCTAAAGAGGAGCATAAGGCTTCTTCTGTTTCTTTAAAGCTGTTGGAGCATCGGATGCAAAAAACCCTATAAAATCTGGTGACACGTTTAAGTTTACTAAAGAAAGAGGCTGACATCAGGGCCCTTGCCCATATTTCCCTAATCAACGCATCTGCTTCGTCAAGGTGGACAGATGACATGATCCACCGGCTTGGGCGTGGCGAGGGATTGGCTAGCTCAAGTATCATCGATACAGGTGAGTGGTCAGATCGTGTATTATCACCCTAATCCCATATTCTAATACTTTCACTGAATCTGGGCAGATGTATATCCTGTCAAGACGTGCCATGATCCTTGAAGAGTCTTGACGAGCATTGTCCCATGAGTATAGTAATGATGGCAGGGTTAGTGAAGGTTCAAACACCTGCAAAGATGTTTTTAAGCTATTAAATAATAGTCTTTCAGCATAGGACATTGATTTTCCACATGTGTTGGATTTATCAACCCTTCGTTCAACCATATTGAAGTCACCCAGGAGGATCCATCTACATGAATTGGGTAGATCCCTTATCAAGGATTCCCATAGGATCCGGCAGGGGTGAGGCTCATGTGGCGCATAAATGTTAACAAACCCAATGTTTCCACCAGATATGCGGTGAAGTATAAACCAATGGGCTCTACCACCACAAATAGATCCTGATTGTGAGATGTGCTTAGCCCATCTGGATGATATCAATGAGGCTACACCGCCTTTGCCTGCATTTTTACCATCAAGAGTGTAACCTACCTCTGCATCAAGGTAGAAGGTGGTGGCTTGGTACCATAGCACCCTGCCTAGATTGGCTACACTTTGGCCTCTAAGCTTGTGCTCTTGGATAAATAAAAAATCAATAGGATGTTTCCTAATATAGTGTCGCAAAGAGGCTACTGCGGCTGGATCATTCAAACCTCTAACGTTCTGAGATAGAATTCTAAATCTCATGGATGATGCGGTTCGAGGGTTTACCAAGCGCCCCCTGTGCGATCGTGGAAGAGATTTGCTTTTTGCCCCGGCTAACGTTGGCAAGGTCCCAAGGCTCCATAGCGAGATGAGTGTGTGGATCAAGCTGGGTTTGATCATTGCCGATGATAAGTCTAGCTGAGGCACGAGTGCATCGCAAGGAGACCTCAGCAAGAGCCACGTGATTGGAGGTTGCATGTTCAGTAGCATTCCATTGTGGGAGCGAGCCTGAGATATGGTGGTAGACACGTATGGCAAGGGAAGTGCCGTTTTCATGCACGGGAGAGGATGGTCGGGCTTGGGTGGTGTTGTCCGGCAAATGTGGCAACACATCACTAAGCAACTCGTTATCTATGAGAGTTTCAAGTGAGGGTTGGGAAAGAATGAGGTTGTTGTTGTTATGATCGACAGTAATTGGTTGGCTCCGGAGGACAGGGGGTGGAGAAACTAGTAGCATGAAACTTTGGATATTAGGAATTTTGCTCGACTGGGGAGAGGTGGATTTAGAACTGGAAGATGTTAATTCTCTAGTTTGGGATGTGATGGGGGTTTGAACATGTGTGTTAGGAGAAGGGTCGGGGGATTGGGGAATTGGTTGGTTTATCAAGTCAATGTGTACTGGGGTATGACAAGGGTCGGCAGGAGAGAGCAACAATTCTGGTCGGGCATAGTTTGGGCTGCTTGGGTACTGGAGGGATATAGTAAGTGTAGTGGAAATATGGGTGTTGGGTGTAGATGTAGGATGGTGGCCACAAGGTTGCTCTACGTGGAGGGAGGAGTGTGAGATAGAAGATGGTAGAGACTGGCTGGGGTGGAGCGAAACAATATGAGCAAGTGGTAAGGCTGAGTTCAGGAAGTCATTGATGTGTAATGGGTGACCTCGAGATAGAAGTGTAGGGGGAGAAGGTAGCTAAGTGGGGTCTGATTGAGTGGGATTGGCTGAATGAGATGAGAGAGTTACTAGAGGTTGGGGACTAGGAAAAGTTGCTTGAGAGGGTGGATGGAAGGATTGGATAGAGTTGGTATTGGCAGTACCAGAGGAGGCAAGCACTTTGAATTGGTTACTATCTTGTTCATCTCTTCGACGCTCTTGCGATATGCGACGCTCCCAATAATGGTTGGAGCTTGCTGGTGTGGCTGAACGACAAGCGGCCGGCCCCAACCACAAACGTTGATATTCCACTGGTACGAAGCCTTCTGAGTCAGGTGCAGATACTGAACATCGACTGGATTGAGCACGTTGATTGCTGTGTCGGTTGAAGCTTCGATTAGAAGATGTTTTTGACTGGTGGTTGAGGTTGCGAGGGCATCAATTGATATTGTTGTTGGAGCTTGGTTGAGTAGAATCTTGATGCCTTGGAGTCACCGGCGAAGATAGTGGTAGGTGTGGTGGACCAGGTTGCCTCAGGATTACAAGAGAGATTGTTGGTAACCGACCTTCTGGCAAGGCTTGAGTGCTCAGGTTCTCATGAGAGGCTTGCTAGTGTGGGGGGATGTTGGCATAAGAAGAACCTACATATCTGCAAAGAGAGGCAAAGGGGCACTCGGATAGTGCGTGTGATGAAGCCTTACAGTTTGAGCAACTAAGGCGAGCATCTTCATAGGTGACATGTAGCGAGATCACACACCCCGATTCAGCTACAAGTTGGATATTTGAAGTCCACCCTCGTTGGAGGTCAAGTGCGACGCAGTATCGATGCGGACTAAGAGCCGGGTCAAGAATGTCACATTCAAGAACCTTGCCAAGAGTGTTGGCTATAGCCCTAGATGATGAGATAAGCTCCAAGGGGAGATTATCAATCGTGAGCCAGCATTGGAAAGGAATACTAGTAGGTGAAGCTGGATTGAATGCCGGCACCTAGTTGTGGTAGATGACTTTCTTCCCATGGGTCCTATGAAGCTGCCAGCTTAGAACTCTCTCAAGTCTCAACAGCCTCTCTACTATCAAATTTAAGGAAATGGAAGCCATGGCCCGCATCCTTGTGTAGGATAACTGTGTGTGGGAAAATTTTGCCTTGAAGGTCATGGATCCATTGTAGAATAGCTGATTCTACAATGGGCCCCCCCACAAATGACGCAATCACAACAAGGTCTCTCAAGTGGAAAGTTTGCTGCAACAAAGTTGTGGAGTCGACAATGGAATGGAGTGGTACCTGGTGAGTGCGAGTGAGTATGCTAGCCCAGTTGCAACATGAGAACTGAGGGAGAGCTTCTCCCTTGCTGGCTGAGAATACGTTGAGACGGGCGGTTGGAGCTCCAATGATTGTGCGAGATAATATTGGATCTGGAAGCTGGGGTCGAGCCTCCATGGATCTGTTAGGTTGGATCCTTGAGTTTGGGGCTCTGTCTCTGGATCGATGGCGGGATGGAGAGCACTCTCTTGTGTGTCTTTGGCTAGAGCTCCTGCCGCCATTCGCTGCTAGGTCCAGCGTGAGTTTTCTTGCATGAGCCTTGTGAGCTTCTAGAAAGTAGTCACCTGAGTAAGTAGCTACACTACGAGTGGCATCGCGGTAAGATGCCATAGGTAATGGCACTTCGATTAAATCAACTGTATGTGCGGTCAAGCAATAGCCTGGCAATTGACAGGTCCGCAGACCAAAGCCAACCAAGTCCTGAATCTATGAGAGGCTAGGATCAATAGGCATCAGAAGACCATGTCATTTGCTTCCTAGCTGCAATAAGCCTAAGATATGAATAAGTCTGGTCTAAGGAGGCCAATAACATAGAGTGGGATGGAAATCGCCCTAACCCTAATTTTGATTTTTGCTGGCAATCAAGTAAACTCCCAAGCTGACTGGACCCTGTGCGCGTAGGAAACCTTGAAGAAGAAGGAAACGTTTCCAAGGGCGACGAGCAAAACAAGATCTATACTAGGGGCTAGCCAGGGAGGTAGGTAGGGCTAGATTGAGGCTCATGAATTGACTAATTAGCTAATCACACCAACAGTGGCTCAAAGGACCCCCCCCTAGGACTACTTGAACTAGAAGCAAATTTAAGAGGCGTTGCAGTTGAATTCACATGTTTGCATTGCTACTTTAGAGCGGAAAGAAAGAGGAACCAGAAGAAGCCAGCATGCAAACCTGTGGAGTTTGTAATTTCCTACACCATGTAAACGATGCGATAAAAATTAACACAGCAGGCTGCATCCAGGCTCCCACTGCAGCTTGCTTCTTCTAGCCGCAGCACCGACCAATGAAATTACTGTCGCTACTTGGAATGCAACCGCAACACCGGATTGGTGAGCACCTCCGCTAGGAAGGAGTATCACTGCAATTCACAGCAGCTTTGATTTGCCAATAAGCCCCAAATCTGCATTACTCGAATCACCTTCTGTGTTCCTTCTTGAGTAAGTTGGAGCCTTGGGTGCATCCAACAACTTGGGGTCGTTGCTAGTCGAGGTAATAGCACTTGTCGACAGCATCAATCTGCGACTTACCAACTGGATGGTAAGCCCCGCAGCACGGAGGATGAGGTTGGGGACCCGTCACAGGTGGAGCACATGGAGCATGTCAGGCTTCGACGTTGGGAGCGCACTCAACGCAGGCAGCGAAGGCCGACCGAATCACAAACTCCAGTCGCGAATATCAAACCACCAGGATGGGGTGATCGAACAAGTGCGAGCTAGGGCCAGACCGAAGCCTGGCTTTGAAAACTCAACGTTCGATCCGTAGAAGTCGGATCAGCTCCTCTCCGACAAAACCCTGGGTCCAAAGAAGTGTAAGCGCAGGCAGCGAAGGCGGACCTTTCCACAAGTACCAGTCGTGAATGTGAAAACTACTAGGATGGGGAGATCAATCAGGTGTGATCTATAGCCAAACCAGGGCCAGACTTTGAGATCTCGACGTTTGGAGCCCCGATCCGGAAAAGTCGGATCTGCTCCTCTGAGACCAAGGACGTGGGGGTCCAACGAGATGCCGCTGCGAGGAATTGGTGTTGCAACGCTAATGCAATGACGCAGAAATGTACCTGCCAGAAATCAGGCGCCATCGCCTCCCCTTCCAAACTTCGGCACTACCTGGATTTGAATAATTATTTTTTAGAAAACAAAAAAATTGTATGGTGAATAAAAGAGTTTTTGGCAAATTTTTTAATTTTTAGCATTTGTCAAACATTGTTTTGCCAGGAAAAAAAATAAGATAGAGAGGTGTTGGCCTTGTTGTACACTAAGGGTATTTGTCAACTCATGTATTTTTCAGAGGTTGAGAAGTTTGAGAGAAGCCATTTGCAAGTAGAATGAAGGCATTTCAACAAAAATTGAAGTTTTTGTAATTTTTGAAGTTTGTGGAAATTGGTAAAGCATGGGTACTAGGTAGTCCCATGGTAAACCACATATTGAGTGACATGTCCCTTTCCAAGTGCATTGTCATGATGCTAAAGGCTTGCTAACATTGTGGTAATCAAGAATCTCCATCAAATCATTTGTAGAAACATGGTTTGTGTAACCTAGGAAACAAAGTTCATAGAATTCCATACGGTAACATAAAGCATTTTGGAGCTTTAAGATAGTTATTTAGGTCTTCTTTCATTTGATTTCCCCTAGTAAATGGAATGAATCAATTGTTGATACATAGAAAGACTTCTAATTTATTGCTTTGAAAAAAGTGCTTTGCTTTGAAAAAAGTGCTTGTGGAATTCTATATAAATGGGTTGGCAATGTGTAGAAGTGAAGCCAAAGTTGGATTTTATTCAATAAGAAGATGTAAGGATAGAATTTGTTTCAAATTGATCTATAAAGGACATATTAAGTTCCACAAAAAATATATTGATTGTATAATGTCCCATTAATAAGAACATTCATTATCCAAAGTCTTGTAAATTCCATTGTTTATATAAATATGACTTTGAATTTGTATGCACCACACAAATTATCATTAGATGAAGTTCAGCTAGTGTAGAGGGATGTGAGTTCTTCCAAATTCCCACAATCCGGAAACTTGATCACAGTAGCAGGCTGACATGGCCGAGAGATTGCCATGTCAAATAATAATAATAAATATTTTTAAAATATTTTAATTAAAAATAATTACATTTTTTATATTTATTTTTAAAATATTATTATTTTTTAATTTAATATATTTTATTCTAACTAGTATTGGTTCATTCATAGCAAGTGCCCCCCAAAAACATCTAATGAAAGTTGCACTTAAGTATGACAATATAATCTTGATATTTGATAATATCAAAATACAAAACAAAGAGTTAAAATCAAAACTACTTGCCTTAACCCTTGAGTGCCCCAGCGTAGGATCCTGTATCTCCAAATTCTAAAGATTTTCTTGTTTGACTATTGTAATCTTTTCAAAAGTACGGTTAAAGGACATGTCCCTTTCTCTTGAGCTCCGGGCTTGTCTCCACTACCAATTGGTATTGTTAATTTACATAGATCTCTTATTAGGTGATAGTTTGATTGGAATTAGTTCACAAGGGTCTACATTTTAGTAAACATGCACTAGGCACTTAAGGGTTAAGAAGGGTCTTTAAGAACTTTAAGGGTTATGATACAAGATTGTATATTATGATTTGACCTACATATAGATATCCATGGGGGATTTCATACAATAAAAACATGTTCATTTTTATTGTTCACATTGACAAGAACTTGTTTTGACCTATTTCTTTAGTAGGCCAAAGAATAGGTCTCTCAATTCTCAATCAATTGTATATAATACATTGTAGCTAGCACAAGCACATATGATCATAGTGCCATATGATCATGTGTTTTCCTATCTTCAAAAAATAAATTAAAAATCACAATAAAAATTGAGACTATAGGAGTGTATACAAAATCCATTTTGTCCCTTAAGGGGACAATGGGATCTTAGTGGTTATTCTAGGTCAATGTAAATGAGAAGAATGAGCATTCTTTGGTTGTATGAGATCTTATATGGGTATCAATATGAGTCTTCAATCATAATATATAGTCTCATACCTTAACCCTTTAATTTCCTAAAAGCCTTTTTTAGGGCATGTAATTTTGATTGTATATCAATATTTCATATTTTGATATTATCATATATCATTATTATTTTTTCATACTTAAGTGCAACTTCATAGTTTATAAGTCTATAAGATGTAGTGTATACAAATTCAAAGTCATATTTAGATAAATAATGGGATTTATAAGACTTTATGCAATTTATATTCATATTAATGGAACTTTACACAAAAAGTGTATATATGTATTGGACTTCATTTGTCCTTTATAGGTCAGCGTGCAACTAATTTTGTTCTTATATCTTTCTATTGAATAAAAACCAACTTAATCAAGATTGCTTCTATACATTGCCAATCCATTTGTACATAATTTCATACTCACTTTTTCAAAGCAAAATTTTTGAAGGCTTTCCATCTATCAGCAATCTACCCATTCCATTCACTAGGGGAAATCAAATGAAAGAAGACCTACGGAACAACCCTACAAACCTACAATTGCTTTAAATTATCATGTGGGATCTCTTGTGTTTGTTCTTTAGGTCACATAAACCATGTTTCTGCTAGTGATTATATGGAGACTGTAGAAAATAAAGATCAATAAGTCTAGTGTTAGAATTAAATTATGCAAATTTCACAACTTATAAATTCGTTTGTGAGAATGCACATATAAAGAATCTAACTTGTCAAGACAACCACATTACAAGTCGAATGCACTCGTGTTGGTAATTCTTAATAATCCTTTCCAAATTTTGTGGTTGTTATGCTAGATTTGACACCAACCTATCAGCAGAAAGCTATTGATGTTGCCAAATCTTCTTAAAAGTAATATGAACACGGTTGTCTTGTTGGACATGTTCAGGGGTATTGGTGACATGTTGGACATTTGACGTCACGTGTTGTATAGGACAAATGTCAAACGAACGGAAATGAAGCGTCGCATAGAAATTTAGGATTTCAATTTTTTTAACCTCAAGCTGCCTGAATTTGTCTTGTGTGGTTGATTGTCAAGAGTGACATAGAAAGAGAGAACCACGTCATCTAGGGTGACTTTGGATCAGGGCGCATGTAGGTTTGAATTGGGCGACCGCAGGTCTGAAGATCAAGGCGACTTCAAGTTTAGGGTGAAGGGCGACTTTAGATATGTCTAGATGACCGCGGCTCTAGGTTAACCTATGGTTGCCCCTCATCGCGATCTCTCACCCGAGGTCACTACCAAACGGAGTCACCCAGATGTAGTCGCATGTGTCCCCAGTCTCCCCTATTTGATGTCGCCCCTATCCACGGTGGCCTTGTACCAGCAGTCATCCCTCCACATCAGGCCCGCACACACCCGTAAATGTGCCTTGGGGTTGCCACACGACATCCAGGTGGTTTGGACAATGGAAGAATTTTTTTTGGTAAAGTTGAAGGTCAATTTGACTTTGTTGGACGTTGCGGAGGCTCTATTGGATGTCACACGTCACGATGTCTGGGAAGACAACCCTGCATATGAAGCATAGCCAATTGGCCATCATATTGAAAGGTTTACCTCAAACAATTTTTTGAAATGGGTCCACACGTTCAATAGCTTTTTAAAATGGAAAATAATTTTAAATGATAATATGAAAGAAAAATTCTACATATTTCAATATTAGCTATTAGCAACAACAACAAAAGTATCCATGTGAATGTCAAATTATGGCAATACCACTTCTACACGATATGAAAGACAGAATAAGTACACATCAAAATATTCAACATCCATAATAATAAGTTATCACTTATTGTCACTTGTAAACAAACAAAAAATTGTTAATATCAATAAATGCATTTATAATATCTATCAACTATAGCACAAAATTACAATAAATATAAGACTTTCCTCTTCAATAAACATGTCTTAGGAACTCAAAGAATATCATAGTACTTCAAAATTAAAATTCATATTTTGGAGCCAAATTCCCTTGTATTTCATATGGCACCACCTCTCTTTGTTCTATCACCCTTTTGATTTCTTCGCAAACTTTAGATTTAGCTTCAAGTAACCTCAATATCTCTCCAAATGTAGGTCTAATAGTAGGATCAAATTGCCAACACCTACACAACAAACTACAGACCCACTCATCCACATGATGAGGGACTTCTAGTTGTTTCCCACTAAGAATAAGGTCATAGTTGCTTGTAGGATGACCTTCAAAAGGGAGTTTCCCTGTCAAGATCTCATAGCACACCATTCCATAGCTATAAACATCTGATGCTTTGGTAAATAGACTTGGTCTCTTATTCACAACCTTATCTTTGAGGGCTTGCAATATTTTCGGAGCTCTAAAAAAGCCAGTTCCAACAACTCCAATAGAGCACTCAAAATCCGCTACATAGAACGAATAAGCTTCCTTGTCACTA
Organism: Antitrichia curtipendula; assembly: GCA_951230915.1. NCBI lineage: Eukaryota > Viridiplantae > Streptophyta > Bryopsida > Hypnales > Leucodontaceae > Antitrichia > Antitrichia curtipendula. The sequence continues at coordinate 5,230,727 of OX579641.1, forward strand.
TTCTTGTTGAAATGAGCATATAATACATTAGATGCTTTGAGGTCCCTGTGAACAATATTGAGATTATGCAACCGATCCATCCCTCTTGCAATACAATACATGATTTGGAAAGCCAACTTCAGTGGAAATGGTCAGGAATCAGGGTTAATTCTTGCCACCATCTTGTGATCAATGAGAGTCCGTAGGTTTCCTGTTTCCCTCACTAGAAGAAATGCAAACCTCCTGTCCGGCAATAAAGTTCCACACTTGATCTCAGTGATGTATTTAATTAGTTGAGATTCTCCAGAGTTTTGCCGTTTTATTTTCTCTTCATAGTGCCAAAACATTCCTTGAGGCCACTGCTTTTGCAAATCTTGCAAGAATGTCCCTTTCCTAAAGACCTTTATCACCAACGTTTGTCCTCTTTCACGAAAATTAAAATCAGTCTTTGGATTCTTCCAAGTGACACGAGCATGGTAGAGCTCCGCTTGCCCACCCGCTGCAAACCTTGCCTCGACTACCAACTCACCATAATCATAAACTCCACCATCATCAAATGTGCGGAAGAAGTGACCCCAAGTAGGATTCCTCTGCAAAGACTTGAAGATTTCTATGTTGTTCACCTCAGCCACTTTGTTATCTTCATTCTCATGCTCTGTTAGTTGGCTCCAATGCACCTTGGATCGCTCAATCTCACCCTCTATAATTGTGCCTTCTCCACTCTCAGCCTTTCTCTCCATAATCAAGCTCTTAGAGCGTATAAGAGAAAAAGACGTAGAAGAGGCAACTGCATGCTTAATTTCAGATGCTATTGTTGTGACATTTCTTAAGTTGCTCAATGCACCCATCCAATAACACACACACATCCATCTTTTCAATTGTCTAAAAGGCTAGTGGATTTTCTTGGATTTTCCATTTGTGAACAATGCGTTTGTGTTGGGATTCGCTTCCTGCACATCATGCAACAAAATGGTTGAGGCATTTGGATTCTAAACAAAGATTGTATCTAAAAACTATGATATAGAATTTGCAAAGCTTGTTGCTAACAACATCCTTTTCAAGAACATGAGAAATGCCCAACTTAGAAGACATTCAACTAAGAACTTTTTTTAAAAGAATAAATCACTTACACTGAGCACTTTTAGAACATGAATTCTAATACAAATGGGACATCAAATCAAAGACCAAACGACAAGAAATCTGGCAAAGGAAGATCCAAGCTCAAAAATGCTTTAAATTCCATAGTTTTATAAGGATGACCACTCATCCAAAGTCGGTGCTATGGAATTGAAGCAAGTGAAATCTCCAATTGCTATTGATCTACCTCAAGACTGAATCCAACAAGAATGACTCCTTCCACTACAAACTCTAATGAATGAATGGCTTGCAAGTTGCAACTATGTTTTGCGTGAGTCTAAAAAATTATTGGCACTTTTTCCCAAAGCTTCTAATTGGGTCTCCAATAATCCCTTAGTCCTTATACAATGGCCTTCTAGACCCAATGATTAAATAAGTACAAATCCAAGATCCAACAAGTTTGGGCTTCTATTTGTCATGCAACAAAAAATTAGTTCGATTTTGCCCAAATAATGAAGACTATAAAATGGTAGTGACTAGGGAAGGTTCACTAACTTATTTCATCTTTTGTAATGCCAAAAATAATATGATGTCAACATGATGGGATTATAGGGATCCTTATCAATGTTAGATTGATGCATAACAATATTTTACCTATAAATGCCCACCATACCAATCATTCATTATGAAATGGATCCATAATGAATCATTCTTTTGAAAACTACATTTCATCCAATTTTAAAATTCATTCAAAAAGCATCCAAAATAATAGTGTAACACATCAAAACTTTGAAAAAAAGAATGCTCTACAAAAGTCAATGATACAAATTTTTAGTAGATGGAGATACAATTATTCATTTCAAATGGATTTTTTTTAAATAGTCTTTGTGTATTTAGTTCAACAATTTGGAGTTTAAAGAAATTAATTCATTTCTTTCTTTAAATTAGAGAGTCTTCTTCTCTGCACCATATATCATATCTTATAATATAACATTATAGAAATTCCATTAAAATGGCATATTCTATATACCGGTTTTAGACCGTGCGATCTAAACTGTAAAAGTGCCATCTAGGACAAGTGTACATTTCAGACTGCACTATCTAAACTGTAAATGTGTCTTCTAGGATAGATGTACATTTTAGACCACACGGTCCAAACTATAAAAATACCCAAGTTGCAAAATGGGGCCATTTAAAGGAAATCCCCCATCACGGTTTAGTATTGTAGTTTAAACGGAAATTGCTTTCTACTACAAAAATTTAACTACGTAGAAGAAAGAGATCTCCCTGTGCTTCGAGGATTTTGCAACCAAGAGCATAATTGCAACGCAATCACCAGTCTTTCACCCTTGTTTTTTAATTCACACAAATCTAAATTCCTTTTGAAATAGCTAGAGGTAATTGTAATGTATGGCAACACTTATAAATGCGCAATTTTTGTTAAAATGGCAAAATTCCCAAACTTTGACAATTTTTACAGTTCAGACGGGGCAGCCAGCCTAAAATATAAAACAACCCTAGATGTCTGAAATCTATACCAGTTCTAGATTTCAGAAATCTATATCCGTACTAGAAATCACCTTTAGGGTTCAGACCGGGCGGTCTGCAAATGGCACACAGAACACCGCCATCATTTAACGGAATTCCCCGTATGAGAAGAAAAAATTGCGACGAATGAAGGCGCCGAGGCAGCAAGATTTCGGAATCCAAAGCCCGGCAACACAAAAACAAAGACTCACGCCAAGGGCGCAATCCATCCAGCAGCACACACTGTTCTCCAAATACAAACTATTTTTTAGTTTCGATCCTCCTCGGAAGTGCATCAACATGTTGATGCAGAACAAAATTGAATTCACGAACGACGAGGTTCAAGCAGGAAATGGTTGGAAGATGAAGAAGAAGGAGAAGAAGAGCGGCCATTTACAATACCGTCTGAGTCGAGGTCTTCGATCAGCGGGTGCAGCCTAGCTCGAGGCCGGCAGGGCGATCGATGTTGCAAAGCTAGCTGGAGCTAGTGACGCTGGAGTTGCGAGCTCAAAGCACCTCCAATTTAATGCAAAGCAAGCGCAGATGGCAACTTAATTAATCAGGTTTCGTAACGGCGTTGCGAACCATCGACTCTCCCTTCAAGTACGTTACACAACCTCGATCTGAACTTGCGCAGTGACGGTGGGTTTGTAGTCAAATTAAGCGAGTCTAGCTAGTCCTCGATCTACCGCGTGAACTAGGCCGGCCCTCGAAGTCGATCTGTTGCAAAGCTGGAGCTAGTGACGCTAGCTGGAGTTGCGAGCTCAAGGCACCTCCAATGCAAGCAAGTAGAGAAGGCAACTAAAGCTTCAATCAGTCGTAACGGCGTACGTTCCGAACCATCAACTCGATCTCCCTTCAAGTTACACTATCTCGATCTGAACTTGCGCAGTGACGGTAGGTGTGTTTGCAGTCAAAGCCAGTCCAGTAGACCAGTACTCTACCGCGTCCTCGAAGTCCACTCCCGAGATCGATGCTGGCCCAGTGCAGATCGACATACAGTCAGCAGATTCCCGAAACCGAGGATTGCTTACAAAAAAACTTTAAACCATATTCGAACAAATTAAAAAGGCGTCGATGGTTGAATTCGAGTCTTCAACTCTATCCTGGCCATACCCAGCTGGCCAGCATCGTCTTTATGTTAGGCCCACAAGGTACGACTTTTCACAGCTTATCTCGAAGAATCCAGATGACGAATTCAATTGGACTTCAGGAGAATCTGAGTTAAGTTACGTGCATTTACGTGAACTTCATCTCGAATTGAAAATGGATGTACACTAAATAGTGAAATTGGGTTGCCTTAACAATTAGGTTGCCTAACCTCAGAGAAGTTACCTCATGACTAATGCTTGTCCACATGGAGGCACATGCCAATCTCTAATTCCGAGCCATGAAACAGTGAACCAATCCATGCCATACACATAGTTCTTACTTTACTGCATCCTTCTAAAATAACTTTACATATTGATATAGTAGAAAATGCCGAGAAATTAGTGTGGGGCAACCTAATTTCACTATTCAGTGTAGCTATTACTGTTCGGGAAGTTTTTTTAGTTTTACCAACTAATTTCTTCATATTTCCATACTGAACTGGTTTTTCAAGTACTGAGTTTGGAGTTATTTTCTCTTTTTTCCATTCAAAATATAAAAAATTTATAGACACTTTTACTGTTTTTTTGTCGATGTTTTCAAATTGCAACCAGGTTTTTCCCAATTTCACTAGCTAACTTTGAACTACACTAAAGATGATAATTAGTGTTGAGTGACATTTAGTGTTTTTACCCCCCTACTAGCTACAACACTAAATCTGAACTTGTCCACAATTAATGTTAGACTTGAATGTGCCGGCTGCAAACTTCAGAGCCTTGTAACTTTTGCAAAAATTCTTCAAATCAGGAAAATGAGATGTTTTTCGGCATCTACAAAAACTATAGATGCCGAAAAACATCTCATTTTCCTGATTTGAAGAATTTTTGCAAAAGTTACAAGGCTCTGAAGTTTGCAGCCGCCTAGCCCTAATCGGTCCGATTCTGTCCGTGAACAGTGATATTCCGTCTGATATGACAACTCTGGTTCACATTTAGTGTTTGAATTGACATTTAATGTTACTTACTTTCATAGGGTAATTGGCTTTTAGTGTATGCCTTCGTATTTAGTGTACAAGACACTAAATATCATCTTTAGTGTAGCTGCCCGTTCTTCCCAAACACTGGTAGCTATGTGAATTTAGAATTCAAGATACTATAAACAAGCTTGCTACATAACATTGCTAAACCAGGTGAGGTGCCTCCCCCCACGTGAAGGTATATAATTTTTCCTCCAGGAGACCTTGGGGGAGTATTAAGTTATAATGCTCCAAATCCGATTGGTTGCGCTCAAAATGTGATTCCTTGGGTTATTAGACTTGAGAAATTCATTGGCCTGGAGGGGCTCCTGATTAGGAGGAAGCAAAAGGGACCCCTCCCAGTAGTGTCCGGGAAGAGCCGGCGGCTAGTTCAAAGTTAGCCGGTGGAATTGGGAAAAAACCCGGTTGCAATTTGAAAACATCGGCAAAAAACCGGTGAAAATGTTTATAATTTTTTTATATTTTGAATGGATAAAAGAGAAAATAACCAGATTCGATACTTGGAAAACAGTTCAGTATGGAAATTGGAGGAAATTAGCTAGTAAAACTAAAAAAACTTCCCAAACACTGGCCCCCAACAAAGGTGAACAATGTTATAAGTACTCTTAGTATGCAAAGTACCTCAAGGAGTTCATCCTACTTTATACATTAGCCCTGACAGGACAAGATCTATTACCAAGCTACTTGGTAATTATAGATCTACAGAGTAATTTATTTGTGTACCAAGAAATTTGTGTGCCCAATGCATTCTTCATTTTTGGGGTAATCTTCAAAATCATCTATCCATTGGCCACTTTCTGGCCTCAACATCATCATGTTAGCACCCTTGCAATTAAGGTTAAAATTTCATCATGGAGAGCGTCGGAACAAATTCAATACTTGCAATTGCTTCAAGTAGCATCCAGAAATATGGATTTAGTGTATATTCAAATCATCTACAGTAATTGTCTCACTTTTTTGGCAGCAAATTTGGTTTTTAAATTCCAATTTCAGAATCCTAGTTTCCAAGTCCCAATTTCTGGGTTTTAGTTTCCAAATCTAATCTACAACCGCATTCTTTATATTTCCCAATGCGGTTAGGGTTTGGTTCGAGTGGGGATGTGGGGTCAACAATATCAATAAATTAGTATTGTTGTTTACCTAAGACAAAGCCTCACGGTTACACTGTTATTATTCCTATCCACTTTGTTAGTTCAAATGTGCAAACATGTTATTTAATTTATGAAGAATGGATTTTAGTATAACTTGTACTAGGAATAAGGGCAATTTCATTAAAAAATGGCACCATTCCGCAACTTTGGTAGTTATCACAATTCAAACCAAATATTCTAAAATGTACACTTCTCCTAGATATCTAAAATCTAGACCATTCATGTATGTTTGGAATCTATTACAATTCTTGGTGGCACTTTTAAAGTTTAGACTGGGCAATTTGAAATCTATATCTATCCTAGATTTCTGAAATCTACAAAAGTCAAAGCCAAGCCAGGCAATCAATATTACTTTACAAAGGTTTATTATTCTACATAGATAGTGTTGCTCATTAGAAGTGCTATTGTATTTCAATGTTCAAGTTGAAGAAAGGAGGCTTTAATTTTCCTCTTGCTACCTTATTCCTTCAATAAGAAATGTCACAATTTCACTAAAGAAAGGCGTGGTGAGCTTTTTGGAATGCCTTTTAATTCCCACCTTAATTGATTATTGGAGCTAAGTTCTTATAGTTTAACCCCTAAAGTTTCATGATTATGTTTTCACCAAAAACACTCAAGAACTGCCATTTTTAGTATAAGTACCAAATTTCTGAAAAAAAAATTTATTTGACACATGTAACTGTAGGATCTTGTAGTGTGCTGGCTTGAGAACATGTGGTAAAAATTTCAGAAATTTCCACCACATGGATTGCAAGATATAAGCATTCAAGTTCATTAAAATCCTTTTTTTGGGCCCTGCAAAAAACTGGGCAGCTACACTTCACAAGCTCACTTTTCTATGAAAAAATGTTGAAAAAGGTGGTGCTTCTTTGGATTCATTTTCTTAGACAAGTTGACTACATGCTTGAAAATTTTCATGTCATTTAGAGTTGTACAACATATAGGAAAAAAATAATAAGTAGAAAGAAGTAGATAGTGATTCAAAATACAAAATTGTTAAGAATTTAATTATGAAATTGAAAAATGCCAATCCTAATGGTTGAATTGTTGTAATAAACAATCTACATCTTGTGATTTTTTTAAATTTCAAAAATACTAAAAATTGAGTAAGATAAAGGACTTCAAAGTTTATTTTAGAGTAGAGATTCCATAACTGCCCGCAAACTAAAATTCCTCATAATTTTGACTCATTTGTCAAAATGGAATGATTAAAAGCTTTCCACATCTATATAACTCCAAAAAATCAATTTCAAATTTTTGTTTCTGAAAAAAGTGATTTTTTCTGATTTGCCCAGATTGTCCAGCCGAGGAAAAAAGTAACATATTAGGCCATAACTTTTGACTCGTATTTCCAAATGTCATGAAACTTAGTGCATATGAAAGATGTTCCTCATGCACAACTTCTACTAAAATTTTCAGCCAAAAATATGAAAATCTACAATCACAGATATCTGCCCAAAATTTCTATACTGCCAAAAAATGCATTTTGGTCCTTTAGGGGTTAACCCTTAAATGACGAGCCGATCACTGTGAAAATCATTTGTTTGGATACTATGTGAATTGTTGGCTTAAAAGTGAAAAAACACTCATTGGAAGACAAACTACTAAAGATCTTCCCTTTCCACACAAAATTTGGAGGATGAATAGTTGCACTTCTGACCTAACCAGAGAAAATTATGCCCCCCATCATCGCTCATCGCTCAGTTGGACATATTCTAAAACACTGAACATTGTTGGAAATAGGTCATAAACCTTGGTCATAATATCATTTACAGCTATCTACAGCTAATATCGTTCACCTGGAAAATTAGTAACTAATTCATTGTGACATCTAAATTTGTGCATGCACTTGCATTTTACTTCATTAGCATATGCCAATGTGCAAAAATTGGTTTTCATTTTCTGCATACTTGAGAACTACAAACATTATTTGTAAACAATTTTTCCAGTTCAAATAAGCTCTAGACCACCACGGGCATGCAATAGAAAATGTCAACCAATTTTCATATTGCATCGGACAACAAAAAAATTTTGCAGTTCTAATTTGCTGAGGCGCCCTGCGCAAGCAAAAGAAAACGAAAACCAATTTTCCATTTTAACACAGAAAAACAGATCGCATCGACCTGATAGCAACTATAACATTTCGTGACTGAAACAGTAAGTTATAAAAAAAAAATTCTATTTTGAGCACCAGTTGCAGTATCCAAGTAGAAGACTCAAGGACCAATGCAGACGAATATCTTTACTTGGATAAGCATTCATCGGACAAACAAGGACCCCTTGCTGCCAATGTACAGCAACTCATTTGAACTCGTGTTTCGTCAGTTACTACTTCCATTCAGCTCTTCAGAAGAACTTAAAGTACCTACCAATACACATGAAGGTCCAGAATCTACGGGCTGGAATACGTGTTCAGGAATGCACAATCTAATTAATATCCTTCGGTAAATTGCTAACGCCGAAGGAGAAAAAAAGTCTAGACTCGCCAACAAACCATGAATCCTATCTCTAAGCATCTACAAATCTTAAGTTTAATCAAACCAAGGACAACCTGTTAATCAGCACCGGATTTCGTATGATCCAGCCCTTGTAATATATCGCACCCACTCAACGGTGCTGTAACCACTCTTCTCCCACACCTGGACAGATCAAAATCCACCAAGCTTAGCGATTTCCTTGTGAACATGTTAAGAATTGACCACTAATGGCCGAAAATGGCGGCTTCCATAGCTATAGGAGTTGTATTAAGTCATTTTAGGAAGTTTCAAGGAAGCTAAAAAAGTACACCAGTAGGAAGAAAAAATCATATCCTAACTTTCTGAATGATAGAAATACGTTTTTGACTACAATGATCAACGATTGGCTTCCAAAAGTGGACTCTTTATTATAGCTTGTGCAGTTAGGTATTAGCCCTTTAAAGAACCAAGAAGGCATATTTGGCCTAATGTTTTCTCAGCAGTTTTGAGAAATTCCCATTGGGAATTTTACTGTTCCAAAATCGATATTGGAACCAACACATGCAATGTACTCCATCCATTCTGGTGATGTAAAATTTGTCCCTAATTCAATTTTACTTTCCATAATAAGGTCAATCAAACTAGCCAACTTACAACCATGAATCCATGGTCCTCGAGGGACGTACAGGTAATAAAGTAAGGTATAAATAAAAAGCTTACCTTCAAAAAGCGAACTCGAAGGCCGGAAGCAGTAAACATGGGAACCTGTCACAAGAGAATTCAAAACTATCTTAATTACCCTGCAGCATGCACCACATCGTGCCTACAACACTGAACTAATGCTGTAAAGACCCAAAGTGAAGATCTGAAATACAAGGGTTGCTTCGATAATGGCTACACACCTGAAACTCCATCTGAATGGGTGCTCTAGTCCAAGACTTCTTTTCAACCATGGTTGATATCAGCTCAACTTCAGCACTCATCGTCAGCTCTGTTTGTCCAGGAAACTTCCTCACCCTGACGCCAATCCCAACAACACAGTGGATTAAGGACAATGGCTGCAACCCTCACGTGCTATTGAAAGAGAGAACCTCTAGCCAAACACAAAGGGTGTGAGAAGGATCCTTACTTCCATACTAAACAGTCGATTGCTGAATTGTACTTGGCTCTTCCAGAGGTCACCTGGAAACTAGCTTTGGCAGTGTGCTTGGGAACAGGCACCTTCACCACAACTCCAAGTGCAAACATCTTGGCCCCGAAGACACTCTTGACCTGAACATGCAATGTTGATGCATCAGAGTGGACCTTCTGAACGATGACTATAATCATAAGACACTCCGACAAAAAGTCTACTAAACTTAGAGCAACGTAATCTTTGTCACAAAATAAGATCGCATTTTCTATAAATCGCTTACCTTAACATTGACCTCCATTCTGGTCCGGCCCAATTCCTTGATGCTAGGCAATACCCGGAAAGGTAGGTTAACACCCTCCGTAATTCGATACCTGTGAACCCAAACAATCCTCAGAGCTCAGTAAATATTTACAGTAACATCAAAAAGGTACATATCAGTCTCGTAATATGCAGCATTCTATGTCAAAGCAGAATTAAAAAAGGAAACCAAAAGAACATGACGAAGCAACTTACTTCATCAGCTCAAACTCTCCATCAGGTGGAACAAAGCTGACGGTCTTCTCAGCATTGAATCTTGTAAGATTGACACATTGGTGGAATGTGACATCATCAAGCTCAATAGTCTTACCACTGGTGAAAAAGAAAACAAATGGATTCAGTGCAAGATACCTCCAGATACTTAAATGCTTCCAAAAAAGCCTAAATCAAAGCGCTACATTAGATGACCAAATCATCAAAGAAGGCATGCAACCAACCTTCTTGACGGTCGAGCCTTGGCTTGAGCTTCTTTTTCTAGCCCAATTTTATCGTTGAGGCCCAGCTTTAAATCCGGCATCCCCGAAAGGAAGCACTTCATTAGAATTTTTCCGGTCACATCACATCGCAAAGTATTTCCTGAAAGACGAGAAGGTGATGCAAAGGTTGAAAACACTAACAGGGCTTTGCTCATAGATTTCAAGATCAAAAGATGACAAGAGGCTCGGAAAAGAATAATAAAAATAAGTCAATATTGCAACTCATGACGCAGAACAGCAAGCATTCACCATCAAACTTATAAAGTCTCTTCCAACGTCTACACATTCCATTAAATGAAACACTCGCCTAATTCCGTCTTCCCCAAAACTACAGACGGCAATGACATTGACTGAAGCACTTACCCTTCTGAGACATAAGAAGGTTGACACTTTCCACAATGTCGAGAAAGACCTGCACAATAAGTAATATATTTGTTGAGTTCCACAAACAATAAAAATCCACTTCTTCAGATCGCCAAACCATTCAAACAGCAATTAATACCAAATAGTTGGCCTTTAACCCCTAAGAGCCTAAATGGACAAAAGCGTCGGCTTCCGTATCTTCAGGAGTTGAAATGAAGCATTCAGGAAGTTTCAAGAAAGGTAGCAAATACCAAGAAGAACAAAAAAAACTAAGGTAAACATTTTTTAGAAGATAAAAGTAGGTTTGAAACATAATATAATTGGCTAGCAACTTCGAAAGCAGAATCCGGATTTGAGGTCAGGCACTAAGGGGCTACGTAAGGGGTCTGTACCTCATTTTTCTTATATAAGAGACCTTCTCGCCTCCAACCCACAGCCCCTGTTACTTGAAGTGTAGCATTGATTGCAGGTCTATTATCTACGGCCTGCACAGAAATAACCAACGTTGGCACCCTACAACTCGAAGATCCCCCAAGACTCAGCAAATGAATATTATGCTCGGTCTCACGGCACCAGGACTGCTATAGAGTCAGAAAAAGCACCATCAACCAATCTATAGTGAAGACTAGTATACCAAAATTGATATTACCTTGCCCGAAAATGGAGAACGAACACCTTCTTGAGTGATGTAGAGCTTCAGAATCTCGGGAGATAAATTTTGAGGATACCCGAAGTCCATAATTTCTGTACCAATGACATTAATGTCAGTAGATTACAAGCCACGTACACTATTCATTGATTCTAGGGGTGTTCAAGCAACTGCTCAAACATGTTAAGTTGGTCAGGCCCTAAACCATCTAGGACCTCCCCCAACTCGGAAACGAAGAAGTCGTCTCATACCGTCAAGAAGCTCGTAGATGAGCACGAAGTTGTTCCTGATCGCATCTTCATCGAACGCCCCTCCAAAATAAGACTTGAAAAGCGCCACCGCCTGGTACACATGCTCCTCTCCAAAGTCAATTCAATCCAACAAGCACAGGCATCAACCTAAACATGCTTCCGCGAAAAAAACACGAACTGTAACCTACGCTTTGATAGTCCTCTTCTGTTGGTTCCTCCAGCAGAACTCCCAGCTGTGATTAACCGCACATTCCTCTCACAAGGTAGTTATGACCTAATTCAAATCATCTTTTCAACCGTGTGATCGAGGTCTACGGATCCATAATCCAGATTGAAATATTTAAAGCAAATACACTCTAATCTCATTAATCGTACCTGGGTCCCACCTGATCACATTTTGAATGAATGACCAGTTTGTGTGTCCTATTGAAGAAAAGGTCCTATAGTAGAAGTACGAGTGTACCTTACAAAGCAAATAAAATTGAAAAATGGCTAGCACATCTAATTTAAATTTCCAAAAAAGGCTATAATTCGAACTTTCCGGATTCGAGTACCCAGAGAATATGCAAGCCTCACGAAAGTTTGACCAGACCGAATTCAATATTAAAATATTTCTTACGAGCTCTCGGTGATGGAAGCCCATATTACCTCGACCACGAACTTGAAGGCGCAAGCGGCATTGGCATTGCTACTGACGACAGTCACAATGTAGACATTGCTGATGCGCATGTACAAGAACGAGCAGCCTCCGATTTGCCGCACAGGGCATGTCCCCAGATCCTTCGTCTGCATAATGTGCGTGCGAAACGCATCCACCATATTCCCTCTGCATCACATCACATCACAACCGAGATCTTCCCAATCAATTCTCACCTTCAAAGCACCACATTGAAGACAAGAGTACATTATCTAAACCTGCTCGTGCGGACCTCGTATTATATAGAATACGGAAGGCAGAAAGTCCTATCTGAAGGTAGGAGCTTCACTGTATTAACAAAAACCAAAGGCCAATGAGATCAACCCAAAGGGAACTCCTTTCTGAAAAAAAAATTTATTAGTCAAGAGAATAGCGATTCAAGCTCGACACAAACCCTACTTAGGTTTACAATTTAAGTATAACTTATGATTGACGTGGCTCTTGAAAGAGCACCTTGAAACCAAGACCAAACTCCTCATCTGTAGGGGGGTCAAAAAGCATTGCCTTCGGAGACAAAGAAAACCCTACAACTGTAGCAAGCTAGATTCCCCAACAAGCTCCTCTGTTGTACCCATATTAGGACTACGATCACCTCACCCCGGAGTTTAATCTGCAGGGATTCACAACCCATTAACGCTGGAGCGCGAAAATACTCCAGACTACAGTATAACGAGTTTCCTCCTCTAATACGCCACATTGCGACTCCAATCGATCGATCCCGAAACCCTAATCACCCCCCAAACCAAGGTCGCGATAAGGAGGTCTCCCAAACCACCCCGGCGCCAAATCTATAGAACCCTAAAGAAACAGATTAATCCAAACCATACTACACCAATTTTCCTCCTCCACCACACACACCTCCACACACATGGACACTCCAATCGACCGAATCCGAAACCCTAATCCCCCTGAAAACCAAGTCCAGGATCAAGAAGTCTCTCGAACTACCCCGAGTCAAAAATCTCCAGAAGTGAATCCCCAAAGCATCCACCCTACAGAAAGAAAATACTCCGTCCTAAGCTATATCGAGTTTCCTCCTCTCCACCCCCCACATTGACACTCCAATCGACTAACTCCGAAACCCTATATCACCCCAAAACCGAGTTTCAGATCAGGAGGTGAAAAATTCCGATGTACTCCATCTCTTTCTCAAATTCTGAAAGAAAATGCGTACCCGACGTCATCTCGGTAGAGTCGGTTGATGAGCACGTCGCCTCGCAGGTTGAGGAAGTAGATGGCCGAGGCTGCCACCGGCATTTTGCACCAGCTAAAGCGCCCGCGGGGGCGCCAATCCAAAGAAAAATCTGTGGATCAAATGGGGAAGTGTAAATGATTGCGCATGAGATTGTGAAGCTGGAAGAATTAGTGAAAACGGCGAGCGATGGCGATCCGGGAAAGGAGAAGCAGGAGACTGATGAGAGAGCTGCTTGGGGGAGTGTAGCGAAGACGACGACGACGACGACGACGGAGGAGGAGGAAGTTCGATGTGGGCTTCCGTTGGCCTGGTGTTTCGGCGGGTGGCCCGGGAGGACCCGACGGCTTGAATTATTACGGAGACGCCGGGGACGTTTTGTATCCTTGGATGGTCAAATACAGTGGCTTTGTTTGTCACTTTGTGCAAATAGAAGACTGAATGGATGATTTTCATCCGATATTTCTGTGCAATTTTATTGATGCTATAGCCATGTCATTGAATTAAGTTCAAGACATTTTCATTTTTTTAAAATTTTATATGGGGTAGTTTAAAAAAGAAAAAGTACACTATATAATATATTTCAATACTTTGAACTTTTTCTTTTGATTTTATATAGGATAGTTTGTTTTTTAGAAATGTATACTACATAGTGTATTTCAATATTTTGAGTTTTTTTTCCTTAGAACTTGATTTTGACATTCAAAATGATGTATTTTATTTTTAAGAAAGAAAACTAACAAAATAAAGCTTCTAAAGTGTAGTTTCTACGCCACTTGGAAATTTTGAAAAATTTCTAAAAATAAGCATTTCATTAAAGTTTGAAGATTTTGAATATCTATAATCATGTTTCTAAATATAGAGTGATGCAAAATTTTCTTTGCACTAAGATGTTTTATACTATGCTGTGCTTTTGTAATGAAAATTTCAGATTTTTTGAGCATGATTTGTATTTGATATGAATTTTTCCAATTTGTCTTCAAAAATTCACAGTAAATTAAAAATTTCACAAAAAATTCTAAATTTTTTATGACATATATAAGACATGCGATTTCATCTTTTAAAAATAAAACCAGAATAATTCAACTATTAGCAGTAAAAAAATGGAGAATATAGAATGAGGGGCTTCCACGTTTGACTACAGTCAAAGGCTCTATTTTAGGGGGGCTAAGGCAAGGCATGAGCACCTAAATGCGACAATTCTTCTACCCAAAGAATTTGGTGGTCAAAATAATTTTCTTTTTATTGAGATTGTTAGCCTAGAGAGAAAAATAGAAATTTAGTTTCATAAATTTTTGACATTCAAACAATATTTTATGAATTTTCAAAAGTGAAAACATTGGGTGCCCTTTTTATACTTTTATATTCCCCCAAAATAAACACCATTGAAGCACAAAATGCTTCAACTTCCATTGATTGCCTCAAAAAACTCTACAATTCCCATTGGTTGTTCAAAAGCACTTGTAGCAATTTGGGGACATCAAATGAATTCTAATTCACCCAAAAATAGTTGGAGCAATTAGAAATGCAACTCAATGAGGTATACATACATTACACATATCCATTTCCAAAACCAATTCAAAGTGCCTACCCAAAAGTGTGCTTTAAAAATCTTGAAAATAAGTAGCTATTAGATTCAAGATGTTTAAGAAATGAATATCAAAATTAGGGCATGGGTTCAAATATCTAGTAAATAAAATTTTAAAAATTATAATTAATTTATATGGTGTCTAAAAAATGTACTAATGAAATATTTTTGAATATTTTTGAATTGCTATTAAGATCAAACCTAATAATGGAAAGTATTCTACATGGCTTAAGTGTCAAATTCCAAGCCTTTCTACCTTATCCTAAGTGTGGGTCAATTTTATAAACAATTAAGTAAAATTTGAAGCATGTCGAAAGTTTGTTTCATTTGCAGACTAGTATCTGAAAAAACAAAGAAAAATCATTTGTCGGTTATTAATACTTTGTGAAAATTTGAAATTTAAAAATTTGAACCATAAATGAAATGTTATTTAAAATTGAACCATAAGTGTTGAAACTAAAGTCCGAGTACAATATTGTTTTTAATGGCACAATAGACTTTTGATAATGAAAAACTAAATAAAGTTGGCAACATTATTTTTGCATATGCTTGAAATAGAAATAATTTGCAAAATTTATTTATTTTTAAATACAAAAAATAATTGAAGATTTTTTTTTACATATTTACTAAAGTCTTGACTAAAGCGTTAATTAGTAGAAATATGTTTTGTCAACTATAGCCATTGAATATAATGTACTATTGAAAAAGGAATCTTGAAAATGTGGTTTTGAAAATCAAAGTCCAATTTTGTAGATTCTACTTTCTTGGTCATCCATCATTGCAATGTAGAAAGTTTGGAACGTAATACATAATACAAAAACATAGTCCTATTTTTCTCAAAATTACTTCTCTAGGTTCCATTTTTTAGAAGAGCAAACAATTTTTGCAAATTTCACTTTCAATGCTTTCTAATTCTACAGCTTCTACAAGAGAGATGGTTTTCTAAAGGAGTTTGTATGGTGGCACCTTACATTATATTGATTTGACCTATTAAGGAGGGTGTAAATTAGTGTAACTGTGACTTTTTGTTTTTAAAACATTCAATTTTGGGGGGATAAATGAATCCAAATTTTTTCTACATATTTATTTATTTGCAACCCAAAAGAATGATAAAAACATAATATTAAACACATTTATGTTCTCAGCTTTAAAATAACTATGACTAAAAAATGCTACTTTGAGGGCTAAGCATAATTATTAATTTTAAGAAAGTCAAATTTATTACTATTAGAATGGTCAAGTCTATAAACATTCTTGTTAGGAAGTCAAAAAGGATTCTAGCTCAACAAAAAATTTGCCATGTAGATATTCAACACAAAAAGTTTTGAACATTTGAAATTTTACCATTACATGACCTCAATACACTTCAAGGTACTGATAGATACATCTCAAATTCTATTAGTACTCATTTTTTAGGTACATGTTACAATTAATTATCTTTACCTTCATTCAAAGAGTTTCACTTGACTAAACTATAGGTTAGAAAGATTTTGACAAAAACTATAGAATGACAAAGAGGGATATCTACAAAAGAAACTTGCTAATAAAGCCACATAGTGAAACAAAAATCCATGACATTGTTAAATAAGGCAAGTGGACTCCAAAACACTCTAGAAGGCCTAAGAATACTAGCTCAAGGAAAGAGAATTATTCCTACTGTGAGCTATGACATTTGGCCACCTCATCACATTCTTCCCTCAATACTTGGCTCTGTCTCTAAGTTTAAGGGAACAAAGAATATTGGTGAATATTGATTATGTCCCAATATGGAAGTTTTCTCCAATGAATGTGAATTTTTCAGAAAAATGAAATTCCCATAATTCCAAGTAATGCATGAAATCCATTCCAAAATTCATTTAGAAAACAAATAAAAAATTTCTTGGTGATGCATTATTGTACAAAGATAACTTTGTTAGCTATAAGTGGACCTTGAATCCTTGCCAATATTGTACACATGCTAATGAATGGACAATTCAATAAGCATATTGAATTATTCAATGAATAAGAAAAAATATATGAAAAATACCAAAATAAGAGTTACATTGACTATTCAATGAAAAGTAATGGAATTTTCTCATAATAGCTACAAACCTATATATGTGAACTCAAATTGAAAGAGGTTACAATTTTTTTCACAGAACCTTAATATTCTTGTTGTACTTGGAAGTCAACTCCATTACTATTCAACATTTCTAAGATAATAAGATTTGAGTAATTCTCAAAGCATTTAGGAGTTTTCTTTTTCTATAATGAGTTTAGGTTTTAACTTTGTAGAAACATAATACTAAAATTTAATCATGCAAGAGACTACAATCTAATTGCATTAGAAGAAAGAAAAGCATTTATTCCATGTTTCTTACAATTACATCATTTCTTCTTGACATCTCAAAGCTAATGTCTCCTTGCAATCCTTCCTTCTCTAAGGAAGGTGTCTCTAAAAGCGACATGGCTCTAAAAGCGACCTCTAACACATAGGTACATTTTACTTTCTTTAATGTACCAACAATGTACATTGTAGGAGGAGGTCGAATTTAGAAACCACTACATTTCAACTTCAAAAATTTGTAACTAATTCCACAAAGATCCGAAATATGAAACGACTTGGATTAGATACCAAGTCCATTTTTTCTTACGAGTAAAATTTACTGAAAATTGTTTCAAGGAGTTTAGCTTCCATGAAAATGCAATCAAGTCTTAAAGGGTTGCTTCAACAACCTCCTATCTTATATGTCTTCCTCAATGACTACTCTTACGATGGTCATTCTTATAGTGGTTAGTCTTCTCCCTTTCTTCTAGTTCTTTATATATAAAATATATCTTAGTTGGCAAGTGGTTGGTCCAAGTAGGATTCCGCAAGATCATTAGAAGCAATCATTTTATTGGATAAAATTGAGGAACATTACTACCCATAAACTAAGAAATGAGTGCTAAGTCAGATGTGACCGGTCATTGGCATGTGTACTATAAGATAAACCATCCCATTGCGGTCAAAATTTGAGTAGGTCCCATTGTGGTCAAAATATTAATGGTGGGTACATTTGAATTCTCAAATGTACCCACCATTAATATTTTGACCACAATAGGACCTACTCAAATTCTAGCCGCAATGGGATGGTTTACCTTAGATACAAATTAACACACATGAGCTTTGAGACACGTAAGTGATTGAAGACAGGGCTTTATAATTGTCTCGAGAACTGATTGGGAAACAGAATGCCAAACCTTTTTGTAAAAGTGAGCAATTGCAAACAGTGGCTAAGGTAATATGCTCTTAAAGCGACCATTTAAGGGCTGGTCTTCCTTTTTCACAGGCTTTTGTGGGCAAAAATGTTTTTAGATCATTTTTCAGAGAAAGAAAAATAGATGTGGAACCTAAAACAAGTGGTTTTGTATTTTTCCAAGCATTTTTGAATTACTTATGAATTTTCAAAGATTCGGGGCATAGGCACCTATTTGTGAACATAGGTCTTCCAAAATCTGTCCACTTGCAACTTGTAAAGAAATGTGCAGAAATCAAAGACAATGATTGGCTCTTGCAATAGAAAAATATTTTTTCCACAATGCATTCAATTGCTAAACTGGTGCATTTAAGGATCACCCCATCTCCATTCTCCACCTAAAAATAGGGGCGGTTTGAAGAAGATGGGCGCTTTTAGAGCACACTACACTAATGATGATAAATAGTGTTATGTTACTAATAGTGTTACTCAATTTCTTACCCCACCAACTCTAAATCTGAATTAATTGAAAATTAGAGTGCCTTCTCCCCCTCCGCCTCCACTTCCACCTCCACCTCCACCTCCACCTCCACCTCCACCTCCACCTCCACCTCCCACTCCGTCCGTGGCCTCCTCTCCCCATCCCTTCACCCCCTGGCCCTCCTCTCTCCCTCCGCCTGTTCCTCCCTCCAGTCTCCTCCTTGTCCCTCCGTACCCTCTCTCCTCCCTGTCCCTCCGTACCCTCTCCCTCCTCGCCCCTCCGTATCCTCTCCCTCCCCGTATCCTCTCCTTCCCCGCCCCTCCGTACTCTCTCCCTCCTTGCCCCTCCGTGCTCTCTTTCTCCCTCCCTGCCCCTCGTCCCCGCCTGCCCAACTGCCCTCTTCGCGCCTACCTTCTTTGCGTCCTCGCCTGCTGGCCTGCTTGCGGTTTCTTGGCTCTTTCTACTCCAAGTCTATAAGCCAGGTGAATTTTTGTTGCTTTGGAACATATTTTTTTGAGTTTGATATTTCTTATCTTCTTCTACCTCAACCCCTAAAGTTCCTTGACTATGTTTTCATTAAAAACGCTCCAAAACTGCCATGTTTAGTACAAATATCAAAATTTTGAAAAAAAACATTTTTGAATGAATTTAACCGTAGGATGTTGTAGTATAATAGTTTAAGAAGACGTGGAAATTTTTTCAAAAGAATCCACCATGTGGATTGCAAGATCTTAGTGTTTGAACTTGCAAAAGTGCCATTTTTTGACCATACTGCAATCCGGGTAGCTGCAGTTCAGTAGGTCAAATTTGCATGAATAGAAAGGCAAAATGATTGTAACATTGGAATTTATTTGATAATGACAAGTTCTCTAGATTCTTGAAAATTTTCAAATCATTTAGAATTGTTTAACATATAGAAAAAAATTAGTAAGTAGAATGAAGTAGGGAATGATGCAAAATACTAAATTATTATTAATTTATTTGTAAAATTAAAAAACACCAATCCCAATGGTTGAAATGTTGAAATAAACAATCTACATTCTATCAACTTATTTTTTTCCAAAAATATTGAAAATTGAATTAAATATAGGACTTCAAAATTTATTTTAGAGTAGAAAGTCTAAAATTGCCCACAAACTAAAAATCATCATAACTTTTGACTCACTTATCGAAATGGAATGATTCAAAGCTTTCCATACATACATAAATATAATAAACCAATTTCAAATTTCAAATTTTGAAAAAATTGATTTTTTAGAGCTGCCCGAACTGCCCGAGTTGACATGCAAACAACATATTGCTTAATAACTTTTGACTCGTATTTCCAAATATCTTGAAATTTGACACACTGAAAGATACTCCTCATCCACACCTTCTTTTAAAATTTGGGCCAAAATAAACCTAATCTCCGCTCATAGGTACCTGCCCAAAAAAATTAAAATGCCCAAAACAACGATCTGGTCTTTTAAGGGTTAAATTTCACTATATTCTTTGTACTTTATAATCTTCTAAATACATAAGCAAATCATTGAACATGGAGATTTAGAATTTTAGGGTTTACATTGTTTGCACCACTCTTCCTATACATATGAATTTTATTTTGGAAAATTTGAATTTGTTCTGCATTTTATTTTTCAGGATTTGTCTTCTTCTAGTGCCATGGATGTTAATGCGATCCTACAATCTCCTCCTCTTCACAACTTGAACCCGAACACTGGCACTTCACGTGCATTGCAACAAGTTTCTACTATTGCAACATGTAAATTTGTCATTGCTTGGATGATTGAGGATGAGTCACTGCATGGTCTTAGAGGCCTTTGTTCACGCACGGTTGGACCTTTCCCACAACACTTTCGAGGACAAAAAAGTGCCAACCTTATCAGAGCATCACGATGGTGGAAGCTTCGTGATACATTTTCTAATGACACCGATGAAGACTCCAATTTGGCACTTTCTTGTAGCAGAAGTTGTGTTGGAATTCGGAAGCGCATGCATGTAAAGGTTGCTTCCGGACGTGGCTACAAACGCTCCAATTGGGTACTATGGCTTTACCCTAAACTTCTTGATGCCTTTGAACGGTTCAAAAAGACTAGAGTGAAATTCTCATCAGGATTGCTAATTGAGCTAGCAATCAACATATTGGTGGCTCAAGATTCTATATACACACAGTAGTCTAGAGATCCAAAAGATGGTATTTTGCTCACAGATAAAATATGTCATAGTTGGATGCAACAATTTATGGATGTTCACAACATTGTTCTATTATCTCAACGAGGTAGATTGACATGTAGTGCAGAAAAAGAGCGTTTCATTGAAATGCAAACAGCATACCATTTGGGTGTATTGCAGAGGGAATTTCAGTCTAGCTTGTTAGATGAGAATCTCATAGAAAATATTGATGAGACTCATTTTGTTGTCAACATTGACAACGGTCGTACTTTAGGATTTCGAGGAGACACTTCTGTCAAATATGCTGAAGTAGTTTCAGGTGGAGATTCCATGACTATGGTTGTCAGGATCTCTAGAGGACGTCGGGCCATGATAGAAGCTCCTATGCTCATATTTACTAATGCAGATAGTAATTACCCCATTAGAGGCCTTAATGATGACATTCCAGGAGTGACTTATAGAATTGGACCAAAAGGTTGGATGGATCAAACACTTTTCCCTTGGTACTTTGAAGAACCTCGGGCTTTCCAAGCTGATGTGCAAAAACGAACTAAAATGGTGTGGGTTGATAATTGTACAAGTCACAACATCACTGCAAGATTGGGGACCATTTTGGTTGAAAAGCAAACAGTTTTGAGGTATTTGCCACCTTGCTCAACGCATCTTTGTCAACCTGCGGATACATTTATCATTTCGAAGATAAAAGATGCTTGGACTAAACGTTGGGAAGCAAAAAAGACAGAATTAATTGGAGCCAATGCTTGGCAGAATACTGCTCGTGGAGATGGTCAATGGTCTGGTAAGCTTACCAACCCTGGTAAGAGATTTTTTCTTCAACTCGCTGTTGATAGTGTTGAAGATGTCAACAAGCAAGTAGATTGCAACAATATGTCTTATGCTAGAAAAGCCATGATCCGTTGTGGCATGGCATTAGGTGTTGATGGCTCTTGGAGTTTGGGTCAATTGTTTCCTCATCTTCAAGAAATAGTTGCAAAACATCGTCTGTACTTTGATGGGCAAAATGTTGCTCTATAGACTAGGCCAATTCTGATACTGGTTTTGTTATTTTTGCATTCTTTATAAATATTAAGCTTTGTAAGTTTTCTCTTCAATTAGAAGTTCTTGTAATACATTTTGTAATTCAAATTGTGTGTTTTGCATATTTGATATTGTCAATGACTATTTTCTTAAGAATTGTTTGTATACTTAATCTATTTCTAATTTTATTTCTCATTCTTATCATGTGAAGTGAACTCCTTTTCAAGAGTTTTTTGCTTATATTTTGAAAATAGAGAATGATACTTTACGAAGGTTACAAATTCTTTTATTTTATAGAGTATGCATTTGAATAAGCATTTGTGTAGTGTATTTAGATTTATAATTTTTTTAATTTCAATTTAATTAAATAATATGTAACACTAAATATAAACTTGTAAAAACTTTGTATTTAATAGTTGATAAATAGTGTTATGTTTACCAATAGTGTTGGTAACACTAACATGATTGTTGACATTTAGTGTTATGCTTTGTAATTAGTGTTGCCAACACTATTTACCATCATTAGTGTACCTTACATCTAAACTGTTTTTACCAATTGCTTGAATTCTAAAAGTTATCTAGAATCTTTCTAATCGGTAATCAGTTTCTCAAACACTACTTACCAAAATCATGGTGATCTCTTTTCTTGGTGATTCACCTATAAAGAGGAAAAGCATTAGCTCTATGATTGAAAGTTTAAGTCCTTAAGCATTAACCTTGGAAGGGTGCAATCCTATCACTAAGGTAGTTAGCCAAAAATTTATCAAATTTATCAGATGAATAGGTGTATTCTTTATTTCTCCAATTTCTTTGAAAGTCATTCATCAAGACATTTTTTAATCCTTGGCATCATTACTGGATTAAAGATTATGGGAGTCATGGTTATGCGCTCTCCCTTCTCCCATTTGCTCATTGCAATGGTCTCCTCAAAATACTCTAGTTAGTTGATTCAATGAACTGACTTAAGTTCAATTCATCAAGATAAAAAAACGGGAGACAAAGCCCTTTGCATGGAGAATGCATCGACTAACCCTTCATTTGTTTTTATCACAACAAAAAAGAAATGAAGTGCAAGGGAATAAGAAAGAAATTTCAATTACAATGCACGCACCTACAATCGTCACTAATCACAACTGAATGTAGTTACTATTATTAAACATAAATTACTATTAAGCAAATCTTATTGACAGCTGAAAGAAGATTCCAACGCACTTAAGCATGCATTGCTTGGACATTTGTATGAGTAAATTACGAATTTTCAAAGTACAATCTCTAGGAGACCCAAAACCAACAATAGGCTCTCATACACTCTTGTGTATTGATTGTGTACATCTTGTGTAAATCAATATCTAAGTGTTTGTGATGCTTTTCAGTCTAAATGTTTGGTGTCGCATTTTTGGGCAACGTTGATTACGGGTGTACATACCTTAGTACAAATGTTCCAAGTTCAAAATGTTAAGAATTCAACAATCTACCATGACTACCCCTTATCATATCTAATGAGAAAGATCAGTGATAGTACCAGAATACGGTTGTAGCTGGGATCTTAGGAGCAAGTGCAAGGCCAAGGCTTAAAGCCACGCCAAGTGCTACATGAAGCCGCACACAATAGTATTTTGCCATGAAGATCACACTTTTGTTCTGCACCAAAACAAAAGATTAACCCTCAAAAGAACATCACAACCATTTTTTGGCCGATGAATGACAAAGAATCCTTCTATGTAGGGACAAAAGTGCAACTATTCATCCTCGAAATTTTGTGTGAAAAAAGGGAGGCCTTGTCTAGTAGTTGACTTCCAATGAGTGCTTTTGGAATTTTTTTAAACCAACAATTCACATGGTACCAAAAGAGATGATTTCCACGGTCACCAACAAGGGTGATTTCTCCTCCTTGTATCTAAAGTATATTGTGATACCTTGACCAATAAAGCCATTAAGGAAAAAACAAAAAACAAAAAAACAAGTATGAATTTCTCCATGATCAAGACAAGAATAGGAAAAAAAAAGAGTGAAGATGTTTGTGTGTGTCTTACAGCATGATTCTTGCCAATAAACTGCAACACTAATTTCCCAATTGGAACCGTCAACAACGAGAAGGCCTGTGAGACAAAAATAAAAAAATAAAAAATATGCACCAATTCAAACAAGATTGTGACAAAAAAACATTTTAACGTAAATGCAAAATGTTGACATTGACTGAAAAAATTGAAGGAAAAGAAATCCACTTACAAAACAGGTCAACGGCAAAGCCTTGAGAGCCGTAAGCAGGGCGATGACGGTGTAGAGTGAAATCACTGCAGTTTGGACCGCTTTTGAGCCTTTCTCTGTGCCAAGTCGTACCTGGAAAAAAAAAGTCTTGTTTTTTTGTTACAATTTCAAGAGTTTCAAGAGCCAACAATTGTGACATACAATTGCATAGAGCTCTAAAAACTATAGGACTGATAATAGATCTGAAGTTCTAAGAATGTAAATATCTCAAAACTTTGCCATTTCTAACTCATACCCATGATCAAGTTATTAGAGGTTGCTTTTCTCTTATATTAAATGCAAACTAAGTCACGATTTCATCCGTCATGTTCTCATCTACATAGTCTTTTGTAATTTGTTCTGGCTAAATCCTGATGACATCCAAACATCTGTCTTAGTGAAACTTTGTAGCTTCAATTAGTAGAAGTTGCTTCTCTCTTATATTAAATGCAAACTGAGTCATGATTTCATCCATTCGTCACGTTCCCATCTACATAGTCTTTCGTAATTTGTTCTTGCTAAATCCTAATGACATCCAAACATCCTTCTCAATGAAACCTATACCATGATCAAGTTATTAGAAATTGCTTCTCTCTTGTATTAAATGCAAATTGACTCACGATTTCATCAAGTCATGTTGTCATCTACATAGTCTTTCATAATTTGTTCTTACTAAATCCTAATGACATCCAAACATCTTTCTCCGTGGAACTTCGGAGCTTCAATTATTAGAAGTTGCTTAATACTTGTATCTCTTATATGAGTCACAACTTCATCCATCACGTTCTCATCTACATAGTCTTTTCATAATTTGTTCTCTTGCTAAATCCTAATGACATCCAAACATCTTTCTCAATGAAACCTTGCCTGACAACTTGATGTAACCTTTTTGGTGTTATTGCATTGCAACAAACTCCATTCTAGCATCCTATATTTGCACATTAATTTGCATAATCATAATGGAGAGAAAAAGAGAAATTACCAATGGAGACATCTTTCCAACAGAACAGTCTCCTTCAATCTGTTAAGGGAGCCCACAACATGAGATGTCACAAATCATAAACATTGTGGAATCAAAACACCTTTCTTAGCAAAAGAGGACCGGAAAAAAAAACACATCCAAATTGCAAGATGCTGACAAATCACAAAAGAAAAATGACACTTTGTCC
This sequence comes from Antitrichia curtipendula, assembly GCA_951230915.1. Classification (NCBI taxonomy): domain Eukaryota; kingdom Viridiplantae; phylum Streptophyta; class Bryopsida; order Hypnales; family Leucodontaceae; genus Antitrichia; species Antitrichia curtipendula. Next base: position 5,256,033 of record OX579641.1, read on the forward strand.
CACTAAATTATTACAATATGAGATTTTAATAACCCTTAAGAGCTCCGACGTCCATATTTTGGACGATGAACAGAGGGCTTCCAAGCACTATTTAAGTCCAACTAGCTTCTCATTCATCCAATGTAATACTTGCATGTTGAAAGGATAACCTTCCTTAATGATCAATTTCATGATACTTATGGACTTCTCATTCATCCAATGTAATACTTGAATGTTGAAAAGATAACCTTCCTTAATGATCAATTTCATGATACTTATGGACTTCTCATTCATCCAATGTAATACTTGAATGTTGAAAAGATAACATGTTGAAATGACCAATTTCATGATATTTCTGTACAAAGATATAAGCGAAAATGTGCCAAAATTTGAAAAAGGATCAAGGTGTTTAAGCGTTAAGTTGTTCATATGGGGGATTTTTCTCTTGTTGAAGTTAATTATTGTGACCAACATGAATCATGTTCTTCATTGATTCTAATGACAAAAAATTTGGTACCATCTGATATAATTAATTAATATTTGCTGAACGTAATCAATCAAATAGTTCAATTAATAGCCACAAAATTAATTGATGCTCATGATTCAATTGGAGTCCTGGAATGGCAAAAATGTTATTTCCAAACCTGATGAAAGTGGCTGCAGAAGAGGATAAGCGAAGTCGTGATCCCCACCAGCACACTAACTCCCAGCACAGTCAGGGTCACTGGCAAAGTCCCGACTCCACTGTCTCAAGTCAGACTTCAAATCAGAAAAAAGACTTGGACACGAAGCATAAAACATTTAAAAAACATTTTGAGATGACAAGCTCAAGCCATGAAGTCTATCTAAAGCAATCATAAAAACATAAAACAATGACCTGCTTAAAAAAAAAAAATTAGAATCGTAAAATCATTGATTGGATTGCACCAACAAATTCAACAAAAAAAATTCCATTTGGGGTCTCTTTGTTATTCACGGATTGTTGGTGAGGTTCACATTTCAAATTTTTTCTACAAATGCAGTTGCAAAAGCCACGTGGTGGTCTTATGGTCTTGTGGTCCTTTAGGGGTTAACAATATTTACGACATGATACTCTAGATGTAACAGTCCAATAATTGGCTTATGAAGAAACGGTAAAATCCTAAAAAATAATTTTTTACCTGGCATGACAAAGATAGAAAGCTGTCGTGGCAAGTGGACCAAATGCCACAAAGCAGAGTGGTTCACCAAGACCTTTGTAACTCAGCCGAAATGGGGGACACTGCACAAGCCAAGCTGAAGTTGATTTAGGGTGGACCTCCCTCCATGCACCTAGAATCAACCCAACCTTGTACAAAAGAGAGAAGGGAAGAAAAAAAAGTTGGAATTCTACATGGAAGTATGCAATGGTTTGTAAGAGGAGAATTGGAATTTATAGCTCGCAAAGCTTTCATGGGAAGCTCTTGAAAAGTAGCAACAAGTCTCTAACTTCCAGAAAACTCAATTATTAACATTGGATTTGAACTTTTGGGGTTGCTTTTAAATTTGCTTACAAAGCAAAGCCATTCCTAAAATGTAGTTTCTCCCCTACTCATATAGAAGTGGATGCATCACAAGACTCAGTAAAGGCAAAACTTTTGTAGGAAGCTCCTACACGAGGGGCAAAGTTTCTGACTTCCCCAAAAAACTCAATTATTAACATTGGATTTGAACTTTTGGGTTGCTTTTAGTTTGCCAACAAGGCAAAAAGCTACTCCTAAAATGTATTTTTTTCCCTACTCACATAGAAGTGAATGCATCATGAGACTCAGTAAAAGGCAATTCCAACTTTGGAAAACTCAATTTCTAATTCTGACATAGCATGGAAGCCACTATAGAAAGAAGAAGAATAGGACTAACCTTGGACCTAGTACAAATTCTACTATTAATATTATGTCACAAATATTTATGTAGAATTTTGCAAAAATCAAACCTGGTAAGCATAGCCACAGAGGATGGAAGCAGAGAGGAGACCAACAACTCGCATGTCACCCACTTGTTGCGCAGCTTTAACAATTCCAACAACTCCCAGAGCAAGACACAGGTACGCAGCTCCAAGCACTCCTTGTCGGCTGCATTTTCATTGCATTTTAATCATTAAGTGAGTGATGACAATTCTTCCAAGGAATTCTTTTTTTCCATGTTGTTAGCTTGTAAAACGGTGAGATGACCTAATGGTTGACTTACCTTCCAGTCATGTTCACAACCGATTCCTTCTTGTCCTTGTCCACACCGGTTTCAGCATCATAGGCGTCGTTACTGCAGACACACACAATTCAGACCGAAGTCACAGAACCAGCAAGTCGAATAATATAAGGTTACATTGCCGTGTTTCAGAGTGCCCAAAAAAAAAAATAGTGACATTGGAGCATTGATAGGACTCTAAAAACTAGGACTGGTATAGATCTGACGTTCAAGATGGGCACCTGGAAGAAGTGCCAATCCATTTTTAAAAGTTTGCCATTTTAACAAATATGCCATCATATGTATGAGATTTGATTGCACTGATTTAATTGTAAGCTCTATTGATAAGCTTCAAGCGGTGAAATTAAAGAATGGTGTTGAAATTGATGCAATAGGGTTTAGGGTTTTAGGTTTCACAAACCTGAGGTTAAGCCAAGTGATGACGAGAACAGAGGAAGCCATGAGTAGCCAGTAACGACCCGCTGCGAAGACACCCGAGTGTGCATATGCAGCTGCTGCTCCCACCTTGAGAAGAGGTTTGCATGTTCCAGATTCTTAATCAAATTCTAATTCTGAAATTCAACAATCTTCGCTCAATTGCGTCAAAATGCAACGCTGATTGCAATCAGTCTCAAAGCAAAGGTGCAAGGCAAGAAAAGTTTTAAGAATAGAAACATTGAAAAGAGAAAAAAAAAAAAGAGAGGCATGATCAAAGAGTAGAGTGGTTTGCCAACCGTGAGGGGGATGGCTGCAACGGAATACATGGGAAGCTTCATAGCTCTCCAAATCAAAGTGACCTGGCTGAGCTCCTCTTCTGCTTCCACCTCAGGAGGTGTCACGATGTCCAGCTCCAGCGATGTCACCGCCTCCGTCTCGGACAAGGAAGATTGAATCGGAGAACACAGCAACTTTGAGCTCCTGTCTGTGCAGCATTTCCTCACCTGAACACACACCAAAAATCCGAAATTCCTCACCCGAAATTCGTTACAATCTAGAGTCAAGATTGACCCCCCCAGAACACCGAAACATCATCGAACTATCACCCAAGTATCATCTCCGTACCACTTGAGAATGCTAGAATCAACGACAGAGAGATACATTGCCTCTGAAACTTTACAACACCAAATTCATTACAATCTAGAGTCAAAATCACCCCCCCAAAACACCGAAGTATCATCGAACTGTCACCCAAGTATCCATCCTCGTACCACTTGAGAATGCTAGAATCAATGACAGAGAGATACATTGCCTTAACGCACATTACGGTTCGCCAAATTCGTTACAATCTAGAGCCAAGATTGACCGCAAAATCACCAAAGTATCATCGATGTACCACTTAGAATCCGAGAATGAATGAGAGAGTGATACATTGCCTCTGAAACTCTAACCTCCCAATAGGGTTCACCAAATTTGTTACACTCTACAGCCAAGAATCTAGAGCCAAGATTAACCCCAAAACACCAAAGTATCATCGAACTTCATCACCCAAGTATCGTCCTTGTACCACTTCAAAATCTCAGAAAAATTGTGGTGGGTTCAATCAGAACATTTGAGAAACCCACCACAATCGAGCACAATCTGTGCCATGAAGAGCTCCCATTGCAAAGCGCGAAGAGCAGAAAACGAACCTGGGGACGGAGACTTCGTCGGAACTCGGAACCACTTGCAATGCATCGAGCTTCGAGTCGCGGCCCCTCAAGAAGTCTTCCGAAATCACCAGACCTTCGAATGCTTGTGGTCTTCGTTTGCAACGGCGAGAAGCGGAGTCTCGACAGAGACGAGCTCTGCATTCCTCCGCAAACAGTCCTCATGACGAATCTCCTCACATTTCAGTCCAACTTTCAGCACAAATGCGTTGACACAAAACGATCCAAAATTTGATAACCCAACACAGGGATGTTTCAGGTACTCGAGCCCGAAGGGAACTACAGTGGTTGGGGATGAGTGGATAACGAAATCTACGGCTGGGAGGAGTGCATTGGCTGACATCTACAGTGGGGTTGCTCTGACCCACCCCAAAGTGCGCTTTTTGAGTGAAAAAGTTAGATTTTGTGGGCTGGCGGCACGTGAATAGCACACGAGTGGCATCGTGAAGGCGAAAAGACGGATATGTTGTAAAAGTAAAATTGAACCACGAATTAGGTTTATATATTAAAAATTACGGAGTGAAATCACCTGGAAGCGCCTGCGTATTTGGTGCGCTCTCCGACCATAGCTCAGTTGGTAGAGCGGAGGACTGTAGAGGTGCAGATATCCTTAGGTCACTGGTTCGAATCCGGTTGGTCGGAAATTCTTTTGTCAAATCTCGTGACACTTTTGCACTTCCGAAAGTCCGAGGTACAAACCCTAAACCCTAAAAATAGAAAAATAGAATGAAGCCCTAAAAACCCTTATGAATAACCGCAACGACAGTGCAATTTAGTGATGAACTGAAGAAATATCATTCAACGTCGCCATTGATGGAACCGCCTGAGTGAAATTCTCGAAAGTTTTGTACAACATTTTCTGATCCGAACCTTTACATCCTGTTCTGCGTGGGTTGTACTCAAGGCGCTAGAGTTCTGAGAACGAGAAAAGTAATGAGAAGAGAAGGTCATGCTTGTGCAGCAGTAACAGAGGACAAGCCATCCCCGTAATAAACACCAGATGGAATGCTTGTGATTTCAAATGAGCTCCGGTGCACAGGCGAGCCTGGAAGAAATCGTTTACATTTTTTAACTCAAGGCTTGAATTCTTTGGGGAACTTATGTACATTTTTACTCATGTATCTTAGTCCGACTACATTATTTGCCTCATTTACATCGAATTGATCATAAGAGAAGGTTGTCTTGCAAAGATTCCAATGAATGCGAAGTTATTTGGACGAGAGATTGGTCAGAAGCACACAATCACAAGAACATGAATCTTATCAGAGCTATTCTTCTTGATGCTTTCCCAATTCTTTTGCAGGTGCAGGACCAAGAACTCTGGAGTAGAGCTTGGGTGCTGATTGTTCAAAGCACTGCAAGCAGAAGAAGCAAATGATGTGGGGAAGCACTCTCAATCTCATTAATGGTCTTTAGAGGATGGCAGTAAAACTGTTACGTACGAGGTCACGGAGTCAAGGTAGGTTTATGCAAAACGCTCATAAGTTGACAAATTGAAATGGAGAATGCTCATTTTATTGTTGCAAAGAATCAAAATACAGGCGAGCATGGAGCTCCAGAACCGTCACGGACCGTCGTCACCATCACCAATTAAGTTGCAAATTTCACTGCATTCAACAAGGCTGCCACACAACCACAAACCCAACACCCCTCAGAACTCAATATGAAACATTCAACTGAATTACAAGATTTACGAAGCAATTGAAATTCTCATAATTGAAAACTCTCACTAACGGTTTAAACTGCTTTTAATTGCATAAGATATAGGACCAATTCTCAAAATGAAAGAGGAAGGATTCTCCATACCAGTAATTTCGACTTCGAAAACCTTCCTTGAACACCACGAGAGGTCTGCAGAAAGAAAAAATAATAGTGAGAAACTTGAGCTCCGTGTCGATTCCTCCATTATAGACTACACAGAGAGAATGAAAATACCACTTGACAAAAACATGGACAGGGAGAGAGAGAGAGAGAGGGAGAGGACCTTCTAACATTGAGAGGACCCTCCCCGGGTGCTCCAGCTCCCCCTCTAATACAAGTAGACACGCATTTCCTTGTGCAGGTTTCGGCCTTTGCCGAGTTTGGCCTCTGAATTCTGTGTCCCTTGTCTTCTCCTGTATCACGAATTCCACCGTGATGTTGCAAGTGCAGGAGGAAAATGAGTTTTCAGTTGTCTCATAGGATTTATGCATATTTACCAGTCTTGGGGATCCAGGCAATGACATTCTTGAGTAGCACTGGCATGGCTAAATTTTTTAATGGTTTGGCAAAATTTCTTCGAGAACACTGTCAAATGCGTACAGCAAAATGTTGGATGAATTACGAAAGAATCGCAACAATCAGAAAAAATTCTCCCCAATCCCTAATTGTCACCAGATTATGGAATAGAATGAACCAGAAATGCGTCCGAAAAAATCGCAACAATCCTTAGAAAGTGTGAAAGATTAGGGCAAAAGCCTCTCACCGGATAGGGTTTGTGGCACGTCTTCGAATGTGTCGCGCGACGACGGCGCCCCTTGAACGCCGATCGTCATCACAAATGCCACCACCACCGAAAACACGCTTTGCAACAATCGTCGCTGCTGAAAACAGTCGCCATGAGTTGAAGATCCTTCATTGTTTGAATGCACCGATTCTAACAAACTATGGCTTGTTGACGGCTCAGTTTGAGGTTCAGGAGCACTAGAAGAGACACTCGGCGGAAGCAGATTATGAGAAATAGTGGAATTAGAGAATGCAGGCAAGGCGCAATTACAACTCAACGTTCGCCGGGAAGAAGACTGAAAAGACTGAGAAGACTGAGAAGACGAAGAAGAAGAAGAAGGGATTGCGCAGGGGGATACTAATGAGACATTGTAACGACCTAACGACCAGGTGAGAGACGACATTGAAACATGAGCAAAGAAACTCTTGTGCGCACAATCTTCGTCCCCAGATGCAAGTCCTGCGCGACAGATTTGTTGAGTTTCCTTGCGCATGAGATTGAAGCGCGCATTCATTTACTTGCTTCAATCCCCTGTTTTGCATGAAGCGGGCGAGCTGATGACTGAAGTACTGACGGATAAGACCTGGTGAGAAGATACTTGCATCTCTCCACGTGGAAGAACGGCTGTTGTGTGCTAGATTGGTAGATCGCGCTTTTCCTTCTGAGCTTTCCTTTCCGTCCGATGCTTGAATCTTTTGGGTTGCTCGTTCGATTTGATGCTTGACGTGCTCCACTCTTGACCGCCGGATGAGCAATATTGATGGAGATCCGCTGGATAATTACACTCCTCTCAGGAACGAACTCGCAGTGTTCACAAATGTGGCTAAATTTAGCAAAACCTATACCCAAAAATTTATACAGCTACAACAAATGGAAACATCAGAGTGTCAAATTTGAAGTTTTAACACATTTTAGCAGTGTTTTTAGCAGCTTGAGCTACTTACGAAATTGTATTTGGGAATAGTGGAGAGAAAGTTTAGGGTTCGTTGACCTGACCTTGAGATGAGAGATCGACGGACGTCTACTGATTATTCCCAGTTTTTTACAGAATCGTTTGAGTTTGATCGAATTCGGACCCAATTTGAAACTCAAACCTACTGGGTTGAATTTGCGAGAGCAACTGTAATTTGTTGATTAATTTCAATTCTGGGAGTGTGATTGCGGAGAAAACAGGATGCAATTGCAGTTGATCGATAATCGGTAGGGGTACTGCGCATGCCTCGATCTGGCTGTGGAAATGCTTGGTTGAATTGTTGAATTGTTGAATTGTGGTTGTAAATTAATACGCAAGTTCAGAATCGAATGTGAGTGTTCGATCGATCGGAGCAGGAAGGAGCGGAGCTATGTGGCAAGAGGGTTTGAATCGAGAGGCGGATGAGCTGGGCTGCTTCAATTCCTTTGCAATTGCATCCTTCATTTGACCGACCTTGCTTTCGATCCTCGGTTGCGATGGCTCTGCGTTTGATCTGGAAATGATTCTCTCTGGGAAGCTACAGGGTCGATCCACATGACAAAATTCGAATTCAACGAGGTGCTACCGAATTTGCTGCGAGAAGGGGATCCACAATTTGGGACCAAGAGTAAGTCGACGTTGGCGTCTTCAGGAAGAGCCGCTGCTGACTTGAATTGGGCCAAAGCATCCGTCTCCACAAATTAGGATGACTTTCATCCAAGCACCAACGAGCAAGAAACAAGAATATAAATTTGTCCAGAAATTGGACGTCGGAGCGCTCCAGGGTTAATTACATTCTGCAGTCAAGTCAATGTCCAGCTATTCTACTCTACCTTGGGCCACAAGTCCACAACAATCAAAATCAATTGAAACCAAGCCTAGCTTGAGAGTTTTGTTGTAGTAGTTGGGAAGCTAGCTTAGCGAGGCAAAGTTTGTGAACCATATGATGAATTAGGCATGTTTCAGGTTTTCTTGTGGTCATTTCCCTTGCCTACGTAGACCATGTTTTCCATAGAAATGGACTAGGTAATTGCACAGCAGGACAAGTTATCAAAAATAATTGCCAATTAGGACCTACCAACAATTATTTTTGATGACTTGGTCTATCTTGCAATAACTAGACATAATCTCAATGTAGGAGAGTTGAGTCATTTGACTTCTTTGGTTGCCTAATCCCTAAAGGCCCATAGCCTTTTTTCTGCCAAAAAACACTCAAAACTGCCCTTTCTATAGCAAAGAGTAAAAAAATTTGAAAAATGTTATTTTTTAACATCTAACCATAGGATATTACACCTAACTAGTATAAAAATGTGTCGAAATTTTTTAGAATTTTTGACCGCAGAGATTGCAAAATAATTGTATTTAAAGTGAAAAGAACAATTTTTTCAGCACATTAGAGTTATTCGTAAAGTAAACCTGAGTTTAGAGGTAAAATTGGGGTTTGAACCCCTGCTTTATGTAAAGAAGCAGGTGAAAAAGTAAAAAGCTCGCGCAATCAACACTAGCAAAACAAAACTTGGGACCAAACTTTCTTTCGCATCGAAATGGTGCCTAAAAAAGTTTGGACTTGAGTTTACCTGTCAAAGAAATTGTACATTGACAATTTGTGAGAATGGAGGGTGGAGAGGTTGTTTTTATAATGAAATCCACTGTTCTTTATGAACTCTCAAAGGATATGGGTTTATTTTAAGATTGAGCTCCTCCAAGCTCTTACAAGTTACTTACAACTCCAACCATTTACATATCCCATATCGGTTGCTTTACCTCCTTTCACCAATTTGTATAAGTTCTTGTTTAAAACTGGGTACCAAACTAGGGATGACATTACGAATAACTCTACTACAGGATTAGATTTCTTGACCTCAAACATTTTTAACTTAAATTTTTTGCACTACAGCATTTTGATCTTTAAATATTTGTAGAAGAGAATTGAGTTGAGAGTCTAGGGGGAAAAAAAAGTTCAAAAAAAGTTAATTGTCATTCTTAAGAAAATTGTTAAGTAGAAGTAGGTACAAGATAGAAGGAAAATCTAAAATATTCATATATTTTAGATGGAATTAGAATGTACTAATCCCAATGGTGATATTGTTCTAGAAAGTAAACTAAGTCATGCAAAAAAAAAAATTTAATTTAATTTTAAAAGTTGCATTGAGAAATGAATTATAGAATTTTATTTTTTCAAGAAGATGATCTAATTGTCCGAAAAACAAGAATGTCCATAACTTTCTCATAACAAATCCAAATGAAATGAATCAAAGCTTTCCAACAGACAAAAATATATTATATAAGAAAAAATATATTTAAAAAAAAACTGAAATTTTTGCAAATTTTTATTTTGCTGCCCAAGCTGCCCCCCGTCCCTTGTTTTGAGCTTATTTGGTCATAACTATTGTTTCCATGCACCGATTGTGAAAAAAATTATATTCCCACAAAGCTTATCAGTTTTTCTATCTTCAAAAAAAGTTTAAAAAAATAACAACAAAAATTCAGCCTGTAAGTACCTGCCCAAAATCCCATTTGTCCCAAGAAGGGACAACGGTCTTCTAGAGGTTAACCAATCAAAACATGCCACAACAATAAAACTCTCCTACATTTAGATTATATTAAGTGGATCTGCACTTACCAAGCACAATGGCAAAATTCTCCTACATTGAGATTATGAATCTTATAATGACACAATGGCCTAAAAGTGTCCGATGGATGATAGAGTATTCTTCTATGTAAGATAGAAGTGTAGATGTTCATCCTTGAAATTTTGTGTGGAAAAGGGAGGTCCAGTGAGTGCTCTTGATTTTTTTTAAGCAAATGATTTACATAGTACCAAAAAAGATGATTTCTACGATGATTAGTCCAACATTCAGGGTTTAAATCATACTCTTGTTGCACAAATGTGCAAGCCTAATGACTATTGTATTATTACCATGATGCTAAACAAAACTTAGTAGATATATATCCAAGGCTTCCATAATTTATACCATGTTTGTTAAAAAGATAAATAACTCCAACCCATTATAGGCTAGTGTGAATTAAGGGCTTGTTCATATTAGAGCCTACTTATAATTATAAGAAATTATATCATTAACACCAATACTACATATAATTACGTCTTGGTTAAGAGGGAGGCTCTATATTGTATATAATGTTGAGGATTTAAATGTTGGGTCTTTAAGTATTAGGTGTCTTTTTATAATATTGTGATTGGATATGTACAAGGAGTTAGGTTCATTTACGATGAAATATTGCTCAATATTTCATCCAATTCACTACCTTTCATTTGCCCCCCCCCCCCCCCCATTCTTGTCCCTATATTCATTTTTGTCTATATACCAATCTCCAAGCTTTGTTTCATCATCCAAAAAACCAAACTCTTCATAATGCAATTCTTGTAAAGTTCTTATAAATTTTACTCACCTTCAAGATATTAATAGACTCCCTTAAATTCCTAAGTCAAAAGAAACAATTTTGAAATATTTTGATTTCCACTTTAATTAGTCTTCTCTAAAAGGTTAATGACCTCAAACATGGAAGTCCAATTTTAAGCACAAACTTTTGCATATCCAACACTCAAGTGTCGAAATTGAATTTCCACATTGGATACTCAACGGTCCACGTCACCTCACACCCTTCACAAGATGACATGTGCCACTTTACAAAAATGATTTAATTTATGCCGGATCTGACCTGGAATTGGGACAAGTGGAGAGGAAGCTACGGAGAAGGTCCCTGTCAATAGCAAACCAGCAGCAGACTAATATCGCAGACATTAGGGTTTGGACCCCCGTCTCGCACATTCTTCCATTGCTTTCCAGTCGCGTCCCCGAATTGCGAGGTCGAATTTATCCCGAGTTGGCAAGCGAAGCATATTTCCTAGCAACCATGACTGCCGCAGGCAAGTTACCCGCGCACGTCGTGAGGCAGGCTTCCGAGTCGAGTCCCAAGTTGTTGCGAGAAATTTTCTATGGCATCGGCCTTGGAATTTTCGGTGAGGGCCTGAATCCGAACTTCCCTTTCTTTTCTTTCCGTTCTAGTACCGTATTCGATTTTTTTTTTTTTTCTGTTTACATTCTATCTTCACTTTTGTAGCCGGGACTACAATGAAAGGATTACCGGGATTAGGTCGGAAGTCGCTGCTTGTGTTGGAAATTGTTGAATTACTGCCCTTCATGTTTTTGAGATCTCCGGTCAAAGTCTTAACTTATTTTATAATGTGTTTGGTTTGGTTTTGAAAGCGTTGTTTTGTTATGAGTATTGATTTTCTGTTTTGATGTCTTTGAGTGTGGCATGACAGCTGGCTCGTTCTGGAAGGTGCATCACTTGAATGAGCGCCGCAAGACCGAGGATTTCTATGCCCGACTGGAGGCAGGAGAGATCAGTGTTCAGGCTGCGGAAGAGTAAATATATGGATTGTGAGTAAGTGGCCTATCTTGATGAAGTCTTCTTGCAACTCTGTTTCGTTCCATCTCTATTTGTTTCTGTATTCGTGAGGGATAATGAGTCACGTCTTATGAATTTCTTATTTCCGATGAGTGCGTATCCAGGATATGCTCAGTTGTACAATTATGGTTTGATTTAGAAGGCAGTTTTTTGTGTCTGCATTTGTATGTTCTTGTGCAGTAGATCTTACAGTGAAATGTGGTGTTTTCGGCAGGTTTATAGTCCTTCACAGGCATTTCTGAGCTTACTGGAGGCAATTGTGTTTTCGGCCTCGTGTTCCGTTTGCAACAATGACCATGAAATTAGTGCAATGTGATGAAGATGGATCTGTGTGCTGGAGCTGTATGTGGAGTTGGTTATGGTTTAGAGATATCTTAACTTTCTTTTTTCACTAGCTGCAACGATACTTGCAAAATAATTTTCTCATTCTTAGAGGTGATCTTATGCACCACTTGCTTAATAAACTTGAAGATGGTTTGACAACACAAAATCTCATACTTTTGCAATACAATACTGTTTTTTGAGCTGCCATTATTTTCGAAGGCTCCCAACCTTCTCAAGGCTTCTTTTTCATCCCTATCCTGTTAATCCTGTAATTTCGCCTTCTGGTCATTTCCGCAGCTCCAGAAATCGTGGTTTTCTTTCTACCGTGCCTCAGCTCGAAGCTCATCACCTAATCTCTATGAAGCAGAAACTCGCGTTCTGCTATGTGCTGTACCGGATTGGAGAACCGAATTTCTGCAACAGAGGGCAGAGTGGACTGAGGACCGGTACTCTCAACCCTCTCTAATTGCACTCTGGGGTTAAGTGAGATCATATGAAAGTTATATAATAATTACCTATACATCCTAAAAAGGGTGTTGTTTTTGACAAGTTTTCGATACTAAAGTGTTGAAAAAAGTGTCAAACATGTTGGAAAGACTATTGAAAAGAGTGTCGGAAAACATGACAAAAAAACAAAAACATAAAATTTTTAGACTTGTGATTGCTTGGGGGCAGCTCAATCCTTTTGGGAATTAGTTACAAATTTTTTAAGTGAAGCACATTTTTTTTGAAATTTTTTTCTAGTGTAACACTAGTTCCAACATTCTTTTGGGCAATAGAAATATTTGACATTTTTTTTAACACTAAACTGTCAGGAAAAGAAATTGTCATTGTTTTTGACACTTTATTGTGAAAATGTTTTGAATTTTATGATTTTTTTTTACACTTTTGTATTGGAAAATGTGTTGGAAAAAATGTCAAAAATATTGTTAAAAAAGCACTTTTTTTTTGTAGTGCTAGGGCTTATTTTCTAGATTAATGTATGGTAGATACTTTTAAATGCACCTTTCATGAGGGGGAAAATAAACCATGTAAATGAATTATTTTATACCATGAGCAAACATTATAGTTGCAACATTGCAATAATTTATAAATGATTCAAGTTTGTTGCAGTATTGTTGTTAATTCTTTTGTTGTTACATGTTATGTTTTAGAATTATTTAGTATAAAAATGTATTGCAAGCAATGCACTTTCATTATTACTATTTCAGTTTGAATCCAACTAGAACTTGTATTGTTATAATTTGAATTTCAAAATCACTATTGCATTGTTATTAACTCCTAATGGACCAAAGTGTGTTTTTTGGCAACATAGCAATTTTGGGCAATTCACTACGAATGAAAATTTTATTTTATTTCTTGGGCTACATGGTTAAAAATTTATTGTATGATATATAGTTTTCCTTGCTTAGCAGGCAACCCGGGCTATAAAGTTGTTTTTTTAAAATCACTTTTAAGAGAAATAAAAATTTGAAATTATTTTTCTAGATTTCTATATACATAGAAAACTTTGAATCATTCCATTTTCATTAATGAGATGAAAGTTATGAGGAGTTTTAGTTGTGTGTAGTTTATGGATAGTTATGAAATTTGTACTCTAAAATAAACTTTGAAGTCCATTATTTAATTCAATTTTCAATATTTTTGAAAAAAATAAAACCATAGGATGTACATTGTCTATTACTCCATACAACATTACAACCATCAGAATTGGCATTTTTCAATTCCATAAATAAATGGTTAACAATTTATTATTTTGAATCATTGTCTACTTCTTTCTACTTACTATTTTTTTTCCTATATATTGTACAATTTCAAATGATCTGAAATTCTTCAAGCATGTAGCCAACTTGCTTTAAATAATGAATCCAAAGAGTTACAATCATTTGAAATTCTTTTTATAATGATCTGATTTTGTGAAGTGCAACTACCCGAGTTTCCGACAAGGGCAAAAAAAGGATTTTTGTCATTTTAAACGCTAATATCTTGTAATCTATATGGTGGAAATTAGTGAATTTTTTTCTACATTCTTAATCCAGTGTACAACAAGATCCTACGATTACATGTGACTATCCAAATTTTTTTTTTTCTAAAATTTGGTGCTTATATTAGAAATGGTAGTTTTGAAGCGTCTTTTGATGAAAACATAGTCAAAATCTTTAAGGGTTAAACAATTTGAGGACTGCAACTATATTACCACAAAACCAAGTGTTCAAATAGACTAAATTCACAATTTTCCATGTACATCATACATTTTCTTGACACCAATATTTAAAGTTTCATCCCTAAAGACTAATTTCAATTATGTACTTTGAACTCAAAATCTTTTAAATTTATTATGGTTGAAAAAGAGATGAATGTTTTTACATGGCTTCCCAAATTGTCATAAATTTGACTCACTATATCAATGACATTTAATGTGCTAAATAAAAATTACACAATTTCAGTATTTGTATTTAATCCCAAACGTTTTTAACCATTACATGTTTTTCAGTCCCTATGGAGGGTTGCGAGTTCACCCAAGGTTCCCAAACTATGGAACTGTCTAGAACCGTGCCATGGTTGCCTGACGTAGTAAGTGATTGCTTCATCATTTTTTTTTTTTTAAATTTCACCTATTTTTTTCATCTGTTTTTTGCATTTTAGGATTAAAATTAGAATTAATATTTTTATTTTTTCAAATCTTTTTTTCTTCTGATAGCGGCGTTCTTTAATAGCCAAGGAAAAAGCATTAGGAACGGGCCTGAAAAGGTCCTCTTAGCCCCCCAAATCTCATGTAATGTATGTTTTTTTGCCAAAAACACTTTAACATTGCCATTTCCTTTACAAACCCCACATTTTAAGAAGAAAAACAATTTGGACATGTGTAACTGTATGATCTAGTAGTACGCTAGTTTGAAAAGATGTGGAAAAGAATTCAGAAATTTCCACCACATGGATTTCAAGATATTCACTTGTAAATTGACAACCCCCTTTTTTTGGCACTACAAAAAATAGGGCAGCTACACTTCATAAGGTCGCATTTGTATGAAAAAATGTCCATGTTAGTGGTGCTTTTTTGAATTCATTCTTCAAAGCAAGTTGCCTATCATGCTTGAAAAATTTCAGATCATTTGGAATCGTACAACATATTGGAAAAAAATAGTGAGTAGACAAAAGTAGAGAATGATTCAAACTAAGATTGCTCATAACTTTCATCTCATTGATCAAAATGGAATGTGTTTTCCAATCTCCAAAGTCTCCAAAGCCATCCTTCTCCCTTCCTTTTTTTAATTTCTTTGAGATAGAATTAACACATTTCACATCTACATATCTTCAATTTGACATGTTCATATTCATAATTCAAAATACTAGTAAAATAAATACATAGCACAACACATTTAGGATATATTCTTGACCTCTTTTATCTAATTCAGGGTCTTTGATTGCAAATATAAATTCAAAATTTGCAAATATCTTTATGTGTGAAAAAAAAAATTCCTGCATATTTTTTCGAGGTAAAATTCTTGTGTTTTCCCCAAGATAAAAGTCCTACGTTTGTCCCAGGGTAAAAGTCCTCCGTTTTTCCCCTAGTGATCACACTTCGTAGGATGGGTTCTCAAATTTAGATCAAACAAGTTTTACATAGAATGTAGCGTTTTTTTGTATTTTTTGTATTTTTTCTTTTCTCTCCCGTGCAAATCGTCTTTTGAAGCCCGTTTTTTTTTTCAAAGTGCTTAGGTGCTTAGCGATGGAAGTTCAATCAGTAACGAAATCAAGGGAAACTTTGTCTTTTATTACAAAGCCTTTTCTTCCCCCATTTTGTCAATGTGATGTAACCTCTTGCGTACATACCTATTCTCTTTGCTCTCATTTAAATTTTCAGTTTTGTTTTAATGCTTGAGTACACACAGGATGTGTGAAGGTGTTTCTGGTGAGAATGCATATCAGTCACAACTCCTCATTGGTAATGCACATGTGCCTGGGAAAATAGACGGTTTACACATTTTCTTATGATGCAGGATGGCGGATTTATTATCCCAAGGCAGACGATCACAAGAGTATAGAGAAGAAGTGGTACATCGTGGATGCAACAGATGAAGCGCTTGAGTCGCCTGGCCTCTCTACCATTGCAATTCACATTCGGGGGTTCAAGAATGCTCTTGCCTTCACTCCGTGTCCATTGACATGGGCGCTTATGTTTTATCGGCTCGCAAAACCCGACTCTTCTTCACTCATTATGATGTATAACATTATCATTCGAGAGCCACAAGGGCTTGAGGTGGTGATGGTTTTGGATGTCTGTTTGCGTATTTACTTTAAGCTGGCCACTTCGGCGTCAATTTTGACAGCAGAGGCTTATGTATTTCTGTGACATCCCAGCCTTACAGCAGTAAGCTCTCTATCATTGCTTAGGTTAAATTCTCATTTGAAGTGTGCCCTGTCCTTTAGATTAACATAGAGAAGCCAGGTCGGAGTAACAGGGAAGAGAAGGGAGCAGAAGATTTATAGGAGGTATTCAGGCGCCAACTTGGAGGCATGACAGAGGAGACTTTCGACAACTTTCAAAAAAAGAATTCCAGAGCGCGCATTGTGGAATAAAGCAGTTACGCGGCATGCTTCCCAAGGGGTCGGGTAAGTGACCGATAGTCTCTCGTCTCGCTACTATTGGATACTACTCTTTCACTACTACTGGATCCACATCGCCTTCATGACATCAAAGATCACAGTGAGGTCGCCTTCATACTGCTGAAACGTTTGAGAGAAAACACTTCAAAGTGAATTTTCCAGCACAGACAAGTTACTTGTTTGCTCGACACCATATTTGATTGGAAGTTGTTCTGTGCAACGCTTCTTGACGCTGTTTGCTTACATTCTCCTGTGCTATGATTGTGTGTTTGCAGGGACCAACATCGCCTTCATGACGTTACACTCCGTGAGGTTCAAATTTGGGGCACTTGTGCACATGATAGAGGAAGTGTAAAGAGTACATGTCGGCAAGATCCCATGCTCATCCATATTTTTATTTTTCAATGTCTCTAGAAATAGTGTCTCTTGAAATATATAAGTCTAGAATTTGGATATTCTTTGGTGGTTTGTTTGCAGGAAAATCGGTGACTGTCTTTGTGGGTTCAGTTGCTAAGAGCCTGTTTGCATGGAGGACCCAACCCCGACCTTGAGCGTTGGGTCGGGGGTTCGCATGGGGGAATATTGTGCCCCAAACCCGAAGTGGAGCTCTGATCCACCCCATTTTCTTCCGCCCTTGGAAGTAGGAATTTCAAGCCCGATGTCGTTCCCATCAACCTAATTTTCTAAATAAATTCTCAATTATCCGCCACTTGTCTCCGTGTCACACTAAAGTGCAAGCTATAGTCTCTTTTTACCTCCCCTTTTTGTTTTTGCCTTGAGTTTAAAGCGGCCTTTCTCTATTTAAAACTATCGCAGTTGATAAGATGTCAACTGCAACTCCAGCCTAGCATCCGAATGCATGGAGGGGGGGGGGGGGCCGACTTGGAAATCAGGTCACCCGACCTCCACATCGGGTCAGGCCCCTCCATGCGAATAGGCTCTAAGAAGCAGAAGAACCTACTCCAAATAGGTGGAAGTTTGTAGAGTTTGTTGAAGGTGTTAGGATCTAGAGTAGAAATCTATACTAGAGAAACATTATGTACATATTGTTGTAGATTGTAACCGATCTGTACATCCAGCACTACTTGCTATGTACTACTGTGAAACATTTTGAAAATATTGAAATCTACTCCATATGTACATGTAGACCTATTTAAGATTTTCTAGCTTTAAATTCAAAAACATGTGACTCATTTGTACATTTACAACTATTGGGCAATCTACAACAATTAGACATTTTAAAATGGACAAATCCATCCCTTTTGTACGTTGTATGAAAATATTTTCAATCTACAACTACAAGACATTTGGAACTGTCAAAATGTAGACGTTTGGTACATTTATATATCTCTGACAATATTGTTGCAATATTGAAAGATATCACTAGCAATACTAAGGCAAAATTGAAATGCAGATTGCAACAATTCAATCTTTGATTTGAAAGAAATATAAATGTTGATATTGAAAGTGTATTTTTTGTAACCAAATTGTAAAACCTATTTAGAATTGCATCAATACTACAATTTTGAATTGTAAGCAATTTTGTAGCAATTTGAAACAATATTAGATTGTTAAGTAATCTTGTTAGTATTGCAAAAGTACTACAATAATATTGTTTCAATTGCAGATTTTTTTCCAGTGACAAGAATATGAATTAGTTCATCATCTAGAAATTGGACGCTGGAGCACTCCAGGGTTAATCACATTTTTGCAATCAAGCCAATGCCCAGCTATTCTACTCTATCTTGGGCCACAAGCCTGTAACAATCAAAATCAATTGAAAACAAGCCTAGCCTAAGAGTCTATTGTAGAAATTGGAAAGCTTGCTTAGCTAGGTAGAGCTGGTGAACCATATGACAAATTAGGCTTGTTGTAGGTCTTCTTGTGGTCATTTTCCTTGCCTACGCAGACCATGTTTCCCATAGAAATGGACTAGCTAATTGCCAAGTAGGCCAAGTTATCAAGAACAATCACTGATTAGAACCTAAGAACAATTATTTTTGATGACTTGGCCTACTTTGAAATTAGCGGACATAATCTCAATGTAGAAGAATTGAACTATTTGACTTCTTTGGTTGTTTAACCAATCAAAGTATGCCACAATAAGAAAACTCTCCTACATTGAGATTATGAATCTTGTAATGACAGTCTAAAAAATCTAAAAGTGTCCGATGGATGACAGAGTATCCTTCTATGTAAGATAGAAGTGTATATTTTCATCTTTGGAATTTTGTGTAGAAAGGAGAGGTCTTACATAGTAGTTTGACCTCCAATGAATGCTCTTGAGGATTTTTAAGCAAATGATTCATATGGTACTAAAAAAAATGATTTCCACGGTGATCAATTTGATGTTCTAAGGTTAAAATCATACTCTTGCTACATGCACGTGCAAGCCTAATGACTTCTATTGTCAACATGATGTTCAACAAAAATTTGATAGACATGTATCCAAGGCTCCCATAATTTGTACCAAGTTTGTTAAAGAGAGAAATAACTCCAACCCATTATAGACTAGCATGAATTAAGGGCTTGTTCACATTGGATCCTACTTATAATGATAAATAATTATACCAGTGACACCAATACTACATATATATCTTGATTAAGAGAGAGGCTCTATATTGCTTATAATATTGATGACTTGAATGTTGGATCTTTTAGTATAGGATGGTTTTTTATAATATTGTATTTGGATATGTATGAAAAGATAGGATTATTTCTGACAACATGCTAAGTGATATTCCATCCAATTTACTACCTTTCATCTAAAACACCCCATTCCCGCTCCTATATCCATTTTTGTCCATGTACCTATTTCCTAGCTTTACTTCTTCACCCCAAAACCAACCTCTTCATGATGCAATTTTGTTGTCCCTTAATTCCTATTTTTTAAAAATGTTTTTAGTACATGTTTAGGGACAATAATAGGTAGCAACTAACTTCCACTTCAAATATTCATGGAAAATAAAATAAAAAACATTTTGAAATTATTTTTTATCCACTTTAATTAGTTTTTTTCTAAAAGCTTGATGACCTTGAATATGGAAGTCCAATTTTAAGCACAAACTCATAACTTTTGCACACACTCAAGTGTCGAAATTGAATTTCCACATTGGATTCTCATGTGGTCCATGTCACCTCACATCATTCACAAGATGACATGTGGCACTTTACAAAAAGACTAACATGTAGACGACTCAGTCGAGAGTCCGTCGCCTTCGTGGCACCCTACATGACAACAAATGCCTACATGGTGATGGCCTCTCGACCATAGTTTGGGTCGTCGTGTTATTTTTTATTTGTTGCCACTAGGATTTGAAACCTAGTCTCCACCATTACAATGGGGAGTCTTTGCATTCAATGAACCTAGTTCCCTTAACCTACTTCTTTTCAATGGCCAATGCCACCCTTTTATTCCATTTATATCCTTCATATTCCTTGTTTGATGATAAGAGCATGTGCTGTGATTTTTTTCCAAGGCCATTTTGAACTCCTTTCACATGTTTTTTTATGTTTTGCTTGAAAAAATTGACACACGGGTGAGGTTTGGGTTAAGCTTGGCCTTTGGAAGCTTCACACTATGACCGACCAAAGTCTCCAATTCCTATGAAATTTCAGGGCCTATTTATTACCCATTTCTTTGAACTCTCACCAAAGTTTGGACTCTCTCTTCCACGGCCTCTCTCGACTTGGTCGGCCATAGTGTGAAGCGGCCCTAATATCGCAGACATTAGGGTTTGGACCCCCGTCTCGCACATTCTTCCATTTGCTTTCCAGTCGCGTCCCCGAATTGCGAGGTCGAATTTATCCCCAGTTGGCAAGCGAAGCATATTTCCTAGCAACCATGACTGCCGCAGGCAAGTTACCCGCGCACGTCGTGAGGCAGGCTTCCGAGTCGAGTCCCAAGTTGTTGCGAGAAATTTTCTATGGCATCGGCCTTGGAATTTTCGGTGAGGGCTTGAATCCGGACTTCCCTTTCTTTTCTTTCCGTTCTAGTACCGTATTCGGTGTTGATTTTTTTCTGTTTACTTTCTATCTTTACTTTTGTACGTGCGACTACAATAAAAGGTTACCGGGATTAGGTCGGAAGTCGCTGCTTGTGTTGGAATTGTTGAATTACTGCCCTTCATGTTTTTGAGATCTCCGGTCGAAGTCCTAGCTTATTTTGTAATGCGTTTGGTTTGGTTTTGAAAGCGTTGTTTTGTTATGAGCATTGATTTTCTGTTCTGATGGCTTTGAGTGTGGCATGACAGCTGGGTCGTTCTGGAAGGTGCATCACTTGAATGAGCGCCGCAAGACCGAGGATTTCTATGCCCGACTGGAGGCAGGAGAGATCAGTGTTCAGGCTGCGGAAGAGTAAATATATGGATTGTGAGTAAGTGGCCTATCTTGTTGAAGTCTTCTTGCAACTCTGTTTCGTTCCATCTCTATTTGTTTCTGTATTCGTGAGGGATAATGAGTCACGTCTTATGAATTTCTTATTTCCGATGAGTGCGTATCCAGGATATGCTCAGTTGTACAATTATGGTAGTCACTTTTTTATGTCTGCATTTGTATGTTCTTGTGCAGTAGATCTTACAGTGAAATGTGGTGTTTTCGGCAGGTTTATAGTCCTTCACAGGCATTTCTGAGCTTATTGGAGGGAATTGTGTTTTCGGAATCGTTTTCCGTTTGCAACAATGACCATGAAATTAGTGCAATGTGAGGAAGATGGATCTGTGTGCTGGAGCTGTATGTGGAGTTGGTTATGGTTTAGAGATATCTTAACTTTCTTTTTTCACTAGCTGCAACGATACTTGCAAAATAATTTTCTCATTCTTAGAGGTGATCTTATGCACCACTTGCTCAATAAACTTGAAGATGGTTTGACCACACAAAATCTCATACTTTTGCAACACAATACTGTTTTTTGAGGTGTAATTATCTTCGAAGGCTCCCAACCTTCTCAAGGCTTCTTTTCCATCCTTATCCTGTAAGTCCTGTAATTTCGCCTTCTGGTCATTTCCGCAGCTCCAGAAATCGTGGTTTTCTTTCTACCGTGCCTCAGCTCGAAGCTCATTACCTAATCTCTATGAAGCAGAAACTCGCGTTCTGCTATGTGCTGTACCGGATTGGAGAACCGAATTTCTGCAACAGAGGGCAGAGTGGACTGAGGACCGGTACTCTCAACCCACTGAGTGCACTCTGTAATTGGACATTCCCTGATTGCACAAATCCGACCGTTCAATTTTCACATGTCCAATTATGAGCACGTGGCTGGGTGCATTTAGAACCCTTGTCCATCAAGGCAGTGCAATTAGAGAGGGTTGAGTGTACTATTCTACTGTAGGGTATCTCTTCTGCATTAGCCATGTACATTTGTTCAGTAATGTCGATTGAATGTGTATTCCACTACTCCAATTTCTGCTCCTGGTTTCCTTGAAGCAGCTGAAGAACCGATAAGCCCTCCAGGAAAGATACTGAAGTGATTGCATCTTTCCACGTGGAAGGATGGCCGTTCCTGAGTAACCCTTCCCTGAGTGCCGGTGTGCCCGCCTTTTTGGTACCGTGTTCCCTGTCATTTCGTCAATACGGTTTATCAATACAGCTTAGGGCACAACATTGAGCTATCTTAACCGTCAGATTGACAGCATATGCATGACGACAGCCCATTGAAGTTGATGGTGAAGTTTCATTTTTTCTCGCTGCTGCCCGGTATGGAGCCTACAGTTTGTGCTTTTGCCTTTGATTTGTGATCAAGATAGACCTCAGTTCTGACATTACACTATAGTAGCGTCTCTCAAGATTACTCAGTCGGACAGGTACGTGAACATTGAAGCTTTCGTTTGAAAGTATGGTGGCTGACTGTTCAAAGGAGATGTTTCTGCTGTGGCTGTTTCACGACCTCGTGTTAGTTCTTTTATTTTCCGGTTTCAATGTGCTAAAATATTGCAGTTTGAAAAGCTCATGCGTGAGTTTTTTGGTGTGCGTTTTATCTTGCAGGAAGAGCTGAGGGAGACCATCAAGGCAGGAAACAGCAATTGAAAGATTTGGTCAGTTCTCTTCTTTGTTGATATCAAGCAATCACTGCTGATTCGCTAATTCTGGGGTCATCAGCGTCATGGCTTCACGGGGTGTCACTGCTACTGCCTTCAATTGGGGCAAGAAAGCTGGTGCTGGAGCGGGGAGCGGCGGCCATGGCTACCAAACTCAGGCCATGTCCATACCGCGACATATACTCAGTGCAATTGTCATCGGCACTGTTGGTAAAATAAGCAATTTTATTTTATGCCTTCCTTTCTTGATTTTGCAATGTATACAATTTAGTTTCTTCCTCTTTTGAAACCTTCTTCTTGGACGTACTCTGTCAACTTAGACTTAGGTGGTATGAGAACTCTTGAGGATCTTTCTCAAGAAAGGTCTGGGCATTTCAGAAAATACCAAACGAATGCAACTGTGTCGTTTTACATTGGACACCGACAATCAGAGCTTAACCACGCTAACGATTGAGTGAACATTACATTCAAAAAGTAATCGTTAGAATAAAAATCCATGTGTAACTCTTCAGAACTACTAAAACCTTGAGGTCAAATATGGGGCTTTCTGGTCCTCAAAGGGTTTAGCAGTAATTGTATGCGGACTTTCTTTGAACAATTTTTCTTACCAGTGCTTTCAATGTGCTGCATTGATACTCGTGAAATAAATTTTGACCCTATTTGAAGTATATTTTGACAATATGATCACTCAAATTGTTCATTTTATACCATTGCCTTCTGCAGTCAAGAGTGCTGGAGATAATCAAATGTAGCCCATTTCTTGTATTCTTATAAATCTTGTTGCAGAAAATAGACTTGCATCTGCTTGATGTTAGTCCTAGAACAAGGACATCAATCCTGGATTGAGCTTTTGCAGTCTGTTGTTACATTGTTCCTTTCTTGTTTTAGCAATAGGACATTAAAAGATTTCACAAGATAGCAGTATGTTGGTTATCATTGTACATCCATTGTTAGTAACATTGCCCACATATTGTGATAGTCCAACCTACTCTATTTGATTAGTACAATGATAACCATATTCAAGGTAGACATACTCAATACCAACTGCTAACCTATTACCACCCAAATGGAGGGTTGTCACTGATTTTAGAGTGAGAATCTTTGATAATAGGACATGCTTTAACTTTGCAATAAGTAAAAGGGATGTACTATTGTTTTAGATTCTCATTCTAGAATCAATGACGGATCTACATTTGGATGGTATTAGGTTAAGCTACCTTAGTGTTGGTACTATCAATTACATGTCCACAATGATACTAATTGTGAACATTCATTGTTACAAACACTAAATGTTAACTAGACACTTGTAGTCATTATAGTGAAGTTCAAATGAGCAATTTGTAAAACCAATAGTAAATATTGGTAGGAATGTTTTTCGGATTGCACACATTGGATGCTTTCAAGTGCAAACCTTAAACTATGGAGATATCTCCATTATTGTTGCCCTTCTAAATGGTAAAACAACTAGATGTTTTAATAGTAGGTTTTTTGCATATTTTATTTGGTCAATAGTTTAAATTGATGCAATTACATGTAGTACAATGACATGTTGAGAGTGAAAGTGTCCATATTAGGATAAAAAATTGTGGTTTTGAAACAACATTCATTATTCAAGGTTTCAAACAATGTTCTATGTTTTAGAATGATTTATTAGGATTGTCTTTGAAGTAATATAGGTACTCAAAATGGGTAATATATGCAATTACAAAGGATAAAAAATTTCGTTGCTTATTATTCATAATGGTAAATTGTATAGTTTTGATATGACTAATTTTTTTTTTGGTGATATAGTAAATTGACTAAGGAAGAGAAAAAAATTTCTTTTGGTCATTCTTCTATTAAAATCATCACCATTTCAAATATCATCACCATTTAGTAGAAGAATGACCATTTAGTATGAAATGAATTCAACTATAAGTAGTAACCAAGTGACAACTATGGAAATGCTTATTTTATCATCATTTCAAATATTAGCATTTGCATCTTAGATAAAAATATGTGGTTTCTTTAGTAAAAACTACCTTTAATAAATTCAGTATTCATGTTGCACTATTGCAATCTCAAAGTTATATTATATTATTTTTCTTTCTTCATGACTTTGGTCTCAAATACCAAAAATTAATCTTACTACCACATTCCAACTTGTAGACTTGAATTGTCTTGTTATCACACTTATACTCTTTGATATCACATTTCGATATATTTTTAATTATAACCTTCTCATAAACTACCCCGTGGTTATTAAATGTGGAATGCTATGTTTGGTTGTACTACTATTCCACAAACTTACAACTTGGAATGGCATCTTTGAACTTAGTACGATTCATTTTAAAGAATAATCTTTAGTATACATAAGATATCTAATTTTATACACCAAGGCCTTTTTTTATTAAATTCAAAAAAAATGTTGGGATTACTTAAAATTTGATAAAGTACTATATATTTACATTCATCCATCTTTTGAACAAAAAACATTTTTTGATTATATTCATACACTTTTTCATCCAAATTTGACAATTTCATCCACATCTTTTGTAGAAATAATTTTTTTGGCAAAAGACTTCTTTTGAAATGGTACCATCTGGCCTCTTGGAACCCCCCAAAAGGGTTGTTATTGACAAAGATATTTTTTTAAATTTCCAATGAAAAAAATTCTTGCATTCTCTTCTAACAATTTGATTCTTTCACAATTCTCTCCATCAATCTACCAACTCTATATAAAATCTACGCATTGGTGAAGAACACTACATACAAAAACAACCTAATAAAAGAATGCTATAAATTACAAACCTTTTACACCATGAAATTGAAGACCAAAAATAGGAAACTTTGAGGAAGAAGCGATAAGTGTCCTTAGGATTTGGCCCCCCATCTCGCATGTCCCTCACTTGCGATTTCTAGTTTTCAAGATTGCAAGGTTGAATGAAGTTGTGGAAGAGATTGACTTTGCTAGAAAAACAAACATTTTAGCAAATTTTGTGTTGTAGTAACCATGACTAAGGCAATCAAATTGCCTATGCATGTCGTAGCATAGGCATCCAAGTCTAGTCCCAATCAGGGCTTTTTTTTTGTACTTGTGTCCCCTTTGCTGGCTTCACTTGAGAGGCTAGTTTTTGGAGGGATGAAGCCAGATAGGTCAGATTTCTGACAGTCTGGTAAAATTTCGCCCAAAAAAAAAGCTCCGGTCCCAATCTATTGCAAGAAATTTTCTATGGCATCAACTTTAAGATCTTTAGTGAGCGGACTATGTAATCTTGATCAAGGCATTTCAAACGTTTCAGTTTATTGTTCTTGTTGCAATGGTTGAATTGCTTGCATTGAATGCATTCATGGTTTCAAGAATCAGTTATGTAGTTTCTAGTTTTGGAGATCAGTCCCAATTCAAGGTTTTGGAGGCTCTGTTTTTCTTAAGTAGGTTTGAGTTTTTTTCTCACTTCCTCTCACAGTCTGCATACTTGAGCTTTTACCTCTAGATTGAATTGAAAATTTTGGAAGATGTTGAAAGAATGTTGGTCAGCTTTTTTTAGATTGAAGAGCAAACAATATATCCAGATTTAGTAATGGAAAGTTTTGTTTTGTCATCTTTTGTTGCTTGTAGGGGATTCTCAGATTGCATTGTTTGTCAGGTTTAATTTTGTGGTGAAATTTTTGTGAGATGGAAGGATAAATGGAATTTTGAGAATTAGTCAAATGTTATGTTTTGCCATGTTTTTTGTTTTTTTTAAGGTTTCAGAGATTGCATTATCTGTCATTTATACTTCTGTCATTTTTCAAACATTTTTCGTTAGGTCATGAGTAGTTTTACCATTTTTAAATTTTTTTAGGGTTTCAAAAATTGCATTGTTTTTCAAGTTTGATTTTGTCATTGTCGTGTTTTAAACAAATGGACAATTTATTCAACTGCATGAGGTTTTAATGGGTCGTAAGTATGGTATGGCAGGTGACTCATTTTGGAGGTGCATCATTTGAATGAGCGTCGTAAGACCAAAGAATTCTATGCTCGATTGGAGGCAGGAGAGATTGTTCTAGCTGTGGAGGAGTAAATACTTTCTCAATTGTGCTATTTCTTTATGAGTTGCATCTAGTAGGGCTCATTATAAATTTGCTTTGATTGTATTATGTGATTTAAAAAGCATTATATAAAAGCATCTTCTATTACAAAACATTTATGGCCCTTCACATTAATTCTTTTAAAAAAGTGTATACTTTGACATAAGATCATGAAAGATTTAACAAATTGTAACAACGTTAGACTGACTTGACTTGCTTTTGGTGTAAGTTGTTGAGATTTGGACATATAAATGGGTGAGATATTGAAGTCACTAGAAGAAAATGAAGGATTTTGCGACTACAAAGAGCAATTGGTTTTGAGTTGCATTGGACATTTGTGACAGGTGATAATCTGGAGGGCCCCAATTGCTATGGACAAGTTTTCTAGTCATATTGTAGTTGCAAGAGGAAATGGTATTGTTTCTCATTTGGCAACTAACTTGGAACTTCATCAATGTGCTTTCTGATGTGGTTGCTTATGTAGTATTTGCAAATTACTACTCGTCGGTGACTTGTTAGCAACTCATCTGTCACTTCATTGTGATTCATCTGGGGGGCCCCAATTGCTATGGACAAGTTTTCTAGTCATATTGTAGTTGCAAGAGGAAATGGTATTGTTTCTCATTTGGCAACTAACTTGGAACTTCATCAATGTGCTTTCTGATGTGGTTGCTTATGTAGTATTTGCAAATTACTACTTGTCGGTGACTTGTTAGCAACTCATCTGTCACTTCATTGTGATTCATCTGTAACTTGTTTGAAACTCATTTCTGACTCATTTGTGCTTTGTTTGCAACTTGTAGAATTTGTAGATTTCAAAACCTTCAAAATGTAAAAAATCTACAAAATTTAGAAATCTACAAATTATAGAAGACTACAAACTTAATAATCTTATAATTCTATTAACAAAATTTGTTACAGAAGAATACAACTACTTACAAGTCTTATATGTCCAACCTAATGGTACTCTTGACAAGTGATATGGGACAATTGTTATTACACAATTACAAAATGTTTTGATAACAACTAGGAAACAACTAAAAAAACAACTACAAAACAACTAGGAAACAACTTTTGTCATTTTATAGTTGCAATTGTTTCCTAATTATTTCATAGTCGTACACTAGTTGTTTTCAAGTTGAAAATCCTAGTTGTTTTCTAGTCAAATTCTAGTGGTTTTCTAGTCACAATCTAGTCATTTAAAAGTTAAGTTTAGATAATATGTGACTACAGAGTTGTCCACATCGACAACTATGATGAATATTGGATGTAGAATACCTCACAATAATTACCCTCATGTAATCCTACACTTCATTCTACAACTACTTTGCAACAACAACAATATACATATCAAAGTTAGTGCAAATATAGAGGGATTATAGTTGTAGTGCAGTTGTATAGGACACTTAGTCGCAAAGTAGTTGTCAAATACTGGTTGCGGCGGACACATTTTTCTTCTAGTGAGTGGTTTGGACCCTTTCAACAATTTTGAGACCTTATACTTATTTCTATATATATAGCTAGCACTCATTGTGAATGTCCCATTTTGAGGCTTTAAACTCATTTACATATCCACCTCGCACTCATGATACAATCAAAGCAAAGTTGTGAATGCCCCATTAGCTTGTATTGTTGTTACAACAAGTATAGGCCCAATCCATGCTAAATTCCATTATTGCCTATTTCTCTTATTTTCTTTTGAAATACTTTGAAACTCAAACCTCTTGTCTGCAGTATCCAAATCTTGAAAGACCACCACTATGCACACTCCATCCTTGGGGCTTCTCCAGTGCCTTCAAAAACACTGCCATTTGCCTCTTGTTGCAGAGATCTTTGGCCCAATGACAATTAAACGAGCGTCTTGTTTCTACATATAAGGTACTTCAAATGTGCTGTAGTTCTTATGTTAAGTTTGTGTGGTTTTCT
Source organism: Antitrichia curtipendula (assembly GCA_951230915.1). Taxonomy (NCBI): domain Eukaryota; kingdom Viridiplantae; phylum Streptophyta; class Bryopsida; order Hypnales; family Leucodontaceae; genus Antitrichia; species Antitrichia curtipendula. The sequence continues at coordinate 5,284,674 of OX579641.1, forward strand.
ACAAGGCTGTTATGACTCGACAAGCACTTAAAAGATTTATTATTTGAAGTTGTTGTCTAGTGAAAAGGCATCCTTTGTGTGATAATGGCTAAAATAATGATAAAATGTTGGAAAGATAGATCTGCTTGTCTCATGTGTGTGAGACTTGTAGTTGGAGGTGATCATAGTTCACAAAAAATGTTAATTTTTTCTTTTTGTTGATAGAGATATGTGCGCACTATGAAGAATATTTTCTCATTTTTATAGGTGATTTATGCACTTGTGTTCTAATAAATTGAGGATGGTTTGCCACTAAAAAATGAAATTAGATCCTGCATTTTAATGCCAAAGTGCCCAAGCTCAAAATAGAATTTCCACTTTGAAAACTAAGAGTCAGTTTATCTAATTTTGCAAATCATTGTTATCTATCATTAATGTTTGACCATAGGACCTTGGGGAATTCACTTGGAATATCCATTAGAAACCACGTGCAAACAATCTTTGGACCCCTATATACTTTTTGAATTTTAAATATTAAAAAATATAAATAGATTTTCCTAATTTTGAAATTTTAAGTTTTGAATTATTTATATTTATATTTTTTAATAATAATTAGTTACAAACTTTGAAGTAAATGATACATTGTAGAACTGAAAAATAACTTTCACACCTCTATATTATATAAGAAAAAATTGTCTAAAAAATGAAAAAAAAATTCCTAAAAATAACTCTCTATTGAAAGCTCATTTTGAGTTGAATATTGATTAACCCCTAAAGTTTTTTGACTATGTTTTACCAAAACGCTCCAAAACTTCTATTTCTAGGACAAGTACCAAATTTGTTTATTTATAACTTTTTTGAGCACATGTAACCATAGGATCTTATAGTAAACTAATTTGAGAACATGTGGAAAATTTTTCATTAATTTCTGCCATGTAGACTGCAAGATATTAGCATTTGCATTGGAAAAAAAACTTTTTCTGGCCCTGCGAAAATCGGGCAGCTGCACTTCAGATGGTCACATGTGTATGAATAAATTCCCGAAATGGTGGTTACTCTTTGGATTCATTTTTTAAGGCAAGCTGGCAACATGCTTGAAAATTTTCAGATCATTTGGAATTGTACAATATATAAGAAAAAATAGTAAGTAGAAAGAAGTAGAAAATGATTCAAAACACTAAATTGTTAACAATTTATTCATGAAATTGAAAAATCCCAATCCCAATGTTTGTAATGTTGTAGTAAACAATCTACACCTAATGTTGTTGTTGTTTTTCAAAAATATTTAAAATTGAATTAAATAAAGGGCTTCAAAGTTTATCTTAGAGTAGAGATTCCACAATCACCTACAAACTACTCGTAAACTTAAACTCCCATAACTTTTATATCATTAATCCAAATGGAATTATTCAAAGCTTTCCATGTATATAGAGATCTAGAGAACCAATTTCAAATTTTAATTTTTTTTTAAAAGTGAATTTTCAAGAAGTTTTTTTTGCTGCCTGGGCTGCCTGCCAAGCAATGAAATAACTTATCATACCATAACTTTTTAATCATGCAGTCAAAAGCTATGAAAATTGATTATAAATTGATTATACTTGTTGGACCAATTGGTTTTGTAGATTTCATACTCCCTATGTTTATGAGAAAATCCCATGTTTCCTATGTGTTTTACAAAAGACACAAGGCTTTTTTAGAAAGAGGTAGTATCAACAAAATTTGGTGACAATGTTAGATGCAAGGATTTGGTGCTAGGGTTCATATTTGTCCCATAGGTACATTAGATTTCTTGTAGAATAATCCGAAAGGAACTGCAGCCTAATTGCGAACCCTCTTACAATGTTGAATATAATTTCACATTTGTCATCCTACATCTCAAATTTCTCCCAATTAACTTCTAACTGCACTAGTTATAAATTTAGTGCAAAGCTAATTCATGGGACTTTCAAATGATCTTTATATAAATTTCATATGATTTGAAATTTTAGCACTCCCTCTGTCCCATTAAACCTCCAAAAACATCTTCAACAAGGGATTAATTGTATTTTTAGTCTTTTTGCCAATACTACATGCATTCAAAAATTAGTAACTCATCCCTCAAATCTATGCAATTTCTACAATTTAGTTGTCATTGTTTAGGCATCCGAAATCCATGTGGAAAGTATTGTATTTGAGCACAATTTGTGAATGTTGTCAGCTCGTCATTCTTGATGATTTAAAGTTGGTGTCAACAATGAGATTTTAGAAATATCTATCCCGATCTAAATATTCAAAACAAGGAAACTTGGCCCACTTCATTAATAAATCTTTATAGAGTCTAAGTGGTCACCAAAACCATCGTCAACATTGTTGTCTGAGGAAGTAGCAAGTTTAAGGTGCCTCATTCAGGCAAGGCCAAACTTGCTAGGAGAAGAATGCTCTTTGATCGTTTGACTTGCCCCCACAAGGTCGTTCAATATGGCCAATGCTTACTTAGCAGTTGAAATTAGGAAATGAAGTTTTTTAATAGGACAAGAACTGTGATTGATTTGGAGGTTTTTAGTGGGACAAAAGGAGTAATTTTGTAAAAAATTGGAAATTAAGGAAAAAATTTAACCTTTGATTTTCATTTTTTTTCTATAACTCAAAACTTCTATTAATTGAATATAAAGTTCATACTAAATATGCATTTAGTCCAATATTGAATTTCATTTTCTTTAACTAAGGTCATATAAAAGTTATACAATAAAGACCTATCCAACCTAAAAAAGATGTTGTTTTTGACAAGTTTGGGGTTATAAAATGCTAAAGAAGTATCGAACAATTGATATGTTCAAAAGACTATCAAAAAGAGTATAAAAAAACATGGCTAAGAAACAAATATAAAAATTTTAGACTTCCAGATGTTTGGAAGAAGCTTAACTTTTGTAAAATTAAATACAAGTTTTCAAAGTAAAGCACATTTTTTTTACTTTGTTTAACCCCTAAAGGTTTTTGACTATGTTTTCACAAAAAACGCTCCCAAACTGCCATTTCTAGTACAAGTACCAAATTTTGGAAAAAAAACATTTTTGGACACATGTAACCGTAGGATCTTTTAGTAAACTAGTTTGAGGAGATGTGGAAAAAAAATTCAGAAATTTCCACCGTGTAGATTGCAAGATATTAGCATTTGAAGTGACAAAAACCCTTTTTTTGTCCCTGCGAAAAACCGGGCAGCTGCACTTCACATGGTCACATTTGTATGAAAAAATGTCCAAAATGGTGGTAACTCTTTGGATTCATTCTTCAGAGCAAGTTATCTACATGCTTGAAAAGTTTCAGATCATTTGGAATTGTACAACATATAGGAAAAAAATAGTAAGTAGAAAGAAGTAGAAAATGATTCAAAACACTAAATTGTTAAGGATTTAATTATGGAATTGAAAAATGCCAATCCAAACGATTGTAATGATGTAATAAACAATCTACACCTTGTGTTTATATTTTTTTTCCAAAAATATTGAAAATTGAGTTAAATAAAGGACTTCAAAGTTTATTTTAGAGTAGAAATTCCATAACTACCCGCAAACTACCGACAACTAAAATTCTTCATAACTTTCATCTCATAAATCAAAGTGGAATGATTCAAAGCTTTCCTTGTGCACATAAATCTAGAGAACCAATTTCAAATTTTTATTTCTCTAGAAAATGATTTTTAAAGAAGTTTTTTTTGCTGCCCGGGCTGCCCGCCGAACAATGAAAACTACATATCATACCATAACTTTTTAACCATGTGGTCAAAAGTTATGAAAATTGTTGGGCCCTGAAGCTACTCCTCGGGCACATCTTCTGTGAAAATTTCAAATAAAAGAAATAAAAATTCCATTCGTGGTGAGCTGCCCAAAAATGCTATGTTGTCAAAAAACGGTGTTTGGTCCTTTAGGGGTTAAACACTATTTTCAGTACTCTTTCTTTCATTTTTTAGACAACTGAAATATTTGACATTTTTTTACACTAAAATGTCGGAAAAAAAATTTGAAATTATCTTCAATAATGTAGTATAAAAAAGTGACAAAATGTTTTGAATTTTATGATATCTCATTATTGACACTTTTGTGTTGAAAAAAAATGTTGGAAAAAGTGTCAAAAATACTATTAAAAACACTGCCCTTTTTTTGTAGTGCTAGTTTTTTTTTCCTAAATTAATGTATGGTAGATGCTTTCAAATGCAACTTTCATGAAGGGAGAAGTGACAAACCATATAAAGAGCTATTTTCAAATGGAGTAATTGGGATTTGTAGTCTTCACCAATAAGGACCAACTTCCATGTGGAATCAGGGCTAATGAAGCCTACCAGTCAACAATGAAATGGGATTCTATTTTTTTTGGAGTCTCTATTCCACCGTTGATTGGTGGGCTTCACCATTCCCTACTCCACATGGAAGACGTCTCTAAGACTTACCAAGAAGACTCTAATGACTACAACGATTGCTCCTATAATAGTAATGATGATGCTTTAGCGTATCAATGATAGACGATGGTTAGCAAATATGTTGTCTCACGGCAATCCGAGTCGATGTGGTTGTGCATTCGTGTCGATGTGTTTGCATGGATTAACAGATTGCTATTGGCAAGCAATAAAGATGGATTGAACAATATTGATGACTAAGTTTCACAGTCAACTTTTTATGAGAAGAGAATTATAGGGAGGAGACCCAAATTTACAATAAATCTCTAGCTAGCTTGATTGATGGGTCAATCTATCCCACACACGTACCTTGTCCGTATATATCGATTGATTAGGGACTAAGGTTGTACGGAAATGAAAGTATCCATTTAATAACAATTTGGTCGGATATTGCGTAGCTTTGTGTCTCGGACGTAGATTAAATCTAGGCTCAACTCACCATCCATGATGGATTTCATAGGCAAGAAGGAAGTGAATTATTACCTTCAATCAAAAGTAGGTTGGCCCAAACCGCATGGTTTTGGATGTATGTGGTATTGGAAGTAAATGATAACAATACTACATTGAATAGCGATTTTAAGAGGACCTATATTAATTAATCAACAGTACACATTATATAAATATCTACCTATGTTGTACATGAATAGTTATTGAAGTGTCTGGGGGTTGTACATCATGTTTCAAACATCTACAGTTTTCCACAATAAGTCCACTTAATTTTTTGATACCCTTGATACCCCTATTCAGTGTAGAATTACCAAACATGGCTACTAGCATGACTTTCTATAGAGCAGATTTGTATTGCATAAAGATACATTTACAAAGCCCAAAGAGAGCTTTAAATATACATTGGAAGTATTAAAAGAGGTTTGAAAAAAAAGATTAACTAACAACTAACTAGGGATGAATTAGTAACGGTAGTTAATAGTACATGGTAATGTCCCAAAGTAGTGGGATAGTAGAAAACAAGGAGCGTTAAGATCAATAGCCTTCCTCACTCACTAATTTCCATGATTCTCGATCAACTACTTTGTAAGATTTTGGAAGGAAAGGAGGTAGGATGTTTGGTCGATTCTTGTTGTTGCCGAGTGAGATGCTAATGATTTTCCGTGAGCAAACGAACACCCTATTACTGGTAAATTCATGAGTGCTCTACTTGAGAAATTAGGATTATTCCTTCATTTTTAGATGATCACTCTACTGGAAGAATTGAGATTTTTGGGGAAAAGGGAAAGAATCCATGGAACTAACAGTTGCTATGGGTTTCAGTTATGTACAACTCAGATTGGTTATCCTAATAATTTGATTGGTGGCAATTACAATGCATTGGATGAGCACATGGATCATAAATATAGTTCTCTCCTTGTTCCATTGGTTTCTACAAGTGCGTCAAATAGGTTTAGTGAGAGCTTTTGAGCCTGAAGAAGTGGTATCTCGCAATAAAAATGGAGGGTGGAGGTAAATGTGTATCCAATAGCCTTGCACAACAAACTAGAGAGAGGGCTTTACAAGATTGGACGGAATATTTTACAAACTTGGACACCTGGTGGAATAATTGTTGTAGTAAGAGGAGTGTGAGATCACCAAATTTCAAATACAAAGGTTACGAGAAGGCCTTGTGATTGGATGGGTGGTACACTCCTAAGTGGGTCAAAAGAAGTTTATCTAATTGATAGTTTACAAAGACAGTTTACAAGGTTTGGGATAGTGGTTTGATTCTAGTGTTTTCTTTGTTGGGTACAATACTAGGGTAATTAGGTGGTTTGGTCAGAAAATTTGCTTTCTGCTTGGTAGTGGGGATGTATTAGATACTTATTTCTTGTGCATTGGAATTTTCTCTAATGCAATGATCTTAAATACTTATGTGCTTGGTGTGGAGTGAAGGATTAGATTGCTTATCAATTTAATTAAAGATTGGTTTTCACTTAAGATGACAGTAGTATTTTTGGTTCTTTCTCATAGTTCGACCAATAAGATGGTGCAAAGGTCATATTCGTTATATTGAGACTTTTTGAAGATTTTGAGACAAAATACTCTCAAAATACTAGTTATTGGAAAATTCATTTAAGAAAATAGTAATTCTAACCAAAAATAAATAATGCTAAAATAGTGATTCTATAATGAAATTCTAAAAGTTGGTGTTGTTACCTATTTATAAAAAATACTAGTAAAGAAATAAAGCAGTTTATCCCCAAGTTGAGGATAAAAATGAGACTGCAAAAAGTCTCAATATAACAAATATGACCTTAGCAGGTAAGTGATGGTCTTGGCTACTTTGCTCAACACCTTGTATTCCGCTTTTATTGTTGATAGTAATACAATAGGTTGAAGCTTGCCGGTTCATAAGTTATAGAAATTTCCAAATTTATGCAAAAAGTTTAAATTGAAGCGTCTTGTGTCTAAGTCCCTGCCCTAATTAGTGTAAGTGAAGCTTTCTCAGTGGTTTGGGATTCACAGACGAGAAGTGAAGTTTGTAGCAGGGCTTTTTTTTTGGGACTTGTGTCCCCCTTACTGGCTTCATTGGAGAGGCCAGTTTTTGGAGGGATGAAGCCAAAGAGGTTAGATTTCTGACAGTCTGGCAAAATTTCGCCCCAAAAAAAAGCCTTGGTTTGTAGTCTAAGGTTCCTTGTGAGGATTGTAGAGTTTGTTTTGTTGCTTGGAGGTGAGCTTGTTGAGGGTTGTCAAGGTATCAACTAATAGCATGGCATATATTTGGTCTTGTGTTGGTAACATATATTAAGCTATCTACCGTAGATTGATAGTATTGGGGATCTATTGTTGGTGTCATGGATTCCTTGTAGAGTTGTAATTTGGGATCCATGGGAAGCTTTGTAGGGTTTCATGTTGACAAGCCAAATTGGTGCAATAATTGTTGGATATAGGTACGTTGTTGAACAAAATCCCTATGTTATAAAATTCAAGCTTGGTTCTAAGGTAGTTTCTAGTATAGCCTAAGTTGGTCATCTCAAAATGTTCTTGAAGAGCCTTTTTGATGCATGAAATTGTAGCAATATCATCATCGGTATCCAAAACATCAATAGATCATCTATATATACTAGTATGATAATAGCTTTGCCATCAATAAATGAAGAGTATATGTTCGAGTCAACATTGCTACGAACGGTGTAGGAAGTCTTTCACCATGCAGCTCACAATAGTTATTTAGCACGCAGCAAGCAATTGTGACAGTACCACATTTGTCAACATTGCCATTGAAGCTCTTCAAAATCCTCCACCAATTCTTTAGAGCACCAAATGCATGCTCAATGATAACCCTGCCTGAATTGATAGAAGCATCAAACCTCTTTTGATCACGAAATGTCGGGTTTGCTTGCTTGTAATTCTTCAATAGATAAGGGCAGCTTGAGTACACCGTATCTCCAATCAAGTATAGTTGTACTTATACACCTCTAACCACAATAGTAGGATCTAATAAAATCCGTCATAGATGCAAATCTTGGTACAAAGAAGACCAATGGAATTGCCTTGCATCATGGATCCCACTTGGCTGCCCTACACAAACATTCCAGAAGATTTTGTCCATATCGCAACCCCCCTACAACACAACACTATGGAACTTCTTCCTATTGAAGAAATCTACAGCCACGGGTGTGATGTGACTACTTGGGTGTGGAGAAAGAGGAATGTGGATCCCATCTATGGCTCCACAAATGTTTGGCAATCTTGTAGAATTTCAGAATCTCTCCATGATGTCATACAGTCTCCCCGGTTGGTGTGTGAATGTATGTGGTAAAAAGACCTTGGTTTTGACTATTGAGGACTCTACAAACTATATCTGTATACTTACAAATTGTAGATGCATCACATACGTAAAAGTCATTCATCTTCTCACATGAATGACCACAAGCCAATCGATCAATTACCAATTTCACATGTTTGCGAATTGGTATGGGGGGCCGAACAAAATAAGGTGCATGAGATTGTGAGAATGGGGTCAATTCTAGCACCAATTGTTCAAATGCCAAAAATGACATCCGAAATGTATCAAAATATTTTTTATCAAGCATGTCATGGGACGTATGCCAAACGCCATCTTCTATGACATTCTGGTACACATACTAATGAGGCTCAATCCACCAAAAATGGCCATCAAAGCATTGGAGCCATGTCGCAACCACTACAAACGGCAACACAATTGCACTTGTAGACAATTCTAAAAGATCTACCGGTGGCAGAAGGTGCCTTTGCCGAGGTACAATCGCAAAAAAAATGAAAAAAAGCTAGAAGAAGTAAATTTGCTTCATCCACATCCAGTGCCATGGTTTACTACATGCACAAACTACTAGAGAAACTGCTTGAAAAACAAGTAAGGTTCTCCCGTATTTAGCCTTTCCAGAGAGACTCAAGAAGTCTCCAAGGCGGTGTGAAAACAACCATTATTAAATATCTTTATTATTAGTTTGTAGGATTATTTTAAAGAAATTTCAATATTGTATGTGACAATGACAAGGGATTAAGGTTAATGATGCATACGTTATTAGAAGAATTATAATTCATGGTCATAAATTCCCACCTAAACCCAAGCATTACTCAACGAATTCCGAATTATTAAGCACAACCAATAATTCCTATCTAAACCGCTAGCATTATTGTAAGACTTTAGAATTATTGAGCGTTCCATTTAGACTTACCTAAACCACTAGCATTATTGAAAGCCTTGAATTATTGGACTTACCTAAACCACCATCATTAATTGTCTTTGTCCTTAGTTTTAAAACAAAAAAAAGAAAAAGGAGTTACCACGCCTTAGAGGCGTGGCACTCAGGCTTCTAGAAAGCCTCTTGTGCGGTGCAATTGGAGGTGGTGTTGTTGTGCCCTGCAACCTCGAGAATCACAAAAACTCAGCCCCCTCCTAGCTCGCTACTTGCCCCCAAGAAGTTCTTCACCCCTTGCAGCCAGCACTACTCGGTGTTGCATGTGCGGGGTGTTACTTTTGATGCAAGAGCGTTAGATTTATAATTTCCATGGGCATTGGAGAATTAGTTTATTTTAATTTTTAAAATTTGGGAGGCTCATGAAGAATACACAAACCTATGGATCCACCATCAATATTTACAATTATTGAACCTAAAAGGTGGAAAATATGTGTGGAAGAAAGTGTGGTTTTGTCAAAGACTTCCCATCAACTTCTTCTAATTTACAGTCCATTTTTTTTTAATCTACAATCTTGTTTATAATCCTTTTGACCTATTCAACTTGTCATAAATTGTTTAGAACCTTCCTAAATAGGATATTGGGGCAAGTTGCCACAAGAATCCCACTTATACAAACCTCCTTCCTCCAAACATACTATACCACAAATACACCTCCAATGTTAGGCTCTCCCCAACTAAAATCCTAGGTCCAAAAAATCTTAACAATTTATTAAAGATAAGTCTATCACCAACTTGGACATTTTAAGGCTAAAATGAAAAGGAAAATAGGTCTATGTAACACTAATTTTGACACTTTTAGACTTAGCCTAAAAGTTAATTAAAAAAATAGTTCTAACATCGACTTCCAACCTTTTAGCCTAGTTGTCTATCTAGATTTAGATCTACACATTGATTAAAAATAGCTCTAATAACAACTTTGACAACTTTTGAGTTATCTTCTCCTTGCATATCAAGGTAAATCACACAATGCCATTATGAGTTATCTTTACTTTGTATATCAAAGGTGAGCCATAGAATGGAAGTAATCTTTACTTTATACATCAAAGTGAACCACACAATGCAAATTATCTTTGCTTTGCTTCCGTCTTTGATGTCCTTATAGATTGTATCTTGTTGCACAAAGCTATGGCTACCTTGTCTCTATGCCATCTAATTTTAGAAAAATAGTGTCCTTCTATACTTTTTCATACTCTATTTGTAATTCTAGGTTTAGCCATTACAGTGATGAATTGTTAAATTTGTTGATTTCTCATATAGCAAATACTTGTCAGATTGGCTCTAGGCTTTGAGTCAATTATTCTTTATCTTTTTCCAATTACGCTATGCAATTTTGCTTTTAGCAATTGCTTTGATAATAATATCAATTTTGTTGCTTCAGTAGGCAAATTTTTATTAAATAATTTAAAAAAATTGAATATATGAATGATTTGCCTAATATTTCAACCCAAGTTGATGGCATATAAATATTTGATAGACAAGTATATTGACCTTTCATGATTTTTTAAATATATCAATTTGAAAACATAGTTACTTAGTTGTTTGTTTAATAATATATTACACTTGCTTAGATGATCTTTATTCTTGGTGCAAAATTCTTAATGCAAATTCTTGTTAGTTAAAAATTGCAAAATCTAATGCACACAAGTATAATAAATGATAATTCCTTTGCTGGAGAACAATTGGAAGCACAAACTGCATGTCAAGGATGATCTTGAAATTCCATTGGATGTCACCAACTACAAGTAGGCTATTCTACCTCTTAACCCCTAAAGTCCCTAGTGTCCCCTCAAGGGACAATTGAAGGTTTGGGTAAGCTCTTATGATGTCCATTTTTGACATGATTTTTTGAAACTGTTTTAAAACCCCTAAAGTTCCATTATCTCCTCGGGGGACAAATGGATTTTAAGAGGCTCTTATGAGTTGAAAATTTGTCCTGATTTTCTGAAATTTTTTGTGAAGGTAGAAAATCACATTAGCTTTTGGAAAGAATAAGTTTTATTTCAATTGGTGCATTGGAGCAAAAATTATGGCACAAAGCATGTAAAAATTATGGACAATCTCATTTGAGGGCAATCAAAGCATCTTCTTTTTAAAATAACTTATAGGATTCATATCTAAATTCAAATTTCACACTTTTATAATAAAATTTCACAAGGTTAAAATCTCTTGCTAGAAAAATCTCATTGTTAGAGAATATTGTGTTTGAATTCCGTCTTAGAATTATTAACAATTTAGCTTCCCTTCAATCTTGAACCTACTTCTACTTAGTTAACAATTTTTTAATGAGTGAAATTTTAATTTAATATTTTTTAATTTTATAGACTCTCAATTCAATTCTTCAACATAAAAATATGAAAAAAATTTAATTGAAAAATTAACCCCTAATGTTCCATGACTATGTTTTCACCAAAAATGCTCAAGAACTGCCATTTTTAGTACAAGTACCAAATTTTTGAAATTTTTATTTTTCACACAACTGTAGGATCTTCAGTTGTCGTATGCTGACTTGAAAATATGTGGTAAAAATTTCAGAAATTTCCACCGTGTGGATTGCAAGACATAAGCATTCAAATTCATTAAAATCATTTTCTTGACCCTGCAAAAAAATGGGCAGCTGCACTTCACAAGTTCACTTTCTATGAAAAATGTCAAAAATGGTGGTACTTCTTTGGATTCATTTTCCTAGAGAAGTTGTATACATGCTTGGAAATTTTCACACCATTTGGAGTTGTACAACATATAGGAAAAAAATAATAAGTAGAAAGAAGTAGAGGATGATTCAAAATACAAAATTGTTAAGAATTTGGTTATGGAATTGAAAAATAACGATCCCAATGATTGAAATGTTGTAATGAACAATCTACATCCTATGATTTTATTTTTTTCAAAAAGTATTGAAAATTGAGTGAGATAAAAGACTTCAATGTTTATTTTTGAGTAGAGAATCTATAACTATCCTCAAACTAAAATTCCTCATAACTTTTGACTCATTGGTCAAAATGGAATGATTCAAATCTCTCCACCTATATATAACTTTAGAAAACCAATTTCAAATTTTTATTTTTGAAAAAGGTGATTTTTTATGATCTGCCCGGACTGCTCGGCTAGGAAAAAAAATACCATATTAGGTCATAACTTTTGACTCGTATTTTCAAATGTCATGAAAACTAGTGCGTATGAAAGTTATTCCTTGCGCACAACTTCTATTAAAATTTCAGCCAAAAATATGAAAATCTTGAGTCATAGGTACCTGCCCAAAAAATTTATATTGCCAAAAAATGCATGCTAGTCCTTTAGGAGTTTATACAGGAATACAAATTAGCTTTTAGGGGATATAATTTCAATTGGTGCTTGAGGGTAAAAATATACCACCTAAGTTCTAAAAGTAGTTCACCGAGCAACCAAAAAAATCACAAAAACTCAATAAAAATTTATTTAATTTTTAATTTTTTATAAAAAATACTTTTGCCTACATAAAAAACTTTGATTCATATTCCATTTGGACTAGTGATGAGAAAGTTATGGAGAGTCTTGTTTTTTTGACATTCTTGCTAGAACAATCTCACCGTTGATATTAGTGTATTTCAATTCTATTTTAGAACTCTTCACAATTAAATTTTTCCTTCTATCTCATATTTGCTTCTAGATAACAATTTTTTATGAATAGAAATCAAGTGGGTTCTTTAATCCCTAAAGGACCGAGGCCTTTTCTCCATCAAAACACACTCAAAAATGCCACTTCTACTGCAAAAAGAAAAAACTTAAAATTTTACTTTTTCTGCATATCTAACCATAGGATCTTATATTAGACTAGTATTAGAATGTATGCAAGAAATTTCAGAAACTTTGACATCATAGATTGTAAGATATTTGCATCCAAAGTGAAGAAAACAAGTATTTTTGCACCTTGCTTGACTAAATTTTTGGCTTTGAATCTTTTTAACTTAAATATTTTGCACTATTGATTTTGATTTTCTAAGTTTTTATGTTCAATATTTGAATTGAGAATCTAGGGAAAAAAAGCCAAGAAAGAAACACTTAATTTTTACTCATTAAAAATTTATTAAATAGAAGTAGGTTCAAGATTGAAGGAAAAAACAAATCATTAATAGCTCTGAGATGAAATTGAAATACAATAATCCCACTTGTGAGATTGTTTTAGCAAGCAAATACAACCTTGTTTAACAATTTTTTTGGAAAATTGTAAAAATTGCACTAAAAAAAAGAATCCTACAAGTTATTTTGGGGGACAATCTTATTTTTTTCCGGGCACCAATTGAAATAAAAATTATATAACCACAAAGCTCTTGCAAAACCGCACATCCTCAAAAAAATTCAAAAAATTTCACTAAAAATTGAGGTCATAGGAACCTTCCCGGATCCAAATTGACCCTTGAGGGGACAAACGGTCCTTTAAGGGGTAAGAAAAAATCCCCTACTCTCAATTCAATTCTTCAATATGAAAATTTTGCAATTCAAAATTAGTAGTACAAAAATTTTAAGTTAAGAAGATTCAAAGCCAAAAAATGTAGTCAAGCAAAGTATTAATAAACTTATTTTTCTTGCAATCTACTTAGTTAAAGTTTCTAAAACTTCATCCAAACCTTTTTAATATACTAGTCTAGTATAAGATTTTGAGTTAGATATGGAGATAAATTTATTTTTATTTTTTTGCTCTTTGCAATAGAAATGACAGTTTTGAGTGTTTTTTGATTAAAAAAAAGCCGTTAGACTTTAAGGGCTAAATTTTGTTTTTTTATACTTCTTTGGAAAATTGTATTTGTATATTTTGCAATCTATTGTGTTGTCAATTTTGTCAATGATTACTTTTTTTTAAACTAATTTCACAGTCATTTTAGTAACTTGAATTTGAAATTTTAATCTAAACAAAGTAAGATTACCATAAATATAAAGAGTGGGGTGATGAATTATGTGCCATTGGGTAAAATTAATGTATTGGATTTTGACGCTTCTTATTTTGAAGCCACTGGATATACGCTATTGTAGAAACTGCCTTAATGTTATTGGATTTTATATTGAGTCATAACTGAAGCCAACAAACTTAATTTAGTACTTCAAACTTCACTGCTTATTATTTTTTAAACAAAATCTTCAATATGTATTACACTAACACTTTGTACTGTTTATACTATTTAGATTAAAATACTTTATTATATTTTTACAAATTATTGTATTACTGAATATTTTTTATTTAATACCAAAATAGGAAATCATTTAGTATATTTAGAGTAAATGATATGTCCTATTTAAAACATTGTTTAAGAACAAATATAACATTTATTGATGGCTATTTGGAGCACAATGGTTGGAAGCCAAAATCATTAGCTTACACTTTTTTGGTAGTTTATTGTACCAAAATTACATGAATTTAAGAGGGGCACAAACATGACAATCTATATCCAACATTCATTCAACTTTCATTTGGATTTTTTTCAAAGTCTTACAAATTAGATCTCATTTTATACAAATTTATTCAACTTAGAGTGAGATCTCACACTACCAAAGGCCTTCCAATTTTTCACTATATATGTTCATGTTTTATAACCTAAATTTATCAATTATATCCAATTAAAAAGGGGAGAAAACTATTAGACATCAAGATGCAATTGAATCAGTTTTTCTATCTTTTGCATAGTTTCTTTAATAGTTTTATTTTTGAATAATTTTGGAGGGATAGAGTTTGATTATTATTTTAATTTCACTTCTACTAACTACACAAATTATGTACCTTCGTACTACAACTAGTGGAACAACTTTGGAACAAAGTTTCACGGATTTGTTGTTCTTGTTGGGCATGTTCTATGTCTCTATTCCCCATGAAAATTAGTGGAGATATGCCTAACATGATGATGAATTTGGTAGGTTTTTAAATTCAAAATCTGGGGTGCAATTAGAGTTCACAAACAAAGCTCAAAGTGAACTAAAATTCTAAGGTAGGATTACAAAACCTTTTTCTTTTACTTAAAATGATTATATCTTTCAACCTATAAGGTCAAATTTTGCAATTCTTTTACTGCATATTCTCATACAAGTTTAAGGCAAGATCCTACAATTGGATTGTTGAAGATAGCAATAATTTTCTGTTACCCTCGCAAGTTTTGTATTATTTTTTCCCTTTGTACAAAATAAAAATAGCACTTATGATGATAAAATGAAAATTTGTGCCCAAATAAATTTAAAAAAAAACTCTTAACCCCTAAAGCCCCGTTTGTCTCCTTGGGGGACAATTTGGGTCCGGGTAGGTTCATGTGACCTCAATTTGTAGAGAATTTTTGGGGGATTTTTTGAGGCTGTGCAATTCTGCAAGAGCTTTGTGCATATATAATTTTTATTTCAAATGGTGCCCAAGGGAAAAAATTATGTCAAAAATAGAGTTTGGTGGGCAGCACAAAAAAATCACAGAAAGTCAAAATAAATTTCTTAAATATTTTTTTCAAAATCTATGTCTTTTTGTCTACATTTGATGCTTTAATTCATTCTATTTGGACTAATAATGAAAAAGTTATGGACAATCTTATTTTTTTGGGCAATCGAAGCATCTTCTTGAAAAAATAACTTTTAGGATTCATTTTGGAATGCAATTTTTACAATTTTCAGAAAAAAATTGTTAGACAAGGTTGAATTTTCTTGCTAGAACAATCTCACCGTTGGGATTATGGTATTTCAATTTTGTCTTAGAGCTATTAACGATTTAGTTATTCCTTCAATCTTGAACCTACTTCTACTTAACAATTTTTTAATGAGTAAAAATTTAGTGTTTTTTTCTTGAATTTTTTTCCTAGATTCTCAACTGAAGTATTCAACATATAAACTTAGAAAATCAAAATCAACAATACAAATAATTTAAGTTAAATGGGTTCAAAGCCCAATAATCTAGTCATGCAAGGTGCAAAAAAACTTATTTTTCTTCACTTTGAATGCAAATATCTTGCACTCTATTTGGTCAAAGTTTTTGAATTTCTTGCATACATTCTCATACTAGTCTAGTATAAGATCCTACGGTTAGATATGCAAAAAAAACCAATTTTTATAGTTTTTTGTTCTTTGCAATAGAAGTGACAGTTTTGAGTGTGTTTTGATGGAGAAAAGGCCTCGGGGCTTTAGGGGTTAAGCTAATCTTTTTTACAGCAACCAGACAAATTCAGGAGTATTAATAATAAGTCAAACACTCTCTCCAACCCTCTCTTCCTCCACATCTTTGTTTGCGTCCATTGCACCCAACGGACTTTTTAACAGCCCCATAATCGACCCCAAACCTGATCCAATGAAAACACTCAAAATTCCCTCCCAAGAATTCATTCTAAGTTGACCATTGGATCCGAGAATTCCCAAACCCAAAGTCCATTACATGCATGCATCTTCTTCACTTGCGTTTTGTTTCTCTGACAAACACAAGCGGCCAGGCCAGACCGCTTGGTTTTGGCTCCCTGAACTTACTACGAAAAATTGAATGTTCATGTCCCCGAGCAAGCGAGCGAGCGAGGGGCTTTAATTATTGTTGCAGCCAAAGCTGGGCTTTTGTTTCAGGTGTGGTTGAAATCAGGCCCCCGGGGGTGTGGGCTCTTCACATGGAGGCTTTAGAAGAAGGGGCAGCTTGATTTGGGGCTGCACAGACAGAAAGACAGTTGAAATAAAATATTACTTTACTTACAAGCTGAGCGACCTCTGCTCGCCCTGCATTGGACAGATATATATGCTTACAGGGGGGGGGGAGGTATTGGATCAGCTTTTGCCGGCATAACTTCCACTTGAATGTGAACGTGATGAATGAAAAACTCACTCACTTGCGCGGTTATTAATTTGTAACCACGCCTACTTATTATAAGAGCATCCTCGATGGAAAACTTAACAGGAGACTGACACAGGAAGTCACTGTAAGGAGAGTCGGAAATTAAACACGGAGAAAACAATTGCACCCCATCCAACCTCTATTAGACTCACATCAGGAAAGTTAGGGCATGCCAATATGGTGCAGCAAAAGACTAACAAGCTAATTTGGTGCCAACCTCCATGCAAAATCAGTATCAAACCTAGCATGGAGGTTGTTAGCAAATTAGTTTGATAGCGTTTCAATGCACCATATGGGCACCATACTAGCACGCCTTGAGCTCTGTGATGCGGCATCATTTTCAAGGGTACATTGGATTTTGGCTCTCACATAGTAGTTGTTTTGGCTTTTGTATAGAGCATAGCAAGTAGGCCGGCAATTGTGGTAAAAGGGAATCATAAAGAGGACTACCAGATATGAAGTTTTTCCACCCAACCGTCTATCTTTATCTCTGATGAGCTAGCAACGTAAAATACTGTCCACAAGAGTGTATCATTATACACAAGCATTTGTAGAGTTGCAAGAAGGTCAGTCACAAATTCAATGGGTATAATTAACTTTTCAACAACTTTAGTACTCTTAAAGAACCACTTGTTTGTGTCTAAGGGTACTTTAGATTGTGCAAGTTTTAGGAATGAGCTTGAAAATAACATTTGTGGCCTTGGAAAATCTGAAAGAAAAATTAGTTGGATTCTTGGATGACTAAATAAATTTATCCAATGAAGAAAGACACTAAATTTCACCCAATTGTTTTGAAGGGTTTGTTTTTCTCTCTTATACTATTGAAGATCATGGATGGAAGTATTCTATATCTTACTACAATATTTTGGATGAGGGTTGGATAGTGTAGATGGAATTTGGATGAAATTTGAAGGACAATCACACTAGTTTATGTAGTATAAGAAAATTGTAGAACACATTATGTTGATTTTATAAAAAAAGAATGTCATTTTTAGTATTATAGTATCACACAAATTCACATACTTCTCCAAAGTGTAAGTTAGTATCATCACTGCGGGATCCATTAATTGAGATAATTTTTATAATAATAAAACAATTCCATAATATAGATTGCCTTGTACTTCATAGTATAATTTGGGAACTTCTAGCAATTTATTCATTGCCTCAATTTGAGCCATTAAAGATCTCAACAAATTAAAGACTAAGTATTGTTGGATTTAAAATGGCCAAGGTCTTTTTTGTCATATTGTCAAAATTGCTAAATAAAGGTAAAACTTGATTTTGAGTTTTTAGTTCAAATTCTAGAAGGTGGGGTAAAATTTGAAGCTTATCAAGTTTACTTTCCATTCCAATTTTATGTGGCATGAGTTTTCTTCACTTTCTTTTCAAATCTCCATTGTGATTGAAAATATTTACAAACAAAATAGAAACTTTATGACTTGCAAAAGGCAAGTTATTTTAATTATTACAAGTAAGAAATTTTCATTTTCATTCAATTCAAAAGGCCAAAAAAGATTAGAAAGACAAAATCATAGAAGCTTCAAATGATGGCAATGTGCCCAATCGTTTTTAATTTCAAAATTTGAACCAATGCCAATTTACAACAATAGATGAAAGAAAAGTAATTCATTGCATTTATAACACTTTTTAATAATGTATTTGAGTCAAAAAGTGTCTAATCTATCTCAAAAAATAGTTTGAAATTCTATATACCAAGTCTTTTCAGCATATCATACGAGAGCCCTATAAACACTACTTCACAACCATTCTTCTCATTTTTACTAAGTATAAACTTTAATAAGCAATGAAAAAATTGAAAAATGTTTTTTCCACCAATCAAAGTATGGAAATTTAGGATTTCATGTTATTTTATGTTTGTTGCTTTGATATTTGTAATGTAATTAAAGCAATTGTTTGTCAACTAGAATTATGAGAAAAAAAATCAAATGATGTGACTAAATCTCACCTCTTAGATTCTTTGTCCTTTTCATAAAAAAATTGTCTCATTTATTTTATATTAATCTGCTAGGATTTTGTCAATTCACACCGGATCCAACTATGACGCAAAAAATTGTTATTTGTGGTGGATTGTTCCGTATTTTCATGCATATTTATAATGAACGCTTGAACTTTGGCCTAAGCAATAATAAAAAAAATTAATGGAATATTAAAGCATTTTTAAAAATTGAATAGTATGCAAACCAAGATATTCCAAACTTTAATTGAGTTCCAATGTGTAAGTACTATACAATAGAACTTAAGCATATTAAAAATACTAATTCTTCTATTTTTTTGAAAGAGATGCTAGACATATAATGAAAAAGTGTTGGATTTGGTTATTAAAAATTAAACATTGAATTTCAAAGAATTGTTTAAAGCTTTAGCACACCAAAATAATAATAATTAGATATTATGTATTTATAGAAATTTTATTATTTATAAATTAAAATTTAAAATTTATGGACATTGATTAAAAATATGTTTAAAAAATATGCAATGAAAAATGGAATAATAATTGATTTTATTATAAAAATATATATTATTAATAATTTTAATGTATTTTTTATAATGTTGTATAAATATAATAGCCTTGGTTTGAAATATATTAACAGCATACTGATCCATTTAAGTATTTGTTAAAATAAACTTAAACTTAAGAAGAAGAATCCTATTCAAAGTACACTTGATAGATTTAGGCACTCATTATAAATTACTCAATTCATTTTTTAGAAGTATGATGAATCTTTTTGTTCTTGACTATGATACACAAAATTGAATGTAGTTTATTTTAAAGGATGTACATTGATAATATATGAATTTTTGAAACTATAAATTTAATAATTAATGATGATAACAAATCTAAAGAGATTCCAACAATCATTTCACATTATTTAGGTATCACATGTGTAAATTAGAAATAAGTAATTCTTTCTTTTATCATAGAAGTTTTCAAGAAAATTGCTTTGTTATGTAAAATGTAACGATCCTTTGGATTAATTCCTAAAGGTTTGGTGTTTTTAGGCCTAAAATTGGCTCAAAGTATTCAAACTCAAAGCAATGCTAAAATCTTCATTTATATTTGTTCGTTAACAAATTCAATTATAGGATCTTTGAGTTAACTTATAAAAATACAACTTCTAAAATTTCAAAATAGAAAACTTTACCAATTGTAAGATCATGACTCTTGAATGTGAAGCATTTTCAATTCTTTACAAATGGTTAGGTTTCATCTTTCAAACTTTTTACACAAAAATGTGTAGATCCTACACCTTGTAACACTCCATAATATGTTGAAGAAATAAGTTGGGAATAGATATAAAAAATTTCAACACAATATATTTTATACTCATCCTTGAAAAATATACCAAGTAGAAAGAAGTTGAGTATAATTCAAAATACTAAATTGTTAAGAATTTAGTTATGGAATTGAAAAATTCCAATCACAATGGTTGTAATGTTGTAATAAACAATCTACACCGAATAAATTTATTTTATTTTCAAAAATTTCAAAAATTGAGTTAAATAAAGGACTTCAAAGTCTATTTTAGAGTAGAGATTCTATAATTGCTCACAAACTAAAACTCTTCATACGTTTCATCTTGTCAATCAAAATGGAACGATTCAAAGCCTTCCAAATTATAATCTATAGTAAAGTACAATTATTCACAAGTTCTAAAAGAGCTCTAGGTCGTTTGCTATACAATATTTCAAAGGATTAGAGGACATGTATCCTCTCTATTATTCACAACAACTAATTGTATTGGTGAAGTATTAATCATTAATAACTTAAGGATCAACAAGTAGTTGAGGTTTGTAAAATTGTGAAGATGTATTATAAAATGCAATTTAAAATAATATTTTAATAATAATTTTCAAACAATAGTTGTAAAATATGATCTATAGATCATATTTATATGATAAGATCAATTAGTGCAAAACCAATATTTTTCAATAAAATTTGAATCTAAAAACTAAAATTCCTTCTAAAATTGACCGAAGATTGAATATTTGTGCTTTCACAAGAATTTTTAAATTTAAGTTCAAAATGTCAAGTTCTAATCATAGTGATTTCTAAAGATTTATATTCTATCTTTTTACTCTAGTCATTTTTGAATGGTTATTTTTTGAATTGGAAAAGTTATTTTTTCAGTTCAGACCTACCAATATATTTTGAATTATAGAATATTTAAAAAGCAAAGTCTTCATAATCTATAGTGTACAATTGTTAAAGAACTAATAGAAGAGCCTTCAAAAAATTGATGGATGAAACAAATGCATTTTTGCATGATTGGAATGTGTTTGTGTTTCTTCATTGTTCAAATTTAAACATCTTGCCTTTAATCCCTTGAGGTCTAGGGAGTAGTCCAAATTTCCAAAATTGTGAAGATGTATTATAAAATGCAACTTAGAATAATAATTTAATGATAACTCTCAAACAATAGTTGTATTAAAACTCGATTCATAAATCATATCCACATGGTTAAATTAACTAGTTTATAAATCAATATTATTCAATAAAATTTGAAACCCACAATTGAAAATTCTTTTAAAATTTAATGGTAGATTGAATGTTTGTGATTTTTATAGTAATTTTTTTTAGTTCTAAATATTAAGTTCTAATCAAAATGATTTTTGAAGATTTTTGTTTTATTTTTTTATTCAAGTTGTTTTAGAAAGGTCACTTTTTGAACAAAGAAAAATACTTTTTGAGGCCACACCTACTAGTATCCTTTGAATTATAGAACACTTGCAAAGCAGAGTCTTTAGAATCTATACTACACAAATGTTAAAGAACTAATATAAAAATCTTTAGAAAATGATGGATGAAAAACACATTTTTGTGTGCTTGAGATGTATTCACGTTCATTTGTTTTTCAAAATTTGAATGTTTGATCTTTAACCCATTAAGGACCGTGGTTGATTTGGGGGGTGGGCAATCCTTTGTATGGCCAATTGGGAACAATTTTAAAACTTTTGAATGCAAGTGCTTATCAGAGATCTAACCATACGGATGGAAGTGTTGCGCATGATATAGAATTTAGCATTGAAATTTTTGCTGAAGGTGCGTTGTAAAGCATGAATTTTTAGCAAATCTTGGTGTAATTTCAGCCCCTATTGTCTTGGTTTTTTCAACCCTCTGGCCACATGCCACCTCAGATTGGCTTAGTTATTGTCCTAAACTCTTCACTTCCCAATTTCCCAGACCCGTCTCCTTTGCCACGTCATCAAATTCATTGACATGCTCTCTCTACAAACCGAAAAGGACCCAAATCGACCACAAAATGGTCGACCGGTCCTTAATGGGTTAAGGGATTAAGGTAGATTTTATAATCTTAAATTCTAAAATGTACTAATCATAAAGATCAATATCTGAAATTATTCCATCTTCAATGCTAATGTAGATAGATTGGATGCTTCAAGTACCGCAAATGCTATATACATTGGAATGGATCTAAATTTTGAAATTCTAAAACTTCTATCTAATATCTGGAAGCACGTACATATGTTCTTTTTCATAACATTATTTAGCAAGGTAAAAGATTCCTCTTAATAATAAAGAAGAAATAGAATATTTTAAAATTTTGAAAACTCACCAACCAAGTAAATAAAAGAAGAAAACTGGTATTATGTGTGTTGTTGAAGGGTTTATCAAGTAAGCATCAATGATAAGGAACATTTGTCACATGCTATCTATATTAGTGAATAAATTTATTTATTTTCCTTTATGAACACTAAAAACACTTTGATACCATTTCTAAATGCTTTTATGTTGACATTAAAGTATTGAAATTCTTCCTAATCCATGTGGAGAATGGAAGAGAAGTTTGAGCAAAATTTAAAAAAAATAAAATTATATGGTTCCATTTCACATGAGTTTGATTTTTATGTTCTATATTGTTCAAGCTTTTACAAGAAGAATTAAGAATAACTTCAACTTCAAAATCAAATGTACATTGAATTTGTAAAGTTGCAACTATGCAAATGGAATACATTTTACCTTTTGGGCTTTAGATTGAAGGAAAGGTGGCTTTGCATCAATAAAAAAGCTCTATATGAGGACATTTGCCTAGGACCTTACTCAAAAGTTTTGTAGCATATTTGTTTCAGTTGTTTGTTTTTTGTGCAACTTCAAAGTCCAAAGTTGGAGGAACTCATGATCAACTTCCAACCTTCATATTTTGTATTCTATATTTCCAATGTCTGAATCAAATTTAAAAAAAAAAAATTAATCTAAAGTTTAATTAGTCTAGAATGCTATGAGACACTCCAATAACTATTAAAACACACTTACTTATAACCAATTAAAAAAAATATACAATATGAAAACTAGAGTTAGACTTAAAAGGAATGATCTCTATTATCAAAATAGAATGATATGTACAATAGACAATAGAGTTTAGAAAGAATACATATTGAATCCTTTATACTAGTCATAACAGTGTCTGAGGATACAATTTGACCTTGTGATTGCCAAATTAAAATTGAATAAAGTTGAGAATTGTTCTTTTGCAAAATAGTATATGTAAGACTTAGCTTTAACTCCTAAATGTCCAAGGCCTTTTTTGAGCTTATTGGAATTTACTCTAAATTGAAATAAAAGCCATTTTATTATTATGTTTTGAATTATAACCATACAAATTCAAATTAGACATGTTAGAGATCACTTGCAAAAATAAATCACAACAATATGACTTATAGATTAAAAGATTTTTTTGTTTGATCACGAGTGTGTTAAAGTGGTTTGAAGTCTTTTAATCTTCTTTTCACATGTCAAACAAAAAAATTGGTTACTAAAAAAATATGAGGTTAAAGGATATAACATGCATAATTCCAATCAATTTAAAGCTTCTCAAAATCTAGTCTACAATTTTTTAAAATGAAATTCTAATGTGATTTTTCTTCCAAGATCTAGTGTATTTGAAGATCATTTCCAAGAGCCCTCAAATGACTAGAAAATCAGGATTTGCAATGAATATCCTTGCAAAAAATCTTAAATAGAAAAATCATAATTATTAATTTTCAAAATCAGATTTTTGATGCTCAAAGTAAACCTTAAAAAATAATACAAAAATATAAGCTATATAATATAGTAATTTGGTAAGGTTTAATTTAGCTTCAAAGTATTGTTGACACCAAAATTTGTTGCCTCGGGCATTTAGGAATTAAAGATATTATTACTCAAAAATATTCTCAAGTTTCAATTCAATTTGTAAATCAAAATTTGTGAGTTCCAAAAATGTGCGGACCATGTTATAAACACTGTTGTACTACAAAAGAAAGAAATTGCATTGGTGGCAGGCATTTTTTTTCTAGAAAAAAAACAAAACATTTATGTAGTATTAGCAATTGAAAATCATGAATCAAAAAGAAATTTAATAATAATAATAAATTGAAATAAAAATAAAAATATTTCTTGGATAAATGCAATAGATTTTCAAAGTGGAAATTTCCCACGGTCACTAATACCGTCATATAGCTTGGTCGTAATACTGAAATCTAGAGAATCAACAAGCAACTAATTGTTGTCAAGTACGGGAATGATTAATTATACACTTTTGGGAATAACTTCAATAGAAGCCTACTTGTTAGAAATGAATACACAAACAATGTTTTGGGTTATTTTCAATTTAGGAGGTCTGGAAAGCGCTTGGTCTCTACAAGTGTCATTTAATGCAAAAGTATGTTTTGCTTTCTCATTGCACCAACAATGTACAAATAGTGTACATTTCAGAAAGTGGACCCATTTAGTGGATTCAATGTTTTTAACTTCCAAAATTCATTATTAATTCCACAAAGCTCCACATAAGATTAATTGGCTTGGACTAAATGTCAATTCCATTTGTCTTCCAAGGTCAATTTACTGAAAAAGATTTTAAGAAGTTTAACTTCTCCAAATTGATTTTCATCTCTTTAACGGGTATTTTATGGACCTCCAACTTCAACTCCATTTTCTACTTATGTAAAGTTATTTTCAGCTAATGGAAAAAATTTCTAATTATTTAACCTCTAAAGATCCATGTATTGCAAAAGCAAATGTGCCTTTGTCAAACTTGATTGTAATCTTTAATTTAACCCTGTTGGATATTTGATTTAAATTTAAAAAATGAAACTTGATAGGATCTTTTTCTACTTCATCTTGAAATTTTGAAAAAATTCAAAAATTCAAAAAATTATTGCAATTGCAAGATCCATATGTTAGAATCCTCAAAATATAATATGTTGTGTTTTTACTCATATTTTTTTTAATGAATATTAAATTAAAATTTTTATTCTAACCTTCATTTATAGTTAAAATTATATATTATTCCAACATATATTATAATTGAAATAATTTTACCCCCACCTTTAGCTTTTAAAAATCACTATAATTTGATTTTTCCATAAATTAAAAAAATTAAAAAAACTAAAAAGACATTTTTCTATTAGAAAAAAATAACAAACTTTTATAAATCATTTAGCAATGGGTCTCATCCTTAAGAAATGAATGGTTTAGGTTTAAATTTAGAAGTTTTAGTTAATGAGCTATAATTCTATCTCATTTCAAAACTTCAAAACTTCAGTAGAGTTATTCGTAAAGTCATCCCTAGTTTGATACCCAGTTTTAAACAAGCTCTAATATAAATTGGTGAAAGGAGGTAAAGCAACCCATATGGGATATGTAAATGGTTGGAGTTGTAAGTAACTTGTAAGAGCTTGGAGGAGCTCAATCTTAAAATAAACCCATATCCTGTGAGAGTTCATAAAGAACACTGGATTTCATTATAAAAACAACCTCTCCACCCTCCATTCTCTCAAATTGTCAATGTACAATTTCCGTGACAGGTAAACTAAGGTCCAAACTTTTTTAGGCACCATTTCGATGCAAAAGAAAGTTTGGTCCCAAGTTTTGTTTTGCTAGTGTTGATTGCGCGAGCTTTTTACTTTTTCACCTGCTTCTTTACATAAAGCCGGGGTTCAAACCCCAGTTTTACCTCTAAACTCAGGTTAACTTTACGAATAACTCTAATAAGTTATTGCAATGAAAAGCTCAATGTTAAAATCCATCTAATACAATATTAAATGTATATCATTCATATTTTCATCCATATAAAAGTATAAATTATAAAAAAAAATTCATCATCTAGCATTTATTATTTCAAAATTCCAAGTTATTCCAATAAATATTATAATTGGTATAATTTTATGAACATATTGCACTTTAAAAAATCACAATAATTTGATTTTACACCAAAATCTCTAAAATAAAAAATATCTATGTAAAATATTTTTTCAAGTATGAAAGTTATAAATAAATAAATAAATATTTAAAAAGGCTAAATTTAGTTAGATGATAGTGACTTGAATCTTGACTTAAATGAAGCTCATTACCACGGGGGTCAGTGTTTTTTTTTTCATTTTCCATGAAGTGGCGAAGTGGCAATATTAAATGTTACGGTGGTGCTCCAAATTTCAACATTCATCTACGTACTGGATAGAAAATGTGATACTACGTATCTATAATTCTATTTTCATTCACAGTGTAGCGATTTCATCCAAGATTCTTCTTGAACTTGAAGGTTTTGGGCAATTTCATCCAAAATTTTATTAAAATTTTCCTATAGACTTGGTGTTAGGTCAAAAAATTTGGTGCAATTTTGCACCAAATCGCCAGAAAACCCCCCAGTGATGGGGGTAGGTGGGTGTAAAAAAGAAAAAAATACTTGAAATTTTTTCACTTTGTTATTCATTTCTATTTTTTACCTCTTGGATAACTTTCAAATTGATTGAATTATTTGTATAATATTTACCAAAATTGTTTGACTTATTTTTTTAAATTTTATATTAATAATAATTTATCACAAAACGAATGGATATTTTTCACTTTAATTTGATAGCACATAGTTTCATATAACAAAAATATTATATTGAATATCAAATATGATTTAAGTTGAGCTTATAAAAGAAGTTTGACAATATGGCAAAAGAACTTGTCTTTAGGGATTAAGTGCCTAAAGATGAAGGAAATACCTTGAGCTTGGTTAGTAATTTGAGTACTTTATATAACATCATGGGGGGGAATGTAAAATATTACATTTTGATACAAACACCTAATATAGAAGCAATCTTCTTAGACTTTTGTTGAAAATATCAATAGTAATAATATGAGAGTTTAGAGTCTATTTTTAGTGCACTTATAATTGATACTTTTAAAACTCATAGTTTATTTGTATGGTGTCCAAATAATACATTCTAAAGGAGTCTCTTTACGATAAGTCATTAAAATTTGTGAAAACATTACATAAACTGTTTATATGTGTTCATCCATTGGACATAAAAGAAAGAAGAAAAAAAATGAGGAGCGCAATTTTTTAATTTGTCAAAAATGGAGAAAGTATAATTTATTGTGTTGATTGAGATTGCATAAAAAAACAAACCCAATAGGTTAATTTTGAAAATAAAGTCTTAAGAGACCAAATTTTGAAAGATATCCTTCTATAGATTCTTTTGATTCAATTAAAAGACTTGCAATATATTTTTTCAAATCTAAAGAATATTAAGGAATTTTTTGTCAATTTCTTTCTATATATATTTTTAACTTATTTACTCAATGTGCTATTTTTAATCACAACCTGTAAGACATACTCATTGTTAAATATTATTTTTGAAAATTGAAACTTTGAACAACATTCTACAATAGTAAAATATATATTTATTTAAATTCAAGCATTATGATCTTAATATTGGTAAGGTTTTTGAAATTTAAAATTTTGGGAGGATGCATTTCAACAATTTAGTTGAGAAATACTACAATCGGATCTACAAAAAATTTAAAAAGTAACAAACTTAAGGTTCTATTATTGTTCTAAAAATTGGTGATGTGACCATGGAGATAATTTTGACCAATATCCAACAACAACTTCTAGGGATTAAAATAAATGAATTAAACCTTCATAAAAAGAAGCTAAAAATATTTTTAAACTTTTAAAATCCTGAAGCCTTTTTTTTTGTCAATAATTGCTCAAAACTTCTCTTTCTAATTTTTAAAATCCCAATGTGGAAAATATCAAAGGAACCCATACCAATTAATCAACACTACATACTATATAAATATCTACCTTTGTTGTACATCATTAGTTATTGAAGTGTCCGGAGGCTGTACATCATGTTTCAAACATCTACAGTTTTCTACAATAAGTCCCTTTAGTTTTTCGGTCCCATTAATATTCCTATTTAGTGTAGACAAAATAGTCTTTAGTTCAGTACAGTTAAAACCAAAATTTCAAGCACATCCTCATATAAAAATATATCAAAGAGGGACAAATCATTGAAAACTTATATAGTCAAAAAGTTGTTGGGCCTTAAAGGGTTAACCTAAAAATTTAAATTTAAATTTTGAATTTAAATTTTTTTACCATAAAGAATTGAATTGAAGGTGTAGAAAAAAACTTTAAAAAATAGCACTTGATTTTTATTCTTAAAAAAATTGTTAAGATACACTAATTGTTGAAATACACTAATCTCAATGATGAGATTTGTTCTAAATATCAAAGCTAACTATGTAGAATTTTGTTTTTCGGAAAAAGTAAAAAATGAGCTCAAAAATAAATTCACTACATTATATTTTGAAGAAGTTGCTTTTATTACTTACTAAATAAGAAGCTCCATAATTTTCTCATCATTTATCAAAATGAACAGAAAAATCTTTCCAAATAAAAAATATAATTTATTAAAAATAACTAAAAATCAATTTATTTAATTATTTGTTTTTGCCTATTTTCAACAGTTTTGAGTTTTAATTTGCATAATTTTTGTTCCCATGCATCTATTGAAATACAATTTTTATTTCAAAAAATCTTATCTATTTATCTATCTTTAAAATTGAAATCACAAGAACCTAGGCAAATTATCAAGAGTCCCTCGAGGGGTTACTTTAGGACTTTAGGGATTAGTTCTCTTCTAATTCCCAAGAAGACTGAATAAAAATGAGGATGGTCTAAAAATGATTACCATTCTCAAATCCTTATTTTGGGGAGAAAAAAACTTAGCATTTTGACACTCTTAGGATTGTAGTTAACCCCTAAAGGACCAGCCTGCAGAATTTGGCAACATAAAAAAATTGGGCAGGTACATGTGGCCAGAGATTTACAAGTTTGAGGCTGAAATTTTAATAGAAGTTGTGGACAAGGAGTACCTTTCATTTGAACTAAATTTTATGACAATTGGAAATACGAGTCAAAAGTTATGGCCTAATATGTTACTCCCTCCGCACCAAAGTGATCTTCCTGTTGGCCTTCATTTTTTGTCCCAAAATGAAAGTTCCTATTGTACTTTGTGAGCTGCAAATTGGTCAAATTTAACTTTTGGTTGTTCTCTAGGACTAACAAAACAATTCCAAGCGATAGTTCCCCCTCCATCTATGCAATCACTAATCAAAAGACAAATAAAATGGTTGAAGGGGTCAATCGACACTTTTTGTTTTTATTTTTTGCATCTCTTTGAATATTATCTAATTGAAGGAGATGAAGGCTTTGGGAGGCAAAATATAGGTCCACATATGGTCTTTGACTTATACTAACTACCCACAAAATGACGACCTCACATTCAATAATTAAATAACCACTGGTGCTCTTTGAAAATACCCCAAAAAATTCACTTTTCAATAATCCAAAACTACACTTTAAAAAGGGCTTCAAAACTCAAAGTTTCAAGGGCAATAGGAGTGCACCAAACTCCATATGTAGTGCAAAACAAGCTTTAAAAATGTTATTTTTAGTCTTAATCCGAAACATTTTGTCTAACAGGAAGATCATTTTGGGACGGAGGGAGTACTTTTTTTCTCAGCCGGGCAGTTAGGGCAGATCAGAAAAAATCACTTTTTTCAGAAACAAAAAATTTGAAACTGGTTTTCCAGAGCTATCTATATGTGGAAAGCTTTTAATCATTCCATTTTGACCAATGAGTCAAAAGTTATGAGGAGTTTTAGTTTGCGGGTAGTTTTGGAATCTCTACTCTAAAATAAACTTTGAAGTCTTTTATCTTACTCAATTTTCAATATTTTTTGAAAAAAATAAAATCATAGGATGTAGATTGTTTAATACAACATTTCAACCATTGGGATTGGCATTTTTCAATTTCATATCTAAATTCTTAACAATTTAGTATTTTGAATCATTCTCTACTTCATTCTACTTACTATTTTTTTCCTATATGTTGTACAATTCCAAATGATGTGAAATTTTTCAAGCATGTAGCTAACTTGTTTAGGAAAAAAAATCTAAAGAAGCACCACCATTTGGGACATTTTTTCATAGAAAAGTGAGCTTTTGAAGTGCAGCTGCCCGGTTTTTTGCAGGGGTCAAAAAACGATTTCAGTGATTTTGAATGCTTATATCTTGCAATCCACGTGGTGGAAATTTCTGAAATTTTTATCACATATTCTCAAGTCAGCATACTACAAGATCCTACTATTACATGAGTCAAAAAAAAAAAATTCAAAAATTTGGTACTTGTACTAAAAACGGCAGTTCTTGAGCGTTTTCAGTGAAAACATAGTCACGGAACTTTAGGGGTTAATTTAGATGCATAGTAAAAATGGTTCAAAATGTTGCCAACCTACAGAAAGTTAAGTAAGGTAGACCAACCCAATATTGTCATCATCTAAGGTAAACCAGCCTATTCCCATCAACTTCCTATTTCCGACATCTTACTTTTGGCCCCATTACCACCCTGAAACTCATCTAAGTACATCTATTTTTCTGACAAAATCAACTCATTAATTTCAGCTTGGGTAATGTGTCTACCATTGATTGGTGGATATCCAAGTACTCATAGATACAATCTATGGCGGTATTGGGTTGTTGATCTGACTTTTATAAATTAATCCATGGGCGGATTTGTAATTTCAGGACAGTCAACTTCAACAATTCATAGAAATTTCAATTTTCATCAAAAAATTATAATTCCACTTGGGTTTGATTTGTGAAACATGCATACACCTTTGAAAAATAGGTGACCCCATCGAAGTTGACTCCAACATAGTCAGATCACAAATCAGGGTGGTAATAGGCTTGTCTACCTTAATTCCAACATCTAAACCCTTCCACTTCTGTTAGTCACCCTTCAATTACCACAATCTTAGAAACCTTTTACCATCATGATAA
Source organism: Antitrichia curtipendula (assembly GCA_951230915.1). NCBI lineage: Eukaryota > Viridiplantae > Streptophyta > Bryopsida > Hypnales > Leucodontaceae > Antitrichia > Antitrichia curtipendula. Next base: position 5,315,709 of record OX579641.1, read on the forward strand.
TGCACTTGAAAAGGGGACACGTCAACATGTGGTTTAGTATGGGTCTATCCATGCTTTACCAATTTAGTCCCAACAAAGTTTGAAAAATCACAGAAAATATATTCATTTCTTGTTGGAATGTCTTGATTCAACTTGCAAATGACTTCTCTTGAACCTTTCAATCTCTAAAGAATACATGAGTTGACAAATAGCTTCTCCAAGGTACCTAGATAGCAAATCTAAGTGGTTAGAGGCTGATTTCCTATAGTGAATAAGATAATATGCTCAAAAATCGCATAAGCTCAAAAATTGCCCACCTCCTCAAATGTACACTATGCACACATGTTGCTTTTTTTAATAGCCTTAAACAATGTACAAACAATGTACATTTTAGGAGGTGGGCCCTATTTTAGAGCCCTGTACAATATCAACTTCAAAATTTTATAATTAAGTCCACAAAGCTCCAAAAAATATAAAACGACTTGGGTTAGATGCCAATTCCACTTGTCTTTCAAGGAAAATTTACTGAAAATTATTTCAAGGAGCTTCACCTCCCCAAAATTAAGTTTCAGCTCTTAGGTGGGCAATTTATAAACCTCTTATCTTATGGCATGTGACAATGCTCACCGATGCATGACCCAAATTCAGTAAGGTAGGTGTCTCTAAAAGCAACCTGGCTCTAAAAGCAACCTCTAACCTAGAGGTATATTTTACTTTCTTCAATGCACCAACATTGTACATTTAAGGAAGAGGGCGTTTTTAGAAACCACTGCATTTCAACTTCAAAAATTTGTAACTAATTCCATGAAGGTCCGAAAAATATGAAACGACTTGGACTAGATGCCAATTCTATTTTTCTTACTAGTAAAATTTACTGAAAATTGTTTCAAGAATTTTAGCTTTCCTAAAAATGCAATCAGCTCTTAAAGGGTTGCTTTAATCCCTCACCGCCCATGGCCTAATCATGTCAAAAAACAAACTTGCTTTTCAAGTGTTATAGGTCTAAATGTGAGTAAGTTATGACAATCTCAACCATACAATCTTGTAGTGTGCATGTTGTAGATGGTGTAAATCAAATTTAAGATCATTTGACCATATAGATTGAAAGATTATAATGTTCTAGTGTTGAAAGAAGAAGCTGAAATCAACCTCAAAACACATTTGGAGGTGAAATTTGATTTCTAAACCTACTCAAATGAAAAAAATTTAAACTACAAATTGATTCAAAATCAAAAGACAAACATTTTGGTGGAAAAAAAACTCATTCAAATGATTTATTGCGTTTGCAAAATTGATTTGAAATGTCAAAAAATAGTGAAAAAAGTAGCAAAAAAACACATCTAAGGCTGAAACTACCTCTACTAAAATGCTTCTCAATCAATCATAACTTCTTGGATTGATATGAGATTCTTACCACAAGAACTAGACTAGTATGCGAAGCTTTTCCAACAAAAATTATTGAAAACAAACCCTGTCTGAAGAAGTTATAAGCCGCCGAAGTTCATTGTAATGCAAAAATGTCTGGATTTTGAACTCCGAATTGCTCACAAGCATTCAAAACAACTTGAATTGACATGAAAATTGTACCACAATAATTAGGCTTTATGGAAAACAAAACCCAACAAATTTGATTGAAAAACAACATTTGATTGAAAAAGATACAAGCCCCCTTAGTTGCAGCCATCTCAATGCAGTGCGGTGACCTCAAATTGAACCTGCAAACTTTGAATGTCTTTCAAAAAATCAGAACATAATGAATAAATCTAAAAAATTTATCACAAAAAATTAGACTAGTATGCGCAACTTTCCTGACAAGATATATTGAATTTGGACATTGGATGCAGAAATTACAGCACTTTGAAGTTGACTGCTAGACTGTGTGAGGACACTTTTGGTCCCCTTGGGGCAGGGAGGGGTTGAAGCAATCTTCTACTTTATTCATTGGTGGCCTCTTGGAGGAAGGCAAGGGATCCGAATGTGCCGACAGGCGTTTAGTTTTATGGAATTTGGAGCAATGTCGGGGCACATACTGAACAATCATACATTTCCCTTCCATCGTCTTTTTCCCACCGCATGTCATGTGCTCGAATCCATCCCTCCCACTCAAGTTTGTAAGTGGATGGTGACGCTGCTGTCGGTAACCAAAATGTTGGTCGCCCTCTCCATGCTACCACTCGGACACTCGGTGCCAATAATGTTTGAGGAAGTCATGATGGGACGACAACAAAATTCAGTCCTTGGCAGACCGAAAACAGAGAGTCTGTTGGGGGTTGGTTCTTCCACAACTAAAAGCCCCGAATAATCCGGGGAGTTTGTAGCCCCAATTGAGGATTTTTGGGTGCATATCATTAGATGATGTTTTGGGGTGGGTGGGTGGGTTGGAGGGCCGTTTTGGGCGTGTTTTCGGCGTTGTTCCCCCGGCAGTTAAAGAACGATCGGTGTCAGAAAAAAAAAATTTGAAAAAAAAAATTTGAAAACCTTTAAAATGAAAAAATAAAATGAACCAAAAAAAATTAATTTTTTTTTGAAAAAAATAATATAGTGTGCTAGTCCCTCTGCCACGTCACGCAGCTGCTGCAGCGCAGTTTCAGAGTCTGGGAACCATGGGGAACTCGCAGCCCTCCATAGGGGCTGAAAAACATGTAACGGGAGGAAAACGGACAATTACTCAAATTTTATTGAGATTTTGGAGTATGAAACCATTGGAATTGGTAAGGTAGAAGGTCCAGAAAGCGCCCATCTAAGGGAAATCAGGCCTTTCTGGAGATCTTGGAGGACTTCAATTTTTTTGCCCTTTTTTCCAGTGGAAGAGAATTTGAAGATGGCGCTCTGCTGATTTTTTCAGAATTTTTGGAGTCAGAATGAAATTACAGAAAATTTTTAAAGGCTAATGTTAGTAGGGCTCTATTCTTGTTCCTAGATACTGCAATAATGAACAAGACAACATGCTGGAAAAGATCAAGTGGTTGTAAAAACCAATTAATAGGATGGGTAAAACTGTTCATGCAAAGCTTTTAAAGCATCCAACACAAGTCAGAAATTTAGAAATTCTCTAGTGATTTAATAATCATGCAAACTACATCCTCTGATTCGAAGTGCTGTAACTTCTGCATCCAATGTTCAAATTCAATAAAATTTGTTGGAGAATTTGCGCTCTTTCTTCTAAGGTAAACCAGCCTATGACAGGCAGATTGCCTGGTTTGCCTTGTTGACATATTTGAAATTTTGAATTTTTTTTTCCATATAAAGGCAAACATGAAAAATTGGTAGAACAATTGAAATTTTATTTTTTTGACAAAGTATGAATTTGTTACAGATTTTTGAAGTGAATTGGCCAGATGGCTCAAAACAGTCTGTAGACTATCCCACAACCATCAAAAACTATACCCATGGTGGTCATCAAACCACCCAATGCAGTTACAATATTTCCTAACATGGTTGAAATATTTTCTAACATAAACATGACATAAAGGAATAAAAAAAGTTAGTTCGTGTAATGAATTACACTAGAAAGGGACGAGTTCCTTAAACAGTCTCTAACATCTCCATCACCATCATACAAAACATTGATTTCAGCCATCAACTTACCTAATAAAGTTTTGCTTACATTAATTGGAAAAAACCTAGCACAGATTGATGGAAAACTATAATGGGTCATCTTATAGATGTCTATATTAGGCACTTGGCCTGTCATAGGCTGGTTTACCTTAGTTTGTGTGGTAAAATTTTCATGTGAATCCAAGATTTACTGATTTTTTGGAAGCCAATCTAAGTTCGCAGTTTCCATTTGACTCCTTCAAATTGCATTTCATGACTGCAACTTCGGGGGCTTGTATCTCTTTCATCCAAAGTTTTTTTTAAATAAAATTTGTTGTATTATGTTTGCCTTGAAGTTTTGTTGTTGTGGAAAAATTTTCATGTCAATTGAAGTTGTCTTGAATGTTTGGGAGCAATTCAAACTTTAAAATCCCGACATTTTTTATTTACAGTGAACTTTGGCAGCTTGTTACTTCTTCATACAATGTACGTTTTCAATAAAAGCTTTTGGAAAAGTTGCGCATACTAGTCTAGTTTGTGTGGTTAAAATTTCAGAGCAATCCAAGAAGTTATGACTGAATGAGAGGCATTTTAGTAAAAGAGAGTTCAGCTACAGATGGGTTTTTTGCAATTTCTAGACATTTCAAAGCCATTTTGCAGACCTTACCAGATTTAGGTTCTTACTGTGAGTAAAATCAATCATGGTAGTGAACCATCTCACTTGTTTCATAGCCTAAAATCATTCACATGGGATGGCAGTTCCTCATGGCAAAAAATTAATTCCATTTCAACACCAATGTGCACTGTTTTAGAGCCTTTTGTAGGGGTGGTTCTTAGAGCCTGAGCCATTTTACAGCCTCCTCCTATACCTGTACTTGGTCAGGATTGATTTTGCACCAAATCTAAAAAATCAGATTGATAAGTTTGATGAAGCAATAAGGTAAAACAACTCAGATGACACATAGTGGACACCTAGGAAATGGCCTCATTATGGATTTTTTTCAATTTGTGAGATTTTGATTTCAATGCATGTCTTACATGAGAGTAATTGAGTGATTAGTGATTTCATTAGGAACTTCCAACTTTTTCAATGTGAATTCATTATAAGAATTGACTTTTTAGGCCTTCCATGTTAGAAAGTACTATGGTTGCTTTAGGTGAGCAAAATGAGCATAATGGATCCAGATTTTGTTGGTTCTAAGGTAGTTTACATACTCTTTTGGGACATGATGCATTGAACACTTCAAAAATTCATAGCAAATTCATACTTGTCAAAAAATACATAATTTCAATTGCTCTCATTGTTTTTCACACTTGCACTACTATGGGAAAAAAATTGAAAAATTTCAATAACCGCATGAGGTCAAACTCCTAATTTTGACCACAATGGGTTGTTTTATTATAGTGTCACAACTCTTGTTACAATTCCAGTCACAAAAAAACATCAAGTTTTCTTCTTGCAAAAGTATCATCCAATTATTTCATCATTCCCATATTCATGATATAAAAAACTAGAGCACAATGAGCATTCTTGTGATTCCTCCAACGCCCTTTCCTATTCATATGGGTCCAATGCATAATTTCCCATTGATAATTGTTCTCATAAGAAAATTTGATGTACAAGATTTGCCAATCTTTGCATTTTTTTAGAATACTTTCTTCATTTACATCCAAGCTACTAATTACTCAAATTTGGTGCCTATTAGAAGAAGATGAAATTTCCTACAAGTTAATAAAATCCACATTTAAACACAGATAGAACTTCATTGCATTTGAAAATTTGTTACAATAGCTTTTTGGCAAACAATCAATTTGCGGTAAATATCAAGTACATTTTTTCTCTCATTTCTAGTATTAATGTCGACAATTTTTTTAAGTATAAATATATATTTTAGAATTGATAATTATTCCAAGTTAAGTCAAATTATTGAAATAGTTGTCAATTCTTAATTATAGAATTTTTATCGTTATCTCAAATTGGGACATTAAATATTGAAGTGAAGACAAAATGCAAAGTGCAAGGAAATGATTTCTATTACACAGGAAAATGTCCAAAAACATACTCAAAAGAACCTTGAATATATTTTAAGAATATAAAATATTGTATTGTGTTGAAGTCTCATATCTTAGAAATAGTCTTGTATTACTACTATAGAATATAAGATATATTATATTATTAAAATAATTTTTTATTTTGGATATTTATCAGATATTGCTAAAATATTGACTAACCCAATGTTGAAGATTCTCAATCTAAGAGCCTTGTAAATCTCATAGTTGGATTGTTCATTTTGTAATTTTTGGGTTCAATTTTTGAGTGTTCTATAGTATTTTGACAGTTTGTTGGTTAAGTTTTAGTCCAAGTGGGCCATTTGGGTGAGCTGCTTTGATCCAAATTAGAGTCTTTTAGGTTGTTCATCTTGGTCTTTTGATTGGTATCTAATGGGGTAAGGGAAGGATGAATGTTGTGTAGTTATATTTAGTTGTCAATTAATTTTCTAGTTGGTAGTTGTAGGTGGTTAGGTCGTCCTCCTTCCCCTTTTGGTAACCGCTACCTTGTGATTCCTATTAGGTGTGCTTTCCCTCTCATTTTTCTTCACCATCTGATGGAGTGCCAATTGTATCCCAAACAATTTGTGCTGTGTATTTTTATTGTTTGTGTGTTCCAAGTTGGTTGCTTGGTGTGTTTGTGTGATTGAGTGATGAGTTTTGTGTGTGTCCTAGTTGGAAAGAGAGGAAGATGTACAGATTATGAGTTATACAAGGGTGTGATCAAATTGGAGTGTGCGTTAAGTGGAAGTCTGTAATTTGTTTAAGAGTGGAGAAAATGATGTATGTGTCGAAGTTGGAGAATGTGCTAGAAGTTGGAAGATTTATGGATTAATAGAAAGATTATGAAGTTGTGAATGAGAGTATAGAAGGTGATCTATCGTGAATTGAAATTGTGGAGATATTTTGAATCCTAATTGGAGTCATGGAGTGATAAGAACGGTGTGTTTTGAGTCAAAGAGAATCTAGTTTTAGCTATGAGAAACTGAGATAAATGGTGATGTTATAAATGAAACTATAAGTTGTAATGGTGATTTGTCACCAAATCAGAATTAATACAAAATATATTTTTATATGTGATGGTGTTTGGGCAAATCTATGTGTGCTTGGTTGTATTATGAGTGCAATGTCATTGTAGTAATGTTTTTGGCTATGGAATTCCAAGTTGGATTATTGAATTTAAGTTGCGATATTTTGATTCTATATATAGTACCTATTAGCATAAATTCCCTACTGGCCGTCTCCCTTGAAACAAACTTATTATATTAATAGGATAATTTTCAATTCAGTCATTATTCTCCTTCAACAAGCTTGTTGAAGCAATGTTCCAATAATATATTTTTAATGTACCAATGGGCAAATAAAAGCTAATAGGAGATATTATTGTGTTGAATTTACTTTTGCATGGAATACTCATTATAATAATTAAAAATATCTAAAAATATGAAAAATGATGTATTAGTGTTGTATGCTTAAAGATATTAAATATTAAAATATATATGTATTCTACTTGGGAATCATATATAAAAGGACTCACTTAGTTATTTATTTTTGTAATCAAATCTCCTCCTATTGGACTATTAATTTAGACAAGTTATAAAAAAAATTTGGATTAAAATTGATGATACTTTGGATAGGTCATGCCATTAATAACTTGATCTAGGATTAATTTGAATGAAATTTACAATTACCCCCCTAAACTGTCCCAAATCACCGCTTCCTATAACAATATTAAAGTCTTTGCTCTTTTTTATATTTTAGAAGGTTCAAACATAGTATCTCTTAGCTGAGTTTAAAGTGCACACTCTTGTAATTTCAAAGTAAAAAACCTTACAAATTTTAAGATTGTGATGCTTGAATTTTAGAAAAAAGCATCATCAATTCTTTCCAATTGGTTCAATTTTATCTTTCAATTTTTTATTAAAAATTTGTATGTATTACAAATTGTAACTCTCAATTACATGTTGAAAAAATAAGTTAAGAATACAAATAAAAATCTAGGCTTTTGATGCTTTCCATGTTACTAGTGACACCCATTGAAAACTGAAGGTTTTGGTAGTCTGTTTCCAACTTGGGAGACCTTGGCAACAGAAAACCATCCTTTGTATGGAGGTGGAAATTAGGAAAGAATAATCCTCAGAATAGGTTGCCTTCTTGCAGAGAACAAGTATATAGTAGAATAATGAATGTGATTAAAGACAAAGTAAAGGCTATAATAGTCATGGAGGTGAGTAAATTACAAAGTATAATCAACCAATGGATAAAGTAGTTTCTATTGGAAGTGATCATAGTTGAACATTAAATTTTGCTTTTCCAACACAACTTTGTGTTACATGCAATGATTTCTTCACAATTCTAAACAAAAGCATTTGAAGGGTCATTATTGCAAAAATCATTATAAGATTCTTTCAATTTCCATCTGAACAAGGACATTTCATTAAATTTACTCTAAGTTTTCTACTAATTTTTCTATTTTATTGGATGGATTGATGTTTGTTCAAAATCCTTTGATTCATTCTATTTTGATTAAATCCATTTTAACTCCTCAAGTTCCAAGTGTCTCCTTGGAGGACAAGTGAAGATTGATTTTGTTTCTTTAGTCTCAATTTTTGGCATGATTTTTTGGACCTTTCAAAAAAAAATTAGAAAATAGGTTATCTCTTAGTGAACACTATTTTTATTTGAATTGATGCTCTAGAGCAAAATTTATGCTACATAAATCTCAAAATAGTCTTACTTGGGTTAAGAAAATTCAAAGTCTTATAATCTAGTAGTAAGGTGGAAGAAAACTTGTGATCTTTACTTTGCATGCAAATATTTTGCAATCCACCTAATTAAAATTTTCCAAAAGTTCTTCTTTGCATTTTCATACTGGAAGATCTTCTACTGGAAGATCCTATAGTTGGGTATTAAAAGAAATCAAAAGTTTAGGAATTTTTCTTTTTGCAATGGAAATGTCAATTTCTTTTGACCAAAAATTTGATATATTAGGACTTTAGGGTTTAAAGACATAGATATATTTCTTTCTAGAATTGATTATAGGTTGACTGTTTGTAATTTTTTCCAAAAATATTGAATATTTGTACCATTATATAATAATTTTTACATTATAAAATTTTCAACTATAAATTCAACCTCTAAATTTCCATTGTCTCCTCAAGGGACAACATTGATTTTAGGTAGGCTGCTGTAATTGAAATTTTTTGAAATTTTTTGAATTTTCTTTTGAAGATAAAAATATATATTAGCTTTCTAGAGCTAAATTTTTTTACTAAGTTTACTAAACAACAAAAGTTATACCACCCTAAGTTCAAAGTAGAGTTTGTTGGGCAACAAAATAACCACAAAAAGCCAAAATAAAATTTTCAAAATTTTATTTTTCAAAGAATGTGCTTGCACAAAAAGATTTGATTCATTCAAATTGGATTAGTGATGAGAAAATTATGGACTATCTTGTTTTTTAGGCAATCTAAACATCTTTTTGAAAAAATAACTTAAAATATTCATTTTTGAACCGAATTTTTTTAAATTTTTGAAAAAACCCTTCAATAGGTTTTAGTTAGCTTGCTAGAACAATCTCACTATTGAGATCACTAATTTTCAATTCCATCTTAATCCCTAAAGTCCAAATTCCTTGCAGCGGACTCTTGAAATTTGGGGTAGGTTTGTATGATCTCAAATCTTGATCTGATTTTTTGAAGCTTTTTTTGAAGCTAGGAAATCAGATTAGCTTTCTGGTAATATAATTTTTATTTCAATCAATGCCCGGGAGCAAAAGTTATGCCACCTTGAGTCCCAAAAGCAACTTAAAGGGCAATCCAAAGAAAAAAAAGTTGAATATTTTTAATTTTTAATTTTATTTTCAAAGATGATATTTTTGTCTACATTCGAAGATTTGATTCATTTCTATTTGGACTATAAATAAGAAAGTTATGGACAATCTAAACTTCTCAAGAAAAAATGACTCATAGAATTCATTTTTGAATGCAATTTTTACAATTTGAAAGAAAAATTAATGGATAGGGTTAAGCTTGTTTACTAGAATAATCTTACCATTGGAATTACTGTGTTTCAATTCCAACTTAGAGCTATTAAAGGTTTAGTATTAAACCTACTTCTATCTAAAAGAAATTTAATGAGTGAAAATTATGTGTTATTTTTTTGAATTTTTTTTATAGATTTTCAACTCAATTCTTCAATATAGAAAATTAGGAAATCAAATCAATAGTGCAAAATTTTGAAGTTAAGAAGATTCAAAGCCAAAAAATCCAGTCAAACAATTATTTTGTAAAAAAACTTGTTTTTTCCACTTTCAATGCAAATATCTTGCAATCTATGTTGTCAACGTTTTTGAAATTTTTTCCACACATTTTTATATTAGTGTGTACAAGGTCCTACGATTAGATATGTAAAAAAAATAATTTTTAAAGTTGTTTAATCTTTGCAATAGAAGTAGTAATTTTGAGAGTTTTTTGATGGAAAAAGGCCTTGGGACTTTAGGGGTTAAAGCTATTAATAATTTAGTATTTCCTTCAATCCTATATATACTTCTATTTAAATATCTTTTTAAAGAATGAAAATCAAGTGTGTATTTTTGAATTCTTTTTCTTGGACTTTCAACTCAAATCTTCAACATACAAAATTTGCAATTCAAAATCTAAAGAACAAAAATTTTAAGCTAAAAAGATTCAAAGCCTTAAAAATCTAGTTTGATAAGGTGCAAAAAATCTAAATTTATTCTCTTCAAATGCAAATATCTTGCAATCCATGTAGTTGAAGTTTTTGAAATTTCTTCTACACATTCTTATACTAATCTAGTGCAAAATCCTATAGTTAGATATGCAAAAGAATAGTTTATAAAGTTTTTTGCTCTTTGCAATAGAAATAAGAATTTTGAGTGGTTTTTGATGAAAAAAGTGCCTTTAAAGTTTAGGGGCTAAACCATTAGTTGGGTGCCATTGGTAACAAGAAGAGTAGTGGAGCCCTAGTTTTTATAGAAAAATATTGAATATTTATAGCCTTGTATGATAATTTTCAAACCATAACATTTTCAACTAGAAATTTAAACCTTCTATTTGAGTAGCCGAGCCCTAGTTTATTTTTATTAAAGTATAAAATTATTATTAAAATATATATATATAAATGAAAGGATATACAAATCATTTTAATACACAAAATCAATTGCAAATTAATTTGCACCTTTAAAATAGTTCTTCAACTTTCATATATCAAGCATATTTTTATTAAAATAATGTAATTCTAGGTGAAGGGCCATTCAAATTATTTGAAGTGATATTCGTACCTATACTTATGTGCTTTTATTTTATCGCTTTAGCCGTGTAGCATCATGATTCTACTGATTCCATGCCTATGTAGTAGCTTCATTTCATAATTTTAGTCAGTTGGCCTCAAAATCTATGGCTTTAGTTGAGGTTTCATTTCATGATTTTTTTCGTTGTGGCTTCATTTCAGGCTTTAGTCATGTAGCATCAAAATTTCATGGCAAAGTTGTATTTATTTGTTTCTTCATACCTAGCGCACCCTATATTCATCAATACAAAAATATATATCACCATTTATTAGGTAACAAATTCCAACCTAAAGGTCATCATTGGAATTTCAACAATTTTTAAAAGAAGTACAATTTTAACATTTTTTAAACTCAAACCAATGTGTTTAAAGTTTTAGAGTTTAAAAGAAAATATGTCAACTTTGAAACTTGTTAATCCCTAAAGGTTTTTAACTATGTTTTCACCCAAAATGCTCCAAAATTGTCATTTCTAGTACAAGTACCAAATTTTAGAAAAATACCATCTTTGGACACAATCATGTAACTGTAGGATCTTGTAGTACTCTCATTTGAGAAGATGCGGAAAAAAATTCAGAAATTTCCACCATGTAGAGTGTAAGATATTAACGTTTGAAGTGACAAAAATCTTTTTCTTGGCCCTACAAAAAATTGGGCAGTTGCACTTCATAAGATCACATATGTATGAAATAATGTCCATGTTGTTGGTGCTTCTTTGGATTCATTCTTCAAGGCAAGTTGGCTACTTGCTTGAAAATTTTGAGATCATTTGGAATTGTAAAACATATAGGAAAAATACAGTAAGTAGAAACAAGTAGAGAATGATGCAAAATATTAAATTGATAAGAATTTTGTTATGGACTTGAAAAATGTCAATCCTAATGGTTGTAATATTGTAATTAACAATCTACATTCTATAATTTATTTTCTTTTTAAACTATTGAAAATTGAGTAAAATAAAGGACTTCAAAGTTGATTTTAGAGTAGAGATTCCATACCTGCATAGTTCTAAAATTCCTCATACCTTTCATTTCATTAGTCAAAATGGAATGATTTAAAGCTTTCCACTTATATATAAATCTAGAAAATTAATTTTAATTTTATAATTCTTAAAGTGGTAATTTTGTAATAGTTTTTCTGAGCGGCCCAAGTTGCCCGCCAATGATGAAAATTACATATTATACATTGACTTTTTAACCATGTAGTCAAAAGTTATGAAAGTTGTTAGGCCTTAAAGAAAAACTTTGTCCACATATTATCTGAAAATGTCAAGGAAGAATAAATAAAAATTCCATTTGTAGTGAATTGTCTATAACAGCTATGTTGCCAAAAAACACAATTTGGTCCTTTAAGGGTTGATTGAATTTTTGCCACAAATTGGTGGAAAATATTATATTATTTTCTTTTCTTGTTGCAAACAATCGAATACTGCTATGTAATGTAACCTTGTCTAAAATCATTTGAATATTATGCATTTGAGTAAGGTTTTCATGCTTAAGTCACTAATAGAAATGCCACCTGCAATCCTGCATAGATCCAAAAAAATACACTGTAAGAGACCCCAACCAGTTTACCTTGTTATATCATGTCTTATTGTGGATCTTTTTTTTTAATTTACATGGCTAACGTTTCTATTGGTAAGTTGTTTAAGTTTGTTGGAGCTTTTTGGCTATTGAAAGAGGATTCCATTTACTTTAGCTTTTATTTTTTTGGATATTATATGAATAAATTATTAATTTCAAAGTGTTAAAGAAAAATAAATAAAAATCATTCTTCAACTCTTAGGTTTAGAAGGTCTATATTTTAAGCAAGAATCAAAGGAAAACTTCCACTATTGGGTTCAAAATTAGGTGTATATATCTTATAAATATTGAACAATTAATAAGAGTAGTGATCCAAAGATCTTTATACTAGTCACTAAAGGCTGCAATCAAAGCTTTTAATACATTGTAACTGGAGGAGAAGTATAGATTAGTTCAATTTCATTTTATACTTGACCATAAAAGTGAAGATGGAAGAAGACTTTAAATGGATGAAAAAATGATATGGAGTCTTAAAGCCATTTTACACCTAGAGGCCATGCCAATTTGCTATGTCAAAGGTCAATAATCCTCATTTGTAATTGGACAAAATCTTGAAATTAGCCCCAAACCCTTTACACCTAGAAGCAAGGCCAATTTTATGGAATGAATTTTTTATTCAAAAAAGACATGATTTGTCATGGTTCAAGCTTGCTCAATTGGGTGCACCAAAAATGGAAGGCCAATTCTTGGCCTCAAGGTTCTTGTTAGATTTCAATTAATTTTTTTTTTAACATTATTTTTTTCAACAAATTAGATCCGTTAGATGTTGTGCAATTGGCTTCCAAGGGAATTGGCATGACTTCTAAATGTATAATTGGATTTAAAAAATCTAACATTTCTACAATTCAATTGTTCATTTTATTATCTAGAGATTCACTCACATAGCCTTTTGTACTTTCAATGTTGAAGTTCAAATAAGGCTTTTAAAATAAGTTTTGGGCTTCTTTTGGTTATAATTTTCTTCTTCTTTTCTTCCATTGCAACTGTGGCTGTTGAAATTTGATCGAGAGTCACTAAAAAGACCAAATAGAGATTATAAGGAGAGAAAATAAAATAACTAAGGGACTAAATGGATGAGAAAGAGAAGATGAGTGAAAAGAATGATCATAAAAAAAATAAAAATAAAAATAAAATAAAATAAAAGATAAAAAATACAAAAGTCCCATTTGCTAGTCTAAGTTAATTTTATAATATTGAAAGTAACCAATAGATTAAAAAAATGGTCCTTGGTCAAGGTTCTTGACTAAGAATTGTGACAAAGAGAATTACTTGTCCACGTTCCTAGTTACTACACTAATCTCACTATATATACTTATTTGTTCTACAATTGAATGTGTAAAATTAGAGTTACTACTACATTTTATTTTTATAAAAATTGGTGCAATTCAATAATATTTCAACTTCTAATAATTGGCTCTTGGCTATAAAAGAAGAGACTTCACACCTAAAGGACCAAACACCGTATTTTGACAACATAGCGATTTTGGGCAGCTCACTATGATCGGAATTTTTCTTTTTTTTCTTTGAAATTTTCACATAAGATGTGCCCGAGGAGTAGCTTTAAGGTCCAACAATTTTTGTAACTTTTGACTACATGGTTAAAAAGTTATTGCATGATATGTCATTTTCATTGTTCGGCGGGCAGCCGAGGCAGCAAAAAAAACTTCTTTAAAAATCACTTTTAAAAAAAACTATAATTTGAAATTGGTTCTTTAGATTTATATGTACGTGGGAGGCTTTGAATCATTCCATTCCGATCAATGAGTCAAAAGTTATGAGGATTCTTAGTTTGAGGGTAGTTATGGAATCTCTACTCTAAAATAAACTTTGAAGTCCTTTATTTAACTCGATTTTCAATATTTTTGAAAAAAAATAAAAACATTGGGTGTAGATTGTTTATTACAACATTACAATCGTTGGGATTGGCATTTTTCAATTTCATAAATAAATTCTTGACAATTTAGTGTTTTGAATCATTCTCTACCTCTTCCTACTTACTATTTTTTTCCTATATGTTGTACAATTCTAAATGATCTGAAATTTTCAAGCATGTAGCCAACTTGCCTTGAAGAATAAATCCAAAGAGTAACCATCATTTTGGACATTTTTTCATACAAATGTGACCTTGTGAAGGGCAGCTGCCCGTTTTTTTGGAGGGACAAAAAAAGGATTTTTGTCAATTCAAACGCTATTATCTTGCAATCCACTCGGTGGAAAATTCTGAAATTTTTTCCACATCTTCTTAAACAAGTTTACTACAAGATCCTACGGCTACAAGTGTCCAAAAATTCTTTTTTTCTAAAATTTGGCACTAGTATTAGAAATGGCAGTTCTGAGCGGTTTTGGTGAAAACATAGTCAAAAACCTTTAGGGGTTAAGAGAAGCTAGTTACATGAAAGGAAGTTTGAAAATAACCTTACTCATCAATGTTCAAACCAATACAACATGGACAAAGCCTCTCAAAGAGTAGATACTTATTATTTTATAAATAATATTTTATATTACATAGCATTCATTTTTCAACATATAGTAAGTCTTCAAGCATAAAAAACAAGACAAACAATTCTTTCTCATAATTTCCTAATTTTCTAATTGTCATGATGGACATTTCATAGAAAAAACTTCAATAAAGCTAGCAAGTGGCTCTTTCTACCTAATGGCTGTGACTACCCTTCAATTTTAATAACATTACCTATAGTAATACAAAGATGCATCATGTACCAATAATAAACATCTTAGGATGTGGGACAATTTTAAAGCCTTATGTGATTCCAACTTTAAAATTTATAATTAATTCCACAGAGATCCCCAAAATATAAATAAAACTAGTTTAGGTGTATATTCCATTTATCTTGATGGAAAAATTATTGATAAACTTTGATGTGCAACAATACAAGCCCTCTACAAAATTAGATTGGAACATTGGCCCCCTTGCCTTTAGAGCATTTAACACTCGCTAGACATGGATGATAAGTGCTCCAAGCCCCTCCAAATTTTTTTTTACACTTAATCTTTGCATTCAATTTTGGTGCGTTAAGCACTATTTCGCCGGGTCATATTGAAAAATGTCCCTATTCATAGGATGTAATGTACCTATTACAGTGCCAAACACTCATTATCGTGCTAGGCACTATTATTAGGATAGTATGATTGTTTCATGAAATATTTCTAAGGTAATCCCGCGTGCTTAACGCAATGGGACGTCCCATCACTTGGGCCTCTCGTTGTGTGAGGGCCCCGTTCCTCAGCCTTGGGCTTTGCCCTCAACCTTGTGGTACAACCCTTACACACTTGAAGGCCCCCATGGTGAGACGCTTTACTATATTAGTGTATGGAGGGACATTGTTCCATTGACTATTTATGGGACATTTGTTAAACAAAGATGGAAAAAAAATTGATGGACTCTAAAAAATAATAGATAAAAATAATAGATAAATTGATTGATCTAAAAGTTGAGGTGTCAACTTTTGCGAGCAAAGGTGCAGATTCTCTCATTCTCTCATTCTCTCATTCTCTCTTTCTTCTTTTTGTTTACACAAATAAAGGTTGTCCTTTACTGGATTCTCTCATAGCGCTTTTAGCCCCTCCAACCGAGCTTATAAAGTAACTGATTTAAAAAGACCCTCTTATCCGAGTTGGTTGCTCCAACAGGGCCTTTCTACTGGCCACCCCCCTTTCCCCCTTTTCCACCATGGCCGGAATCAGCCGGATCCGTTGAAGCACAACACCCAAGGTTGTTGCCGCACGGGACGTAACGAACTCCAGCCAACCAGGTCTCGCCTGGCTGGCGCGGCATGAATTGAAGCCCAAGCAGCATCAGAAAACTCACGGTCCGTCACCACTCAAATTCCTTCCTTCATGTTCCCTAGTTTCCTCGTTTCCTCCTCCGCCCTAAGCTCCTCGATCCCCCATTTCCCAAATTTTCCAGATTCTGCGCACCGACGTGCGTGCACTGCGCCACTACTTCCAGTATCGTACAACCCTGGGCCGGGCCGACAATACGTGTCTTCCGCGCGTCTCTGAGATGCTGCATGGTTCCGCCTGTGAGTGACCAAGAGCAGGCCTCAAGTTGAAGAGCAGGCCTCAAGTTGATGAGAGAGCATGGCGCTGGCCTGGCCTGGGCCTGGGGAGGGGAATTGAAGGGAAGGGGGAGCTCACCCGGTCTGCGCTGAGGCAGCCACAGAAGCTCCTCAGCTTGGCAGTACCAGAGTCATGGCCGTCTTGTCGGAATTGGTGTTGGGCTCCGCTCAGTCTGACTAGGTGAGGGCAAACTCGATTGGCAGGTACGTTGGGGACGTCGTCAGGCGAGGTTTTGATCTGACCACAGGGCACTGTGATGTTAGCTGCAGTCAGAGCGAGCTCAGACCTTGTGTTGGTCCAGGCGGACCGGAAATCCTCTCGAACAGTTGCTATAATGAAGCGGCATCGTGAGGAGTAGTACACTCCCTTCATCTCTTCATTCTGCTTACTGTTGCAGTCTTGCAGACAAACAGAAAGCCAGTTCCACGCAATCTCTTAAATTTAAGCTCAAGTTAAGGGAGCTACTACCTTGGCCTGGGCCCTAAATTTTTGGGGGATTATTACGATGTGTGCCAGTCAACGATAGTGAGCAGCAGGAAATTCTAGAATGTTGAAAATCATGCATAATAAAGAGTAGTTTACTTTAGGGTACAGCTTTTGATATAGTGGAATTCACTGACTAATAAGATTGTGGAATGGTCAATAGGGATGAAATATATTGCCAGTAAAAGGATGAATGAAGAAAGAAACTCTAAACAGAATGAAGAGCGTAGTCAGATGCGCACAGAGGCTGACACGATCTGACACTAAACGTGGCAGGGGAATGATGGCAGAAGTCGAAAAAGTTAAGTATAGTAGAGGAGCAGGAAAATTCACACTAGACAGACTCATGATTTTCACACTATACCTGAGGAGCATGCGGCAGAAGCTAGTCGATCAAGCCGTGAAGCAAGAACTCGGTTACGAGGGTGAGACTAGAGCAGTTCATGATCATCATCATCAGGTCGCTCAGATTCAATTGATATATAGTGTAGATACAATGCACGCAAAGTGGGTGGCCTGGAAGCAGGTACACCAGCAACGCAACGTGATTGAACATTCAATAAACTCTTGTCCGCAGTGGCCTGTCGTCTGCACTGGTTGAACATGCTGCTGCTTCTGCTTCTGGTGATGATTCTGCGCTGCGTGCTTGTCCCAGTTGCAGCAGCTGCAAGGCCTCGGAATGCTTTAAGGCCCCCCACATGACCACATATCTCTTGCCCTGACATGGACAAGCCCCTCCGGACAAGCCGGTAGGAGATGAGCAGCCCATCATGATCCCCTCTACGGCCGTTGGTTGACCCCTCCAAGTCCACTTCTGACCTCCTCCAAGCGTGTAACGTGAAAGAGCTAGGCTCCAGCTAGGCTCAAAGTGATCATTTCTCCGTTACCATTGGCCTTCGGTTTGGGTCACAGGGTAACAAGTGTCATGTTCAAGTTAAATTTACGTACTGATACGATAGACAGAGAGCTCGCTCGTAGAAAGTCAGAGTAGTGGGAATCAATGCATGAACCTCCAATGTTGGTCTAAAGCACGCTCATATTTGATGGGAACTGCCTCCTCAGTCTGCTTTGCTGAAGACCACTTTGAGTCTCCGACGTGAGTCATGATCACGGAGTCAGGTACGGCTCATGTTACCCACCTTAATAGTCTGGGTGCAAATTATTCTAGAAGGAAATTTCGTACAGAAAAAATGGCATCTCGAATCTGGATGTATATTGTTCTGTCTCCTTGTCATATTGGTTTGGCGCGCAGGGTACTATAAAAGTAGTTAGCTTTCAACTAAGCTCCTTCAATTGCTTGGGTGTTAATTTCCACACTCTGTAGAAGAGAATGATGCATGTTTAGAACACATGTTTGCAGCCCTCTGATCGGAATGGTTGAGTACCTGCGCTAGTGCCACACGGTTTTTTATAAGTAGCTAGCTTTCAACTGAGCTTCGAGCTTCAATGTTGAATAGCAAGCCAGCTAGGTCGATAAGATCTTTCCACGCAGCTGTAGGAGAGAATGTTTCGAACACTGGGTCACGTTCATGAATACCAGATACGGAGGCCTCGGATAGGCCGCCTCCGCCCAAGGATCGCTGAAGCAGGTGAGTGAATGTAAACTCAACCATGATTGTGGGCAGATGTGTCTTTGATTCTTGTCAGCAATCAGTTCTCGTTTGCATGCTGCCCATGTGTCGAGATTGGCACCTGGGGACTGGGGTTGATCGACAACAGACCTAGTCCTCAGGAGTGCTGCTGATTTCTAGAAATAACTAGAGGGTTTGCAGAAGTACCTGTCTTGAATGTTGGTCTGTCTTCATTCCTCGATCGAAATCAGCGCATTTTAAAAATCTGAGTCGAGATTTCGCCCTGGAATCGTAATGTGTTCACGATCATGATCCTGTGTTGCTCGGAATAGGGTATTCGTATTATTATTCGCATAATGGTTATTGTCAGTTCATGCACATGCCTGCGTCCGTGGGGCCCGTATTATTCTCGTGCTTAGTTTAGCTCACTCAGGTTTTCCCGGGAGATACCGACCCTGATATTGCATGTGCGGTAGCGAAAACGCCGCCGACAACGCGGTTTGGTTGTAGGACCCAATTTTGAATCCCCTTTTTCTCTCTGTCTTTCCGAGGTTCCGCTCCACCAAACAAAGGATGGAACTCCATTTCGAATGCCGCTGTCGTTGCAGTTCTCACGTTTGTTCTGGAATTTGATGATGAGCTCGGGGGTTTCATCCGAGCCGTCATCGAGAGAACCTCCTATTATTGTCGTCCAATTCCTGTCTCCTCGGGTTCATGTACCCCGGCTTCCGGACGGCTTCCCTCTCCCTGGATGTGATTATTTTGGCATGCTTCTGTAGTTGTACCCCATGCAAATTCCATCGCCAAGTCCATTACTCTCGTACTGCATTTATACTGCCTTTCCCATTCTCATAGACACACAGTCTTCATCTGGGTTAGATTATACCTTCCAGTCTTTAGAGGGATTGACTCCGAGTCCTTTGCAGTCTTTGAAGCTCGCCAAGCTCGCCATTGATCTTCTGTAGAGATCTCTTTGACTAGGTTTTGGTCTAACTTTGGTTCTTCTTTTGCGTTGCAGCAACGTAACTGACTGACCTCGTTCCAGTAGTTATTGCTCGCACGAGCGCCGTCTGCACAACAGATCAAGCAATCTGGAACGTAACACCACTGCAAACTGTTTCCACGGGCATGCACTGACTGTCGGAAAGCCTTTGATCTGCGCCACATTTTAGATTTCCTGGAATGACGGGGGTGGTTGACAGAAGATCGGTTGTATTGAGATAGCCGAAAGGAGATAGAAAGGTGTCAACTTTGACAAAGTATATTTTAGTGGGGTAGCTAGAAAATCTGCAATGACGGGGTCGGGCATGTCACCATGTGCTGCTTGCAAGTTGCTGAGGCGCAGATGCACACGAGACTGTGTATTTGCGCCCTACTTCCCTCCCGATGAGCCTCAGAAGTTCGCCAACGTCCACAAGGTCTTCGGCGCTGCCAACGTTAACAAAATGCTCCAGGTAAGACTCTAGCTCCGCATTGATCATGCTCATGTCCACCATTTCTCGTGTCCTTGTATTGCAAGGTTTTCAGATTCGGCAGCACATTCTGAGTACTTTTAGAGAAAAAAACAAGCATTTAATGCTCCCGGAGCATCTCTCCAGCTCCTCTAACTGGCTTCACGTTAGTTGTTCATCCGAGTACTGCATTGTGTCCATCTACACTCATATCGCTTCACCCTTACACCCTGAGGTCTTTAACTTTTTCACTGTATTGCGTAGTTTGGATGTTCGTGAGACAACTGTGCTACAGCCAACGGTACAGTGCCAAACGTGCAGGATGTTGTAGAAGGTCATTTTCGAGAAGGTCGCTGAAAAGAGGTTGAGCGTATTTTGCAAGCTTTTCAGATGAGGCAGCACATTCTGATAATAAGTACACAAATTTGGTGTCAAGCAGGAATTACCAATGGATGCGAGAGGCGACGCAGTGAGCTCAATGGTATACGAAGCCGATGCGCGAGTACGAGATCCAGTCTATGGTTGTGTGGGCGCCATATCCTCCCTGCAACAGCAAGTTGCACATTTGCAAACCCAGTTAGCGGTCGCCAATGCGGAGATCGTGTGCATGCGGATGCACACCCCGGATCATTCCACCTCCGATTCTATGCACTATCATCATCAGCAGGGAATGTCGTCCCCACAGCAGCCGCAATCTCCTGAGCTTCAAAATCACTACCGGGATCACTACAGGTCCACACAATACCACCGCATGGACAACGCGGAGCTCGCGGAGCTTCTGTGGACGTGACTGGCTATGGAAGGATTTCAAGCGTTATGTATTTATGTAGCATTTGTTATCTTTTTTTGCTTTCACGTTGGGTACCTCGCCCGGACTGCGATGCGGCTTGTAGAGATCAACTCGCCGCGCGCCGCCCAGTGGCGGTCTTGTACATGTATGATCGAAAGAGCTCCCTGTCAGGAAATGTTAATGATTTTAGATTTTTGGAAGCTTTCCATTCTAGGTTTTGTGTCTCCGGAGACCAATCACTGGCTTCGATCTGATTAGCTTGTAGTATGAGGCCTTCCAGAGAGACATCTTACCTGAGTGATCGCTCACTTTTGTTGGGCAGGAGTAGCTCTGATCTGCGAAAGATCATTATGAACAGCAGTCATTTGTATGAAGTACATTGTGTATCTTCTTCTTTTCCCAGAATGTATCGAATGAGATGGCGATCTCGAGACTCACTTCGTTGTTAAGGACACTTGAACGGACTCCAGAGACCAATAAATGGCTACAGGAGGAGGCCTTCCGGCTACACTGTTTATCTTTTTTATTGCAGAATGAGTTCAATGAGATGGTGATCTCTTACCTCTCTTTGATATTGGATGTTTATGTTTTGTTGTAGCCTTAGGCGGTTCGTACCAGGCTTCAGCTTCAAACATTACAAATGATTTTGTCTCGAAACTGACTTTGCCTGCGATGCTGAAGTCGTTCATTGTGCGGTCCGTATCTGTAGGTGGGAATTAAACATTGGATATGGAAGTCATCTTGAGCATAATTCTGTCCTTTAGGGCTATGGTGACTTCTTTTTAGACCCTTGATTGAGCAAGATTGAACGGTGCCAGCCATTGAGGTTATGTCCAATGACATGAAAGTTCAGTCTTGTCATAAGAAAAACCATCCCTCCCACTCCCAGCGCACGTAATGAGGCTGTACTTTCACATTACTCAGTCAAATACCATATTTAAAGTGACTTCCACGGCTCACAGATTTAAAGTACTCGAGACTAGCATCTTTGCATGGATACTCAATTTAAAATAAGTATTTAAGAAATAATTTTAAAATAATTTAAAATTAAAAAATATATATATGTTAATACTTATGTATTTTTTTTATTTTTAAAATCGAAAGCCGTATTGAATAAGAGTCAGAGGAGTTCAAGTGAAGCAGTGACACTACCGAGCATTGATTTTCGCAGAAAATTTGATAAAGTTCGCACGTTTCTTGATGCCGATATATCACGATCACGTAATGAGGATATTCTGATCGGCAACGGCAACTGTTGAGCAACGGCAGGTACGAAAGCATCAATAGCAGGCCGGAACGTTAAACAGTGGCATATTTTAGTATTTTTAGGTCAAAAGTTCGGTATACTAAATCAATGAACTGAACTATGACACCAACTGGTCGCTGACTATATATATATATATATATATATATATATATATATATTTCCATTTGCTCATGCTTGAGGAGACATGCTGACAAAGAGCTACTTCACGCTGTCAGCAGCTACGAAACTCAAAACAACCTAGAGAATAAATTTCATAACAATTGTTATCTAGTCAGGCGTAAACATACAAAAAGCATACAGCCTCTAAATCTCTGACTTTTTACATGAGCTCTTCAGAAAATCGTGCAGTTGAAGACAATCCTGTAGCCCTGAAAGCCGGCCAACATTCCTCGAGAAGGAAAAAATGTAACAACTTGTACGAGGTGGATAGGAGCTATATCACAGGTTTGCTCTTGCAACCAGTTTTGAATATACAGTATATAAGCTAGTTGGACAGCTCCCTTTGATTTTGATTGTGTCCCTGCAGCACATCGTAATGTTAGCCTTGACCATCAGGCATCAGCAATTGTAATTCGAACTGAATCGAGTTCAATTAACTGTTTTGGTAAAAGACATGCAAATAGAATAACAGCAATCCCTCCCCTACAATGCGCATCTGTTCTGCTGACCACCCGATTCCAATGCAGTTTTAATATAATATAAACTGTACCCCGGTGATTGAATTTCATTGTGGACCACCAGGCGACCTCGTTGACGGTCATAGCTTCCCAGCGAGGATAAATGACTTCCCAAAACAGCTCAGAAGTCGTATTTTGAGGGAGCATTAGCTGGCTGACCACACAGAAGACTTGCTGCACTCCCACTTCCAGAATCCCCTGAGGTTGCATCCACGGGTGCAAATTGTAGGCGCTCTAAACTTAGCTTCTTCCTTCTGACAACCTTCATCGTATGAACGTTGGCATTAGGAACACTGGGAACCTGCATGACAAAAAAGACGCATCATTATAAAGTGTACAAAACTTAAACATGAATGATCAAGACTAGATTGCATCCTGCAAATATAACTAAATCATTCAGTGACAATAACAAATCGTCTTCAGTTTGAGCAACAGGATGCAGAATGGCTATGAATGTTGCTACGATCATCTAAATTCAGAACAGCAAAAAGAAAACATACTTGAGTGTTTATAGAGGACAGCTTGTGCACACGGAGGAAGCCCACAATTTCTTGATAATCTGTTAGCATCCCAGCCATCTCTTTATCTTCGTCTGCATCAAGCACAACCACCAGTGATGAGCAGCTAAACCTTTTCACATAAGCACAAAACTTCACAGTATTAATGATGACATTTGTCTCGGGCAGAAACACTACTCACCAAGGACAGCTTCCACAGACACCAGAATATCTGCAAAATGCTGCCATCGAATAGCCATCGTAGGTCTCAACAAAGATGCAGGAAACGTGATAACTGCCACAGAGTTTGAGGCCCGAACAATCCCTTTGAGAGCTTGCAAAAATGCCAGTAGCTCCCAATCCTAAAACATGATGCACCAACAGCGTTCAAATTACTGAATTACCAGATAAAGTTAGTGAACAAATCACGGAGGAACGGTAAGCATAATCAGATTAAAGCTAACCGACGTGTGTGCTGGAGGAAGAGAAAAAAATTCCAGACCGTGCAAGACTGCATACACTGAGGAGCACATAGAGATTGCAGAGCCAACCGCCCCACTGTCTGCATCCCTCCAACTGGTCTGCGAGGTACAGGACAAGTTAAGCATTGTCTCCGCGATAGATAACATTCCTACTTCGCAGTATCAATTTTGTATTTATTTACAGAAATTGCGGTATTAACAGTGACGTGATACCAACATACACTGAACTCCTTTCTACATCATGACACTAAACATCATTTGGACAAATTATGCAGTAGAAGACATCCAAACCTGTCCAATTTCCCAACAAAATCCTTGCATTGGTCCAGAAGGCCCCCAAGGTGTGCACCCGAAGCTAATGATTCGCACTTAGCTCCAATCAATAGAGAACGCTCCAAAGGCTTCCGCATGTCAAAATCATTGCAATACTCGTACGATTCACCTGCACAAAGAAGCAGAAAGATCATGTCTATGCTGACTACTTCTCGCCTGTCCAGTCCAGTCGGAAAGAAGACTCCGATCTCGACCACAACATATCCTCTAATTATGGAGCAGAAATCACTAAAATCCACAATAGAGACAGCAACCATCCATGAAGGAGAGCAAAACAACCTAGCTTGCTGAGTGTGGTTCCAAAGAGAAATCGTCATGTTTGCCTTAAGCCAAAGGACCGAATTTAATATTTAAAAATGACCAATTGGATCGATCATATTGTCAAAAATATAATTAAGAAGGGAACACATTTTATATCACCATTGCACACGTTGGTTAAAAGACAGAATAAAGTTTGAACAAAAGAAAGTCCTCATATGACCCACTCAAAAGTGCTCAAAAAATCATGAAGCCCAATCCGGCTCAATCGAAACTTTCGGGGTTACCAGAACTCTAAGAATCACGTGCAAATTGCAAAATGGAACAGAAGAGGGACGATTTGTAGGGGTTTGGAGTTAAGGTTACCTGCTGCGGCATTATTGAAGGATGACGACGATGGGGCCCACGACGAAGCAGTGAGTTCTTGTTGTCGTAAGCGCCGCTCTTCTAATGCTTTCTGTTCACTCAAATAACGTCTATACTGCCATGCGATCCGCAACTCATCCTGCAAGGACATGCCCATTAAAATTCATCGCACTATCTAACTCTTCTATCAAATGAGAGGAAATGGACAAGAACATGAAAAAGACCGCGGCTCTAAATTTGATCTTCCGTACTCTTTATGTTACCGCAATGAGGAATCGAACAAGTAGAATGATACCTGGTGGTTGCTATCCTTTGGTCCCATCGACCGACTCTTGCTGTCTTTTGCACTAGCTATGGCTGGTAATGTCCCGAGAAACGCTTGAGGAGACGGCAAAGGACTAGTGAAAAGTAAAGGTTGCGAATGCACAAGACCTTGAGCCATGAAATAACGTAGGAACAACATGTGGTGAGGCGCTTCATTATCCTCCATGATCATGACCAAACTCCCCACTGGAATCCCGCCACCAATGATCTGTAGGTACATGTTAAGGGGTCTTTGTGACAAGGACCTTCAAAGAATCATCGACAAGAGGAAAGCAAGGAACACGACAAGGCTCAATGAAACTGAATTGAGAACGAAATAACGTTCAAACTAGTATAGGAAAGGGTGAATTTATCATGAAATCAACTGAATGTCTGGAGAAAGGAGGGGGATATGATCGAGGTCATCGAGCCCAGAAGACACAAGAGAAACGCCATGGGAACCAGGTCTGACGCCCTTCGCTTGTAAATACCCGCCTGCACCAGCGGAACCTCCCTTCCTAACGAAGCTCCTTCCCGCTTTCATCTCCATTGCTTCTGCGGCTAATGATGTCTCGCCTGCCTCGAAACTAAAACGCACAACATCAACCTCAGACCTAGCAGCCTCCTAGTTACATCCACAAGTGACAAATCTGATCTCCAAAAAATCCCGCAAAGCACAACATTCGGTAATTCGCAAAAATTTAAGGCAGTGAGTCCTCTCGTTTGGACGCGCAAAGATATCAATGAATTTACAAGCTTAAACCTAATCAGAATTCTAAGACAAGGCGATATCATCATGAACAAAACATCAATTAAAAATTGGTAGAAAAAGACAGGACAGGATTGACAATAGTGTATGGTTATTCAATTAAGAATAGTGAGCTTCTAGCAATACACACAACCAAATCCACACCAAATTGCAAGAAATTCTAAGTCTCGAAACAAATGATCACAAATTTCGCACCTGGCAAGACGATTCAAGCAATGCAATCCACGAGAGATGAACCTCGCGAATTAAGAGCCCTCGAAGTTCGATCAATGCACAGGAATTGCACTATTCAAGAAGGAAACTCTATTCCACGCTACCTATTCGACCGCCTTGCATTTTGATTGATGATTCTCAACCAAATACATTCACTCCAAGCGCGTTTGATCATCTCGGCCCCAAAATCTTTGAAATTGAATGCAGTACTTTCAGAGGAAATTTTCAAAAGACAAAGACAAACACGAACAAGATTGAGCTCCGAAGACTCTTCCTATTACCTTGGAATTTGAAAGCACTTGAAGCTCGAAATTGAGTGCAGTCGCAGTTTCGAATGCTCCATGCACCCGATGAGAGTTAGGGTTTAGGAAACCATCACTATCATAGATGAATGATATCGTCGTTTTGAATAAATTATTCATTCATTTAAACGCAGTCCTCATGACCAAGGTAGTCACCAAAATAATCTGATTATTGGACTAATAGTTGCATTCTATTTTTCTACAATTAATAGCAAAATCATCCATTGGACCACTCTGGTCCACGGCGTCCTTATAGGATTAAGAATGAGTGAAACTCATCCATAGGTACTTCTGGTTGGTGACTATTTTTCAATGTTTTATACTAATTGGTATAAACAATTGCTATAATAGATTATGCAATTTTTAGTTTCTATTTTTTGTGTATTTCACAACATTATTCCACCTAGACAATTTGTTCTTAAGAGCATTGATAGATATGGAATTACTTTTAGCTGTTGAAATTTTATCAAATAGATTTCAAATGTTTAAAAACTAACAATTGGAAGTTGTGAAGCTTTAAACTAAGTTAGAAAGAAAGTAAGAAAGAGAGTAGGAAATTGTGGTTGGCTAAATGACAATTTAGTACATGTTGTCAATATAATCCACTATAAGCCTTAAGGTAGAGGCACCAATTGTCAACCATGCCCAGTATCCAACTTGTAGGGTGCCATGTTTTCAACCTTAGGCTAGAACTCAAGCTTGGAAAGTATATTTTTTGTCCTTTGGTTGGTACTAATAAGGTTATGTACTAATAAGGTTATAATAAGGTTATGTACTAATAAGGTTATAATAAGGTTATGTACTAATAAGGTTACTAATAAGGTTATGTACTAATAAGGTTGGTACTAATAAGGTTATGTACAAGGTTGGTACTAATAAGGTTATGACACATGTCCCAAAATAGTGAGCAAGAAAATAGGAAGTAGTGAGCGGGAAAGTAGGCCTTGAATTATTGGAATTGGAAGACTAGACATTGGCTACTAGTGAAGTGCACTTTTGGGCTCCCAAAATTCATAGTAATTTCAATTTTGAGAAAAAAATTCTAAAAAAATTTGCAATACCCATATTTCCTATCGTACTACTTGGGAAAAATTTCCACCACCTCATATTGCTCATCATCTTTTTTCAAATTGCTCAAATGATTAGAAGGTACCTCCACCTTAATGTGTAAAGGGAATTTGCACTCGTGGTGTAGAATGTGCATTTCAGAATAAAAAGGTTCATTTGAAGGTTTATTTGATAATGCAAAATAGATCTTATTGGCCTGATTTTTTTAATTCATAAACTATCAATGACAATGCTACATAAAAATTTATTTTTTAGGATTTTGCACTACGGGGTTTATAGTCATAAAACTTGCATCAATGTTACAATTCCACATATTGTTATTTTTTTTAGGATGTGAATCACATAGAAAGGTCCATATCACTTTCTATTTTTTGTGTTGTATAGATTTGTTAGTTTTGAAGGTGGCAGTAAGTTTCCTTTTGTAATAAAAATCTTGTGAAAATGTAGTAAATTGTTTATATGGCATTAGCTTTGCCATACACTTGATTTACTTCATGAGAATGGTATATTCTTAATAGCACATGAGAACAATGAATGGATTTTAGATGAAAGTGATTTGTGGGTAAGAAAATGGACAATCATTACATGCTATGCCAATCACCATTCAAAAGTATAATAACCTCAATTTGTGTATGCATTCATTGTCATAGTACTTAATTGTACATAACCTCTAAAGTTCTTTAAGCTTCCACTGAACTTTTTGAAAGCTAGGACAGATCCATATGAAGCTAGTTTGAGTAGATGAAAAGTGAAAATCTTACCAAACATGCACATTTCTATGAGCTTTCCCCAAATATAATTTTTTTCCAATCTAATGCCTTAATAAAATGTTATGGGATTCTAAAATTTACAAGCAACTTGGGATAGTGTGCTAATAGAGAGGGCAAGAAGTCAAGCACCGTAAATGTTTTTGTTAGCTATGAAGTCTTATATCTTGCAATCTATAAAGTTGAATGGACTAAAAACAATTCCACACATTTTCATAGTAGTATAGAGAAACAATGTGTATTTGAAAAAAAAATTGAATTTTTTTTTGCCAATTTTCTCTAAAATTGGCAATATTAGAACAACTTCAAAATCATTGAAACAAATTCATGTGTAAATTTATGAGATTTTTTTGGGAGAGAAGGTACTTGATTTTTTTCAAATTGTGTTGACGTTTGGGATTTTTATTCTCCCCCAAAATGAATTTTCCAAAAATAATTGAAATCTTGCTCACATAGTTGTTGTTTTTGAAACATCCTTTTAGTCCAAGATGATTTTTGGATATGATACACCTTAACCCCAAAATGACCCTAGAAATTCCTGAGCTTCTAGGAATTTGTTCTAAATTGAATTAAAAGCCAACATTTTGATAAGTTGTATCAATTTTTTTTGAATTGTAACCGTATAAAATCAAACTAGACATGTTAGACATCACATTAGAAAAGAAAACACAACAATATCTCTTACGGATTGAAAGATTATAATGTTTGATCATGAGGGTGTTAAAACTGTGAAAGTGATTTGAAGTCTTTCAATCCTCTTTTCACATGTCAAATCTAAAAAATTGGTCACCAAAAAAATATGAGGTTGAAGGGCCCAACATGCATAACCCCAATCAATTTATGACTTCTCAAAATCTACTCTACAATTTTTTTGGATGAATTTCTAATGTGATTTTTTCTCAAAGATCTAGTGTATTTGAGGCTCATTCCCAAGAGCCCTCAACACTACAAAAGTCAAGATTGCAATGGACACCCGTGCACAAAATCTTGAATAGAAAAATCATAATCAATCATTTTCAAAATCAGATTTTTGAAGCTAAAATTAAACTTCAAAAATAATTTATCAAAAATATAAACTACAAAAAATAGTAGTTTGGTAAGGTTTTATTTAACTTCAAAAATTGGTCAAGGACACATTCTGTCCTCAGGGTCCTTTTGGGGTTAAATG
The DNA here is from genome assembly GCA_951230915.1 of Antitrichia curtipendula. Taxonomy (NCBI): domain Eukaryota; kingdom Viridiplantae; phylum Streptophyta; class Bryopsida; order Hypnales; family Leucodontaceae; genus Antitrichia; species Antitrichia curtipendula. Next base: position 5,345,010 of record OX579641.1, read on the forward strand.
TCTTTGAAAATTGTCATACAAGTAACTACCTACCCAATGGTCTAAGTTTCTAAAGTTGTATACTGCCCCCTTCAAGCCAAGTTGAATAAAACTATGTTGATCGTATTGGGCAAGGCCCAAATTTTATTTTTTTCTATCTTTAAATGTCATAATCTTACTATCTATATGATTAAATGGGATAAGTTTTTTCAACAAATTCAGATAGATAGATAGATAGATAGATAAGAACTCCGGTCTTCAAAGAAGGCCGGCGTGAATAAAGTGTCTGTTCGTAATGACAATGAGCCGTTGTCCAGTGGATCAAAGGCCATTGATGCAAAACTACTCTTCCCTTTCGAGAATAGACACTTTAGTTACCAGTATCCAAAATTAAAAGTAACCAAGAAGAAGAAACATGTGAATATGCAGAATAAGTGCAAAGGAGAGGGATATGTAAAACAATGCCTTATTCAAGTAGGAGTGCTTGGTTATTTTCTATTTTCCTTTTATAAAAGATGATTGATCCGGCAAATTGTATGGCAATGGTATTGATTGTTTTGAAAGTTTGTGTCACAGCGGTTTCAGGAAGTTTGAGTTTGTTTTCAAGAAGTTTCATTGATGGAGTATGTGTTGTTCCCCTAGCTCCTGCGGTAATGACAATAAGTGGGTCCACATTCCATCCTTGGGCCATAATGTTATTGATTAATGGTTGGTACTTTTGGATTTTGTTATCTATTGTTATTTGTGAGAATCGATCATTAGTGTATGTGAATTCTATGAGCTGTATAGTGATATTGTTATTTAAGGTAGTTGGTGGATTATTTTGGTATGGAAGTCCTTTAACATGGAGGATGTCCGGTTTGAATCTAGCATTACAGTGACAACGTTGTCTTTCACATGAGCAAGGTAAGAGCCATGAAGGAACAGTGTTTTCCTGTGGATTATTGTTGAATGTGCCTGCATTCATTAGGGTGTAGAATCTACTTTTTTTGTTGGATATAATTAGCTTTTGTAGTTCCCATACTGCTTTGTTATGTCTTTTTACTCTGAGAGCGTGGATGTGCGGTTGATTGCATTTTAAAAGTACATGTAGCCATGTGTCGATATCTGGTGATCTACATATAGAGCATGTGACTGATGGAAATCTTTCCACACCAAAAAATAGTTGTTTTCTAGCGTTTCCCATGTATTGACCAGTGCGGAATTTTAATAGACTTGTTTTTTGTGAATCTGTTATTTCAGGGTTGGACCAAAATTCATTAGAGAGGTCATTGTCTATATCAGAATTGAGTGTCTATTTGCTAATGTTGGGAAATCTTTGTGTTAATATTTCTATGTTTTTTTCACGATCTTGTTTATTGATGTATGTTTGTAGACATCTAACCGGTCCTTTATCCGGTCGGTGGGCTGGACTTGGCCATTCATCTTTTTGGTAATAGAATGGTGTAGTGTGCGCAAATTCATATGGTTTGGAGGCAAATTTGTATTCCTTTGTTGTACCAATTTTTGCGAGTTTGTCTGCATTTTCATTTCCTACAATATTAATGTGGGCTTTGATTTTGGAGATTGTGGTGATTTTTGTTCGACTCTGAAGCATTGCTACCATAGATTCCAGTATGGTTTTATCAGCATGGTTGCGGTGCAGCGTAGGATGTTTTAGTTGTGTATTAATTACATATAGACAATTTAGACAATCAGTGAATATGTGTGCTGGTTCATTTGGGTATCTTGTAGTGATTATTCGAAGTGTTTTATGTATGGCCATTAATTCAGCTCTAAAACAAGTTTGTAGTCCTGGTAGTCTTTTGGAGATTTGGATTTCTTCTTTAGATGGATTAAATATACCATATCCCGCTTTTTCACGTATCCAATGGCCATCTGAATGTTGTTTTGGTGGTATAAATGATCCATCAGTGTAATAGCTATATTGCGCTGGGAATTTGAGTTGGGAGTTAGTTGTATATGTTGGGAATGGTGGTATATGTATATTTATTGGGTTGTGATTGGTTTTATATGTGAGGTTATTCCAATTGATGTGTTTATTCACTGCTACATTATTAGGTGTAGGAGGGGCAATTTGTATGTGATATTGTGGTATTTGCATATCTTCGAGAATCGATGAGAGAGAATTTATTTGGTTGGATGGGCCGATATTATGATTTTGGTGGTGTATACAAAGAATGTGTATGGCAAGGGGTTCAGTATGTGGTTGTTTGTTTAGTTCTAAGGGGATTGTTGGTTCTTCATATGTAATAGTATCTGCAGTAAAATGGACAATGACGTGTGTATCGTCAAATGGTCCGATATATGGTGAAAAGTTTTGGTACCAATTTATATCTGGTATGACTAGTATAGTTATGGTGTTTTGATCATTTTTGGATGCTAATCTAGCCCAGTGTAATGCTCGTTGGGCTGTCTCTTCATTGTGAGGGTGGGCAAAACCTATACCTTTCCATTTGTGTTCAAAGGCATTGCCGAGGGAACCAAATATTCTATCTCTGTCAAATTGAGATTAAAATTGCATGATTTGTGTGGAGCAGAAAATTGGTGAGGAGAAGTATGAATGAGATATGTTAAATGTTGATGTTATAGAATGTAGTATAGTTTGTGGTAGGGTGTGGTGTGAAGTTTTGAATGGGAATTTTTTGGGTTTTTTATATTTGTATCTTTGATAGAGCCATATGATTTCGGTTTCAAATGATTGTGTAGGTGGTACTAGGTCATTTACGTTATGTTTAGCAGTGTGATATTGTTTCCATAACCATTGTAATCTGGTAGTGGGGATAGTAATGAGGTATTTACCAGTGTCTTGATATAGGTGTGTTTGTTCATTTTTTGTTATTATAGTGTGTGTATTTGTTAGTATGTATTTTTCTGGGTTGCATTCGGTAGTGGAGATAGATATAAGTGGGATTATTGGTGGTGGTGGAATGAATCTTATATCTCTAAGTTGTTCATGGTTGAAGTTTACCGTGATGATGTTATTGTAGTGTTTGTGTTTTTGGTTTGTGTAATATTGTGTTAACAAAGTGATGTTATGTGTTATTATTGTTGGTTGATTAAACGGGAAAAGGTCTCTTTGTGGCATCCATTTAGTATAGATTGTATTATCTTGAAGTGTCCATTGACATAGGTATGTATTATATTTTTTGGAGATGTTATATTTGTCTGTTGTTTCTTTTGTTTTATGGTTTATTATAATATGTATGGGAAGTGCATTTAGGTTGTATGGGATGTGTGTATGTGGATTTTGTTGTGGTAGCGATGGTGGTTCTAGGTGGGTGGAGTTTTCTAATGTTATTGGGTGTAGATCGTGATTATTTGATACGTATTGTGCTTTGAGAGTTCGTGGTAGTGGGTGTCTTTGGCAAGGTTTTGAACATTCAAGGATACACTTTGGATAGCAGAAAAGTTGTTCAGCGATGTTCAAAGCTGTTTTTTCTATTTTGGTTGGGGTTTTATAGTATATTTTGAAGTCTTCCGGTGACATGAGATTCGTGCCATTAGGGAGTGTAATGTGTTTTATTTTATAGATATTATGTAACAAGAGTTTGTGTATCATTTTAAGAGAAAACTTCTAGTTTATATGGGGTAGAATGATATTGGTTTGCGACAACCATTCTCTTTCAAGTTCTGTTGTATGTAATTGGAAGTTTTCTTGTATACTATTGAGGTGGATGCCTGTTTCATGTTTTAGTAAAAATAGAGTCCTTGTTGTAGGCGATCGAATGCAATCATGTGGTTTAATTCTGGGGATGTTTTCTGCACCACCAAATTTGGCTAAGATATGATGGATAAGTCCTTGATATATTATTCCTAATCTTCCTGGGTCATTCAAGGCGTTTCTAAGTTGTTCACTAATGCAACGTAGATATGCATTTTTGAGTGAGAAGGCTTCTAGTCCAAATAATTTATGTGGGAGTTGTGCTATCACATTTGCAGTGCATTTTGGGAGTCCACATATTGTTTTTTGAATTCCAATAATTTTTTTATCTAGTTTTTTAATTGTTGGTAGTGAGTATGGGACTGCAAAAAAGCTATAGGCTATGCCAGCTCTAATTACGGTATCAACCATGTTGATTTTTTGTTTTATCGTGGCTGGACAATTTGTAAGTTGTGCACATTGATCAGTTACTTTTTTGGTGGTGATATGGGTTTGCAGGTTCCATTTTAGCGATGGTATTAGTTGTATTCCTAAGTATGTGTAAGGCTCATTTTGGTGTAAGATTGGTATTGGTTGATTCCTATAGCAAATATTCATGGTTTGTATTTGGGTCTTGAAGGTGTCTGGTTTTACTTTTGATTTATTTGGGCATCCTGTGATTGCACATTTTGGTACACCTAAGTCCATTCCGGACCATTCACAAAATTTATCGAGTTTGTTAAGTTGATTTTGAAGTGATTTAAGTTTAGTTGATGTAGCTGCTAGGTCATCTGCATAAGCTGCAGAACTTACATTTATTCTGGATGTACCAAATGTATAACCATTGTTGCCTTTTTGAAGCCATCTCAATAATGGTTCTAGAAAAATAAGAAAAAGGTAGGGGCTTAGTGTGTCTCCTTGAATGGTACCTCTTTGTATTGGTATTGGTTTAGTATTACCAAATTGGTCGCCTGTATATATTGTAGTGGATTGCGAATAGATATTTCCTATTAGTGATACTGCATCTTTAGGATACCCAAGGTCTAACATTATAGCAAGGAGTCTTGCGTGGTCTATGGACCCAAATGCATTTTTAAAATCTATGTATAATATATAAATGTCTTGGTTTGTAAATTTTGCGTCTTCTAGAGCTGCTATGAGGAGTTGTAGTTGTCTTGATGTGCTTCTTTCTACTCTGAATCCTTCTTGGCTATCATGTAGGATTTGGTTGCTTTCTCCATATTCGGAAAGGATTAGAGTTAGAGTACTAGTGAAAAATTTATAGACAGTATTTGCAAGTGCAATAGGTCTATGGTTAGATAATTGGGAAGGATCACCTTTTTTATAGAGTAATATAGTTAGGCTAGTTTTCCATGATGCTGGGATTTGTTTTTGTTTATAGCACTGTTTGAAGAATAGGAAAAGTAGGTTATGGAAACATTCTGGCATATTCTTTAGGATTATATTAGGGATTAAGTCTGGACCTGGTGTTTTATTATTGGCTAAGTTTTTTAGACAGATGTCATATGTTTCTTTAGTGAGGTAGGTGTATAAAGGGATTTCGGAGGTTCCTCTTTAATGAAGCCGTCTAAATCATGCCATGGGTATTGTCTTACTCCACATGTACAGTGTGGTGGGTGTTCTGGTAAATAATAACATGTTGGTACTGCGGGTCTATTATTAATTGATTGTTGAATGTATATTTCGTTGGCAATATCTTCAGGGTTTGTTAGTAAGTTATTATTTCTATCCATAATGCAGTCTAGTGGAGGTGTGTTTAGATTTTTAAATACTTATTTATTTATTTTTTTGGGACTTTTTTCATATAGTTGTCTGTATTTTGATATTGCTTTTTTAATACAACTTTGAGTATATTGTGTAGTAATCTTACGGGCTTGTATGTTAGCATTTTTGGCTAAGTTGGCTAGTGTTTTAATCCATTCTTGTTGATCGGGTTCTTCTATTGGGGGAGGTGGAATGTAGACATGGGTGTGATTTTTTAGTTCTTCCATTATAGGGTGTTTTATCCAGTTTATGTTAGATTTTGTTATATATATTGCTTTTCTGATTAAGTGGTATGAAGCAAGGTGAGTTTTCCATTGTTTCTGTAATTTTCTTGGTAAAAAACCGCCTTGTTGTGCTGTGCGATTTGTTAGTTGAGGAAGTGGAGGTGCGGTGCAGTTTTCAATTATTTTATTAGATATGCTTTGTATGAGGTGATCTAATGTGGTGCATGCTAAGTGCCATTGATGGTTTGTTAGATGTTCATTATTGAGATTAACAATAAGTTCATTTATTTGTAATATGTGTTCTTCAAAAAAATTTGTTTTAAATTTTTCTATATTTTCTTGTGGAATAGGGTTTAAAATACGTGGTGGTTTGATTTGAATTGGTAGTATAGGGCGTGCTACTAGAGTATTTGGTGGTATGTGTAGTGTGACGGGTGAGTGGTCTGAGTTTAGATTGTGATTGTGATTAATTGTGGATGTGAATAAGTTTGGATTAGGTCCATGTATATAGTATCCATCTATTAGACTAGTGTGAGTATAATTATTACCTCCTTGTCTGAAAAATGGGCTATTGGTAGGTATGTAATTGAGTTGAAGGTTGTCTGTAAATGTACGCCATTCTACATCTTCTGTTTGTGGTGGGGTTATGCTGGATTCATTTTGTCTCCCGATAAGAGCAATGTCTCTATTGAAGTCACCGCACAAAATGTGCATATGTTGTGGGTATAGGGAGATGTGATGGGTTATGTGGTGTTGTATTTTTGGTATTAATTGTAGGTCATCTATGTGTGAAGGCATATACATATGAAGTAGTAGCCATGGTTGTAATGGATGGTTATTTATTTTTATTATTTGCAAGTATGGTGAAAATTCGGCTGGAGTTGGGATTTTTGTGATGTTTCCTGGATATGTATATTTCTTATGTATAAGGGTAAGGAGTCCACCTTTTTGTGGTGCATATGGTCTTCTTTGTTGTATACATCTAGTTAATGCATGGGTATTATTGAATATTAGTTTATATTTTGGAAATAAATGTTGAATATAGTTTGTGGATTTTGTTGCAGTTATTTTTGTTTCCTGGATTGTTATTATAGCAGGGCTATGAGGTGTAGATGTTATTAATTGATGTAGGCTTGGTAGAGCTGTATTAATTGATGAAGCATTCCATGTAATAATATATGTATTTGGGTTTGTTGTTGGTGTTCTTGTTACATGGTTTAGTGGTAGGTCAGGTGACAGAAGAGGGTGGGAGTATTCGTTCAAGGTGTCTTTACATTTCAGTGCTTCTATGAGTAGTTTTTCTGGTAGAAATGGAAATTCATTAAGCAGAATTTGTATGGTTATTGGTTCATTTGTTTGTATAATAAAATTATAAAGTTCTTTATGAATGGAATTGGAAGGTTCAATGAGTTTTGGGTTTCTTTCTTTAAATTGTGTGTATGGATGTAGTGTTTGGATGTGTCGTTCTGGTGGGTTTGGTAGTAAAGCCATTTTCTGTAATAGAGACGAGGTCCAATCTGGGGATGGTGTTTGTATTAGTTGTTGGTCACATTCTTCTAATTGTGGGCTAATTGTAACAATAAGTGCAAACAAAAGTCTTGGTGGTGGATAATTTTGGTTTCGGTAGATGTATCGTGATAAGTGTGGGAAGTCTATCATTGTATTGTGGTGTTGAGGATGTGTAATGTTTAGTGTGGGTGCAAATTTGTTTGCTAGGTGTTGGTACTCGGGTTGTAGTTTTATTGTACTTGGTATAAAATACATTTTACATCTTTGTTTATGCGTAGATGGATGTGTTGTAAGTATATCTGGCATGGGTCCTGGATTGGTTTCTATATCTCCACATAGAAGAATTAATAGATGCAATGGAAGTTTTTGGTGTTTTGAGGTTGACTTAGTAGTTTTAGAGTTTATTTGATTGTAAAGATAAATTTGTGTAATTTTATAAAAATGGGTGATAGTATGTAAGGTATGTTTATATATGTATGTATGTAGTTTTGGGATACTTAATTGGTGCTTTTGACATTCAAAATAAAAAGAGGAGTGAGTATATGAAAAAGATATGAGAAAGTATAGAGTATATATATAATATTGCCAACTGTTGGCGGTGTACAATAATATAATGCAAATAAGAGGTGGTGTAATACTAAGGTATATGTCTATGACACTCTTTTTTTGGGTGATGGCGTTGTAAAACTGAACTAGTTTGACGGTGAAGAGGGTTCTGGAGCAGTAATAGCCGGGCGGGCTAAGTTTTTGACAACTTGCATGCTTTTTGTCAAAATGTCTTCCAGGTTTGTGAGAGCACCTCTAAGGTCGTTGTCTACCTTGTTTGCATAGCTTTGTGCCTCTGTTTGCAACTCTTCTTTCATCTGGCTCATGTCTGACTTGAATTCGATCCGTAGTTTTGAATTCTCTTTGGATACTACTTCCCCTATTAAAGTTGATAGTTCTTCTTTGTTGAGTGATTGCTTTGGAGCGGAGGATGACGCTGTGTTTTGCATTGCTTCAACTGTACTAGCAAGAGCAGTGTTTATATCCAAAAAAAACCATTTCTGGAGTGCTTCATCATCAGGTTTTGCAGAACCGTCTAGAGAATTGGGATGGGGTTGGAACTCCACCCATTTGTGATGAAGGCGTGTCGATTTCTTCACGTGTTGTTTGTATACTGCTGCATTGAGACATTCAATGTTGGCTACGCCGCTATGAGCGTCGCCCTTCTGGCGTGGGAAGAAGATGGATTTGACATTTCTGGGGCCAATGTGATCTCGTAGGGTTAAAGACACGTCAGCGACAGATTTGGTGAGGTTTAGGTTTTCGACAATAAGAACTAGGTAGTTTCTCTTGTTCACCTCCTCCCGAGTTAGCTGGTTCAAATCAGGATTGACTGGTTGTAGAAGTTCTCCCAATACTGCAATCCGTTGTTGCTTGATCTTTTCGAGTTGTTCCAGTGATGTTGTCAGCCATCCATAAGATTCAGTAGTGGATTTTTGAACCTGGGTTAGTTCAAATTCAAAGCCTCGGCGAAAGCTCTCTTCCAACGTTTGTTTGAAGAGATGGTGGGGTTCCACGTTCCTGATGGTTTCACTGTTGATCTTGATAGAGAGTAAGGTGCTGGAGGCTATGGGATCAAATGATTTAGCAACTTTGGCAATTGTGAGCATTTCATTGTCAAGTGGAATTGCAAAGACTCAAATGCCACGAAGTAAGGCTTTACCATCAACTTCAGGATTTTGTAAGTGGATCCTAGCCATACCTGACCAGACTTTGGAGTTTTTGGCACCATGACACAATATTGCTACTGGGTCAGCAATGCTATCTCCTATCTGTATATTCATTTCTTGGAAGCGAAGTAGGATTTTTTTCATGGCTTGTTTTTGAGTCAACGGAACCTGAGGTTTTTCAAAGTGAAGCAGTATGTGATAGTCCAAAGCCAGTTGAGTGTGCATATTTACCTCCACGTCAAAAGGAATTTGTGTCAGGTTGAAATGCTGTCCGACAATGTTGTCAGGTCTGGATGTTGGCCATAGCTTCTGTTGAACACGAGGGAATGACATACGAGCTTTGGATAGTTCCGTTGCTTCTTGTGCGTTGTATCCCTGGGCGATGAGTTCAGGTACAGATGCTTTGGTGATGAGTGGTGGCATGCCGGCTTCATAGGCAAGGGTTTCCATAGTAGGAAAGCCATACCAAAATTCGTACGGAATGTGGTCTTGGGGCAGAGTCATGGTGGTGATGGTGCCTTTGGATTTCTTTTGTCCTGACTTGTCAGCTTCTGGGATGGTACGTTTATGAGATCCCGAAGCATCTTCCATCTCAACGTCTGAAATTGGTACATGCCTTCGTGCCTTGTTGCTGTGAGAGGGGTCCGACATTGTGCCTATATTGAGATGTGCTGGATTAGAAGACCATATATATAAGAGTAAAATATTTTGAGCATTTTTAAAGTAGGATGGTTTGTTATTTTTGAAATAGGCTGAAGGTTTGGAAGGTTGGTGTTTTTTTGAATAATCGAGTGTTATAATAGATGTGGTGCAATGGACATGTCTATGTTTTGCGCTGGGGTTGATATGTTTTTGAATCAGCTTTTGGTATAATGTAAGAGCCCTCCCGGGAGCAAGAGGCCCCCGGGCATGAATGGGATTACAATATACATATAAGGGAGGGGCTGGGTAGATATTCTTGTGAAATAAGAGAAAACAAATAGGGTAGAAGTTGAATAGCATACCTCTGTTAGTATGTTGTACCGGATGTGAATATGGAGGTGGAGGTGTGGATGTAGCTGGGCGTCTTTGAATTCGATATTCCGTTTCCACTAATTCAGTTGGCAGAGTAGTGGTTTCTAAAGAACCGCTGGGCTTTGTGTTTCGAGCTGACTGTTGCCTTTGTACATTTACTGGAGCCTTCTGCGTTGGACGCGGTCTAAGCTCCTTCTCAGTCCGTCTAGGATGCACCACCTTGTCTTCAGGTCTGGTCTTCATACAGTTTTGATTGGGGTAGAGGAACAAGTAGCTGTTCGTCGGGGCATAGGGTGGGCAATGAAGCTGTTGTACAAATAAACATGTAAATTGATGAATATAGATACTAATGAGTAAGCTTGGTAGTTTATGATCAGGAAAGAAATTGAGTAAACTAGATATGAGAGTAATTGAACTAATGAGTTGAACATGAACGTTTGAAGAGGCAAACGTAGGGAAAACAGTGGGAGATGAGCCAGGGGGTATGTAATGATGAATTTTGAGTTTTTTCTGAACATGTGAGGACAAGTATGAGGAGGCAGACATGATTGGTATGTACAAAGTATTTTGACGGTTGTAACTGGTATCGGGTAGTTCTTTTAGGCTGTCTGTGGAGAATGTGACTCTGTTACTACAAAAAAACAGGAAGACTTCAGTGGGTTGGTTGAATGTTGTCAGATCGTCTGTACTCGTTTTTGAGCTTTGGTTTTGTCCATTGGACCAGGTGGGTTTGACTAACACTTTTAAGGTTTTTGAAGACAGAAGGGGAGATGGTGAAAGGAGGCGAAGCTGTAGGTGTTTGGAAAACAAGATGGGAGAAACGATTTTGCATGGGATTGTTCTAAAAAAGAAAAAAATGCAAAGAACGGCTCCCCTTGAGACCATCTGAGTGTACGCCTTCGTTGCAGTCGTTGTGCAGAGGTTGATGAGCTGCACCGTATCTCTACCTACATGCACATATTCACAGATTTTGAACAAGGAAGATAGTAATAGTGTATTTGCAATGGGGAAATCTGGAGAAACATACGGTACAATGTTGCACGGCAGCTGAGACGGCGATGGTGGTTTTGCTGTGTTGCGGCTGCGGTGGTGGTGCTCCCGAACGTCAGGTTGACGCGTTTGAGCGAGCAGGCAATGTAGGTGTTCCTAAGTTGTGGATCGGTGCTCCTGGGCGGACGAGTATCTAGATGTTTGCAGGCTTGCGGTGCGAGGATGGTGCTTCCGAGCGTTGAGCTGGTGCGTTTGAGCGAGCAGGCGTTGAGGGTGTTCCCGATCTGTGAATTGGTACGCCTGGGCGAACAGGTGTCGAGATGACTGCAGACTCCCGGTGCGGTGAAGTGCGCTCACGTACGGTAGGGTCTTCGTTTTGCCGAAGGTCGTTTCAGTTGTGTTAGCGCTCCCTGGTTTGCGACTCCCGGTGCGGTGAAGTGCGCTCACGTTCGGTAGGGTCTTCGATTTGCCGAAGGTCGTTGCAGTTGTGCTAGCGCTCCCTGGTTTGCGGTGTGGTTTCGAGGGCTTGGTGATCGCACTCTCTAGGTTGCGGTGTGGTGTCGGAGGCTTTGGTGTGGGGCGGTGTACACTTATATGCGTGTTACGATGGCTGTGCTGTATCGTTGTTGCGAGCTGTCTGTGCTTGGAGGGTAGTTCGTAAAGTGCCGCTTTGCAAGCATCGATGTACGAGTGTGCATGATGGAGAACAGATGTGTGGTTAGCGTTGTTCAGTGTGTTGGTTGGTCGTGTTTGCGAAGTCGTAGTGGTTTCAAAGTAGTGGTAGTGGCGAACTTGAGAAAACAAACACTGATAGAGACAGAAAATAGAAAATTTAAAAGCAAGGCGGATAGGGGAACCTGTTGATCTTATCGGAAACTGCATGCTTGTACCGTGGTGAGCAGGTGATGTCGGTCACAGGGATCGCACTCCAGTGAGCTGCAGCTTCTGTGGTGGTCCTTCCCGGTGCGACCAGATCTAGTGGCTTGCGGTTCCCTTCTCTCCCCAGCCGCTCAGAGATGAGACAAGGGTCCAACTGCCGCATGCAAGCACAGAACCTGAGTGCTCCGAAATTTTTGGATCTTAGAAAAAATTTCAACTGCCACTCATCTGGAGTGTGGCTGTTACGCTGCTGTGCGTTGGAAAAACTGGTGTGGCGGAACAACTTCCCGCTTCTGTGCTCACACAGAACGCGTCGACTGCGACATCACCTGCTCACGTCGACGCTAGTTTAGTTGCGGTGCGCCATCTCGCAGCAGCTCCCGTCGCAAGATCCCTCAACAAATTCATATAGTAGTCTAATGCAAATTTATGTGATTAAAAGCTTAAAGAGTATTTTTATATTTCAATCATGCTCAATGCACTAGAAATTGTCAATTTTGAATACACTTAGCAAAAAAACAACTCCAATTGACTATAAGAACCTTGATTTTTCCCATGTCTAAGTTGATAGATTTTAGATGACATTCATTGTAACAACCGGGATTTTTATGTCAACAATAGGGTTCAATGTAACATGTTGATATTATATTGGACCTTAATTTTGACATAAAAACCTTGGTTGTTCTATTTGACGTCACTTAAAATCCGTCACCTATAACAAAAGATTCTTATAGAATATCCTCAAGGAGTTAAGAATATATATTTTAGTGAATTATATTGTATTTGATTCAAATATCTAAAAACTTTCACAAAATAAACTATAAAATACATCTCGAGTCTTATTTTTTCTTCTAAAAATTAGACCATTTGCATATTGCCATGATCTCAACTCGATGTCCTATATGGTTGTTGTCCTTGTCAAATATGAGTTTATGAGCATTTTGAGGACTTTGTTGGATTTTAATTCCCTTTATGGATTATTTATTCTCAAAAATATCCATAACTTATTGTTGAATTTCATTATTATAGTGATAGGTATTGAAATCAAAATTTCATTAATGTATTTATGTATTTAAAAAGAAGAACCTAATTAAAAAGATAATTCAAAGAATGTGAAATTTTTGTTTTCCCAATGCATCAACTTGATTGCAAGACTTTTTACAATCTTCCATTGCTCCAATTCATGCATGCAAAAATTGACGTGCATGTTCTTGACTGCTTTCTAACGCATTCAGCTATAGAAGACAAACGTTTGTTAAAAGTTGAAACATGGGTCTTTGTAATCAATTTGCTTGGAAATAAATAATGTTATTTTTTCAAAAATAGAATTTTAAATTTATAAATACTAGTGACTGAAAATATTTCAAAACTTATAGAATTGTTATCCTTGAAGATTAAAGGGTAGAAGAACTTGATATTAATAAACAAGATCTGAAGATAGATTTTTTAAATGATTTTAAAAGTATAATACTTTCATTTCAAAAACAGTATTTTGGAGGCCATTTTGGAGGAGGCCCTGCCTCAAACATTTAGAGATTATCATAGTTGTAGGGCAGGGCGGCGAAAAATAAATCTAAAATAGATGCCAAAATTTGAAGGAATAAAAAATTATAGGGTGGAAAAAAAAGTTATTGGCATTTAAAAAAATTTAGCATCCGCCAAACCTTATTTTTTTGAAAAAATTAAATATTCAGCAAAGAGTTGCTGACCCTACCCTTATGATAAACTCCAATTTTGATATTTGGTATTATAATGAGCATCCTAGCAATGACTCTTTTTGTGACAAACTTAATTTCATTGTAGAAAATTTGGAAAATACCAAATTTTCTACAACATTTAGTATGAATTTTTGGAAATTCAAAATTCAAACTTTTGAATAACAAATAATAAGCATTGCTATGACATTTTCAATTGTTATATATAAAGTTACCTATTTTTAATGGATTTTTCAACTTGTGGTAAAATTCTCTTAGAAATGATCATATAAGCTTGAAAAAAAATTTTCTTCCAATAAATAAGTATTTTGTCTTTACAATGATTAATGAAAGTATTTTTTAACCCCTAAATATCTAAGGCCATTTCTTTTTGTCGAAAGCTGCTAAAAACTGCCATTTTTGTTGTGTTCATTCAAGAAAATAAAAATAAAAAACTTTTTTTAGAATCTAACAATAGAATTTTGAATTTCACTTGTTTTAAAACAAGTGCTTAGAATTTCATGACGCTTGAGTATACTAAGGTAAACCAGCCCATTGTGGTCAGAATTTTGAGTCTGCCCTCATGCCATTGCTGAAAATTTTCAAATTTTTTCTCACTCAAAGATAAGTATGAGAAATAATAAGAGCAATTGAAATTTTATTTTTCAGACAAAGTGTGAATTAGTTATGTATTTTTGAAGTGATCTTCCTAACATGGTCTGAAGGCTGTCCTATAACCAACAAAAAGTGTATCCAATATGCTCATCTTAATCACCTAAAGTGGTCACAATAATTTCTAATGTGGAATGCCATAAAAATCACTTCCTACAATGATTTACACTGAAAAATTGGGTGTCCCTAATGAGGTCACTAATCACTCCATAGGTGTCAGGTTAGATACTGATTGTGGTCTGAAAAACCATTATGGGGTCATAAGATGTCCACTATGGTCATCTGACCGTAATGGGCTGGTTTACCTTAATTGGAAGATATTAGCATTCAAACTTAGAAGTAAATATTTTTTGAAAGGTATCTTGCAATTAAAAAATGAAACGTACAATTATTTTTCCAAGAAAATGCTTAGATTGCATGCAAATTAAAATTCCTCATAATTTTCTCATCACAAGTCCAAATAAAATGAATAAAAGCTTCACATATAGACAAAAATATGGTATTTGTGGAAAAAATTTTAAAATATATTTTTTGATTTTTAGTGATTTTTTTGGTATTTACCACCAAGTTTGATTTGGGACTTATTGTGGTATAATTTTTACCAGCTCCTAAGCACAAATTGAAATAAAAATTATACTTCTAGAGAACTAATAGGATTTCTATCTCATGACAAAGATTCAAAAAAATTCATCAAAAATTGAGGTCATAGGAACCTACCTAAAATTCATTATGTTCAAAAAAAATTCAAAATTTTTCATTGTGTAGATTGCAAGATAGTCCCTTTGTCCCACTAAAAAACTCCAAAATTCTTCTTTTTGAGGGATTAACTGTATTTTTAGTCATAGTACTAGCAATATATATATTAAAGAACAAGTAAGCCATCATTTAAATCTATGAAAAATCTCCAGCTTAGACATTGTTGTTTAGGCACCTAAAATCCATGTGGAAAGTATAATATTTGAGCATAATTTGTAAATGCTACCAGCTTTGTCATTTTTAATGATTTAAAGGGTGGTGGCAACAATAGGATTCTAGAAATGTGTTTTCGAACCTGAATACGTGCAATAAAAAAAACTAGGCCACTTTACAAACAAAGTTTTATAGTGTTGAAGTAGTCACTAAATGCATCATCAACACTACTATCTAAAGAAGCAATTTGTACAAGGTGCCTCATATGGGCAAACCGAACTTGCTAGGCCAAAGGAATGTTCCTAGATTGTTTCACTTACCCCCACAAGGTTGTTCAATATGTTGATCACTTACTCAACGTTCAAAATCAAGAAACAAAGTTTTTTAGTGGGACAAAAATTATGCTTGATTTGGAGGTTATTAGTGGGACAAAGGGAGTATTAGTATTTGAAGTGGCAAAAATCCTTTTTTTGGCCCTACAAAAAAACAAGCAACTACACTTCATAAGGTCATATCATTATGAAAAAATGTCCAAAATGGTTGTGCTTCTTTGGATTAATTCTTAAAGGCAAGTTGGTTACATGCTTAAAAAATTTCAAGTCATTTCAAATTATATAACATATAGGAAAAATATAGCAAGTAGAAAGAAAGAAATAATTATTCAAAATACTAAGTTGTTGAGAATTTTATTTATGGAATTGAAAATGCCAACCCCAATGGTTGTAATGTTGTAATAAACAATCTGTATCCTATAATTTTATTTTATTCCAAAATATTGAAAATTGAGTTAAATAAAGGACTTTAAAGTTTATTTTAGAATAGAGAATCCATAATTGCCCGTAAACAAAAACTCCTCATAACTTTCATCTCATTGATCAAAATGGAATGATTAAAAGCTTTCCAAGTATATATAAATCTAAAAAAATAATTGAAATTTTTTATTTTTGAACAAAGTGATTTTTTTAATCTATTGAGCTATCTGAGTTGAGAAACAAACTACATATCACACAATAACTTTTTAACCATATAGTAAAAATTGTTGGGCTTTAAAGCTACTTTTTATCCATAAATTGTGAGAAAATTTTCAAAATAATAACTAAAATCTCTGCTCACATGTACCTGCCCAAAAAGTTATATTGCCAAAAACACAAGGTTGGTTCTTTAGGGGTTAAAGTATTCATCAACCAACATTGCTTCATGAAATGTACACAATTGTAATTGAATGTTTGTTGACTAGTGCAACTAAAACTTGTAACTTAGAGTTGATGTTTATTTGGCATGGTAAGAAGTTTTAGTGATTTTGAAAGAAATGAAATAATGTGGTTGTTGGCTAAAAGTCTTTTATCATTGTCTGATACTTTTTCTAAACAAGTAGAAAGATGAAAAATAGATAATTATGACATCATGTAACAATCTCATAGTTTTGAATCCATTAATCTTTGTAAGAATCTTGAAGCAACTTGAACACCCTCTCATATCTTCATGTGAAGTTGACAAGAAGGACCACACGTTGATTCTATACCTTAAGTGAGATTGTTTGTTTTGTTTGTCATGATGAGATCTCTAGAATTGTGGATCAACCAATCGTATTCTTGATATTGTTGTAATGTCCTCAGCAAAGAGGGATGCATAGGCTTTGTTTTGTGGCTTTTTGACTCAAGGAGAAAAGATATTGAATTTCAAATTTTTTATGAAATAGAAAAATAGAAGATTACTTTTAGTTTGCTTTTGATTGTGGCAATGACATAGGGCATACCATTGATAGATGAAGATGAATGAAATATTGAAGTCAGTTTTAAATACTTATATGAACTTTGAGGCATTAATCCCTGAATGCCTAACGAGCCATTATATGTCTTTATCCAGCTTTAGAGGCTACTTAAATCCCTCAAAAATGTTTTTTTTCTTAAATTTCATATTTTTCTTGTATAATTTATGAAGTTTTTATTCTCTTTCCATATTTTGTTTTTTAAATTATTTGGACAAAATTTATGTCTCTTATGATTTCAAAAAGTCAAAGAATCCAAGGAAATTCATTGTGGATTGTCTTGGGAGAGAAACTTAGCCAATCAAAGGCCATCTCAAGTAAAAAAATTCTATGGATAGATAATTGGACAAAGTTATGATTAGTTGGAGCCTATAAGTAATGAGCACAATCAAGTTAAATATGGGCATTGTAAATGGCAAGTTTAAAAATAAAAAAATTGTTTGTTTTTAATTGTAAAACAATAGGCGCACAAACATTTTTGGTTTGTTCAAAATTTAAAAAGAAAAAAAAAAGAAATTGATATAAATAAATTCAATAAACTCATAATCTATCTATAAATATGAATTTGAAGATATTCTATTTAGATGACTGTATTTTTCATTAATTACAACAAAATATTAAATGTTTTTTTAATGTGAAATTATGCATTTTGAAATTGAAACCATCCCAAAGCCAAAAATGTCATCCATTTTGCTTGTAAGGTGAGAAAAGCCAAAATCAAAAATCAAAGTAAGGTAATTTGCTCTTAAAGCAATCTTTTTAGAGCTAATTGCATTTAGGATGAAACTAAACTCCTTGAAACAATTTTCAGTCAATTTTTGTAGGAAGAAACATGGATTAGCATCTAATTCAAATTGTTTCATATTTATTGGACCTTCCTAAAATTAGTTACAAATTTTTGAAGTTGAACTGTAGTTGTCACTAAAAGTGACCACCTCCTAAAATGTACACATTTGATACATTGAAGAAAGCAAAATGTACCTTTGTGTTAGTGTGTTAGTGGTCGCTTTCAGAGCACCCTACCTTATGGTCAAAGAATTCTTGTTCACATTGAAAATCCTGTGTTGAAGAACCTGGAGTCAAGCTGAATTTGGAAGGGACCGGTTCTCCTTTGAAAATTATCCTCGGCTGAATTCAAGACCGTATCCAGGACGGTATATATACGACCGGCCCGCCGACCGAAACGAATGTACAGATGACAAATCCACACCGTACATGGATGGACGTAGTCCGCTGACGATGACACGGAAGGCGGGAACCAAGTGTAGTGGAGCCCCGGTGCTAAAATCTGAGCTGGAATGCTCTCCGGAAACGAACGGATGTGGAGCCTGACACGGATGATCATGGGTCGGTCTACAGTACGGAAGTAAAGGGCTCACTAAAGCTTGGATACGCCATTGAGAGCCTTGCAGAGCGTTGCAGTACCTGCGGCGTGAAGGTGTGAAGAACATGGTGGATCCGCCTGACAAGGAGTCGTTTATCCTAATCTAGACGTTGCAGATCTGGAGGAAGTCACAGTAGTGCTAACCTGTGCGTGTGAATCAGTCTTCTGTGATTTTCCCGTGATTTTAAAATATAAATTTCACACTCGGTATTCTGCTTTTTTTCCCCTTTTCTTGAGTGTAGTCGTTGATGCGGAAGCTCCGGAAAATCGGGTAGTTTACTGTTTGCAGTTTCGATGAACAAGCACCGAAAGTTTAGTTTGCGATCCGATCGAGCAGATCTGGCGTTCTTTGAATGACGTAAGTCTTAGAAGTGTTTGATCGAGCGGGGGGAAAGATATCAGACGAAGTGGAGCCAAGCCAAAGTGTGAAGCGTGTTGGAGGCTTGACTCTGCTTCCGGAAATTTGATTGTGGAATAGCTGCAGTGGATCGGTGTTGTAGCTTTCGCAATGTGCTTGGAGATGCCGGGGTGAAGACAACTGCCGCGGAGAGTGTTTTGTGATTGAGTGTTATGTACAGGGGAACGACTTCGGATCTTGTTTGTACGGAGGAGATCACGAGGGAATGTGTTTCGCACTCGTAGCGATCTGTACACCGAGGTAGTTTTTGGTGTGGATTTCATCCAGCCGCGGGACGCACATGCCTTGACTTCTACCTGCGTGAAGCGTTTGGCCCTCCCGTCTTGATTGCTGAATTTTATCGGTAAGCTTTGTCCATATCCCTCCTCGGTCAGACTTGCATTGTGTTCTTGTAATTCTTTGACGACAAATTGATTTGCTTGTTAAATTGAAATGTGATATCAATTCAGATGTTTTGTGAGGAGACTGTCAGTTTTTTGGAAGTCTCTAGTAGATTTGACTTCGAGCAACGTGCTCTGGCTTGTAATCCTGGCTTTGGAAGGAACCTTGGGCCGGGCGTAGGTTTTCTCCCTGGTGCGTTGATTAGAGAATTTAGGGTTTAAGATTTGTTGTAGCCTGCCTACATCCTTGGTTTATGTTGGTGACACGATTCCATACCACATCACCTCTAAGAGTTTACTATAGATGCAGTTTATTTGACCTATATTGAAATTTGAGTTTACATAGGTATGAGTGAAATCTGGGAGATAAAATTATTAAGCATGTACGTTTCTGTTCGAAGAACGTAGAAACTCATGAACGATTCAAGAGCCAAAGTTTATGAAATTAAAACCATTCACAAAATTCACTGAGGTTTTGCTTGACAGCTTGTTTATTTTGCAACTGGAGTAGAGAACGGTAGAAAATCGACGGTAAAAAACTAGGCAATTGACTGTAGGAAACTTGCGAATATCAGATCTGTGCTTGTTACATTCTATGGAGTATCGCGTGACCCGGTTACAAGAGCTAATAGCTCTAACAGCGGAAACTGTTCACCTTGGATTGTAGGTTTCAATTTCAGGGCAAACGTCACCAGTTCTTGAAGGAAGCAAGAGAACTCGACGGAGCAACAATGGTGGCTGTGCAAGAATAGTATCCTTTGAGTTAGTAGGAGATTACGCGGGGATCCGATATTCTATTAAGCTGAATATTCTCTTTAATATGAATTAGTGAATACATACAGTGAATAATTATATTTGTCGTCTATATCAGGTTTTAGTATACTTGGAGGTAATTGTTGTGTCAGGAATAACTGCATGCCTGCAAACTCCTTAACCTCGTTTCTGTCAGTCGAATTGTGCTTCCCTTCACGGTTGAAGAGGTACGCTGTCATCCTTTCAGAACCGTTGTTCCTCGTTTTTTTGTCTGTATGAATGGCCTCGCCCTCGGTGTTCCACTGAAATTCGTGTCATACTGAGAATTCAGATTTTGGAAGTCAGATTACCGAAGTTGTCTCATCGTGCAGATTATTGACATGGTCTGTCCAAGATAATTCGAGTTTGTAAACTCAGTTAGAACATATTTTTTTCTCCTGTGCAGTATAAGATAGCCCAGCTGTATATGGTTGCAAAGTTCAGTGCAAGTGAATCATCGGGGGATGACGGCGATGGTGTCGAAGTGTTGAAAAACGAGCCTTTTGAAGAAAACGATCGCTGTGGTCAATATACGCACAAAATTTACCATCTGGCCAAGTTTGTAGACCTCAACTCTCTTAGCTTTTGAATGTAGAATGAACTTTCTTTTCTTCTACTTCCTATAATTCTTTATTTCTAGGGTGGATATTTGTAGTTCATACGAACCACGCACTTGATGTTAGTCCAGTGCTCGTTGCACAGACTGATGGATACACAACTCTGAAGAGTGTATATATTCTATCGCGATTGCAGCAAATTGCCCAGTTGGCTTGTAAGTTTGGTGCCAAAGAAGGCCTTGATGCTGGAGGAAGAAGCTTGGAATGCCTACCCACGATGCACTACTGGTTTGTTACAGCACCCTAAGTTGTGATGTCCTCTACATGCACTCATTTGAATGATAATCAACACACTTGAAATGTTTTCTGGATATTTTTGTTGGACAATGTTTTACTAATTGACTTCTGATGTGGCGTGGTGATGCTGAACCTCCTCGTGAACAGTCTTGAAGGTGAGCTGAGAGTGGTTTTCGCTTGAGTTCGTGTGGTTTAAGTTCTGGTATTCAAATACGTGTTGTGCATGTTTGGTTTATGATCAGTACCTAATTAAATAGGTCTGTATGTTTGGATGTACGTAGTGTAATTAAGTAAATTGAATCTTATATTGCTTCGAGTTGTAGCAAAATTCTGCTGAGATCTGGTTTGGCGGATGCAATGCAGTGTCCATTCTTTAACAAACTCCGGCTGATATTGGAAACCACTCACATAGCTGATCGGGGAGCAACTGACAATGTAAGCTGGATCATGCTTCCCTTCTCTCTTTGTTGTTATCGTGACGTTTCTCTTTCTAGCAGAAGTCAGGGACTGGCGCAATTCTTGAATCCCATATTCGCCATTGTAGCTATATACGTGCCATGTCAGTATTTTGTAGAGAATCAACATCGTGATGTTTATGGTTCTTATTTCATATCATGAGCATGTGATATCCTTTTTCATGTTCAGTAATATAATATGTTGTAACGAAGGACAGCACTGCTTATTGTGTAATCGCTTGAGATATTTTGTGCTTACTGTGTCGCCTTGGGCCTTTCAGGCTTTGGATCTAGACGCTAAAACCATCAAGAAAAGGCAGGTCGAGTTTATCGACATAGCCATGGACCCTGTGGAGAATTACGTTGAAACTGAGGATCCAATGAAGTTCAAGTCAGCAAGGACTGGCAGAGGTCCTTTGCAGGAGGGCTGGCAGGTGGGAATGATCTTTCTATGATTATTATTGCATCATTTTGCGTAGAGAAGATTTGATTCTCTTTCTACGTTTTAGATATCTCTTTCTTACGTATGGATTAGAAACTTTATATTGGGACCAACTTGATGGATTTGTGTATCCTCGACTTTTGCAGAAAACTTGTGAACCAGTCATGTGTGCATATAAGTGTGTGACTGTTGACGTGCCCTATTGGGGATTTGGTTCACGACTTGAAAAATTTATTTCTAAGGTAATACATCTGATATCTTTTTCCCCCCTATGGTAATGTCAGTTACTCTTGCGGACATTACGTTATATTGGTACAAGATTTACAGTAATTTGCTGTTTTATGCCCATTGCTTCAGCATGTAGCATGTTTCTGCAATTCTCAAGTTCATTGATTGAAATGCTGGGGAACTGTATTGCAGAATGCACAGCGGAAAATTTTGCTGGAAGGTCATCGGAAATGTTTCTGTTGGCTTGACGAGTGGTTTGGATTGTCAATGGAAGATGTTCGTCGTATGGAGGACGAGACGGCCCAGGCATTAGCAAAAGTAAGATTCTGTGAATGCATCCGTTGTTCAGTCAGGGTTTCAATGCAAGTGCAGTGAATTCATTGCTTATGCGTATGGGCGAACACCAGATGGAGTTGCTTCTTTCCCTGGAACTTTGTTCTTGTTGTTGATTATTTATTTCCAATTGATCATATCTTTGTGAAACAGGCCCGAGCTCTGTTACTGAATAAAATACCAACACAAGAGGAGGGAGTCACAGAACCGGAAGCACCTGGGAATGTGGAGGCCGAAGCAATCACAGCTGTATGTTACCAACCATTTTTGTCTTTTGTCGCAATGTGCCAAGAATGCAACGCGTTTGCACATTCCGAGATCCTGAATTTATGTTTGTGCCAAGTGGAAATAGGTCTATTTCCCACTGTACAGGTTCTTGCAAGAACTTTCGATTTTTGTGTGGGGTATCTTTTAATCCTAACAATATGAGCCACTTCCCCAGGCACTTACATTAGAACGAGCAGTATCTTGTCAGTTCGATTGAGAGTTTTGATTTAGCAATTCGATCTTACTTTGTGAATGCAGAAGATGGATGATCACGATAAGGTGTTGGGTTCTCGGATGTTGTCAATATCAAGACTGAGGGAGTCTGGGAGCCCACGGCTCGTGAGACGACCAAGTCTTGTTGGACCTTCTGTTGCTGTTGGCATTGCAACTATGTCTGCTTCTGACGTAAGTGATTTGTATGGTTGTAACAACACTGGTTCGCAGAATATGGTCATGCAGTTACTCTCATAGGCCAAGTCAGCTCTATCAATTTTATATTTTCATCTTCGCTCATTGCTGTCTTAAGTTTTATGATGTGCTGCCTTCCTATGCATAGTATGCTTAGCAAGGACAAGCCATGGATTAACACGACGTCATCTGCTGATTTTTCTAGGTTGGAGCGCAAGATGGCACTTCTTCAGCCAGCAGTGCGCCACCAGCGCCATTTCACTTCGCTGCTCGCAACTCTCTGCCTGCTCACACAATGCCTACTCACGCTGATCTTAAGGTTACCCTCAACCATGGCAGTGGCTCATCCGATTCTTTCACCTCATTACCGTCCACTGAGCTGAATAACTCCAATTGGGAGTCAGTTTCTTCCAGTGGATTAGACGAAGATAATGAGGTAGCAGCATGCGTTGCAGTGCTCGACCGGGCTATTGCATGGGCTAAGGCTAGGAGTCAAAAGCTAGCTACACATCCATCACGGCCTGCTAAGGGAGCGGTTGCTCCAATTGGTTCTCCAGTTGCTGGTGCTCCTGAAGTACAAGGATCTCTGTTTAAGCCAGAGGATTCCAACGTGAAGAAACTAACTGAATGTGTGACAGTCATTGATAAAACCATGTCTGCAGTCAAGCGGCGTCCAACAACACAGCCAAAGTTGAATCATAGTCTGACATCATAGTTGCATTGTAGGACTGCTAAACAAGCAGCGAAAAAAACTCGAAATCCAAAAGATAATATTTTTGCTTGGAGACGGTGGGTGAGGGTCATACAAAGGTTTGCAGATCCGAGAATGCACACTCAAATGCCATGCGTTCCGTGAAGACACCGAGTAGTAGTATCCCATTTCTGCAAGAAGATCTCCCCGTTGTAAGTTATCAGAGAGGGCAAATGTCCTCCTATAGCTTACATATTTCATTCATTGAAACCACAATTTTTCCTGCAATAAAATCACTCAGATGTTCCATACAGATGAGATCCTGTAGATTACATTTGTATGTCGGTCTGTTTACTTGCATTTTGTACCTTGCAGTGTCAGTGCTGAGACTTGCTCAATCGAAAGCTCTGTGCTGGTCTCATATTTGAATTTGCCGTGAAAAGATATTAACTGATATTGTATCTCTTGTGTAGAGCTCAGTGAAGGGTTTCTAGGCTATTGAAATTTCATCGTCTTCTTGTGAAAACGAATGATTGCTCGGACCCTACTACCCGGAGAGGCGGAATCGTGGTCACTGAAAGAGATTAGGGTTTGTGTGGAGTCATTAAATTCTTCCCTGTAACTGTCGAGGCCAGTTCGGGTCTAGGAACATTGAATAGCTTGACTTTTTTGTTGACGAATGAACTTTATTGTCTACTTGTATATAACTAAACTGTAGGACTAATCCAGAGGAGTACCTGAATGAGAATGAGGACACATTCTCATGGAGATTACAGGATGTGGCGTGGACCAATATTGTTCGAAACGAGATCTTTGCCCTAACGAGGTTACAAAAGAACAGAGCATGGCTAAGAGAGGTCTGATACTCTGATTCCTTCCCGGTGGCTGATGGGAGCTGTTGATGGATTCGATTAAGCAAGATGATGCAGATCCTGCGAAACAGTTCATCAAAGTTGAGCGGGAGATCGACAGTTTGGAAAGCCGGAAGCGGTTGCTCTTTTTGCAGTTCAGTTAACTACCACAGACCGGCAGAGCGGCAATTCCTGCCCTATATTCCTCATTCCCACGGAGGGGGTCAGCCAGTTCCGCACCATCGCGTGAGATTCCCTATCCAATTTTATCATTCCTTTTCCGTTTTCGTGCGCGCGCCAAGGATAAGTTTATCAGTGCACGTATTGCGTTGGACGAGATTGAAGCCGAATCTCGGCTGACATTTCCGACGGTCATGTTCTTCGTTGCTGTGGCCATTTGCAAGTCATTGCCATCGATGATTCCCTATGCCGAGCACTCTCTACGAATTTCTTACAGGTAGCGAGAGAATGACCTGATTGAAGTATGGACGGCTCTTAATAATCGCATCTCCGTTCGATCGCAACATCTTGATGCCTCTGGATCGGTGCGGGTGAGGGGATTGAGATTGTTAAGAACTTCGAAAGCATCAGACCTTATTGGGGGAGAGTTATTGCAAGTGATGAGGATATGGTTTGAATGGGCGAGGGTGCCTTGTGCATCTTCAAACCTAGCAAATCATCTTCTGAGCAATTGCAACATGCGGCAGTTTCTTTAGGAGGGAGAGATGGAGAATGGGACGGGCGAGGCCTCGGATCCTACACAGGAAGATGTAGGCGGCTTAATGAATGGGAGCCAGCTGCCACTGCTTGGTTTTGGCGGTGGAATCGTAGCCACCATCGACTCTTGCCTGAATGGAAGATGTGGGAGTAACAAGAAGCGCAGCCGGAGTGCGCCATGGACGGTGTCGGAGATGCTGACTCTGATCGAGGCGAAGAAAGAGGAACGGGAGCGTTGTCAGGCCTACAAGAGCCAAGGAGTGAAGCTTCCCGCAGCTGAGAAGTGGCGAATCGTGGCGATGCACATGGAGACTAAGGAGATGGGACGGAGTGGTAGCCAGTGCCAAGACAAATGGGAGAATATGATGAAGGATTACAAGGCTGTGCGTGAGTGGCAGTACGTCGGCGGTGGGGGCGCCAAGGATTACTTCAAGGACATGACCAACAAGGAGCGCAAGGATGCGAGCTTGCCGCCGCAGATGGACGAGATCGTGTTTTATAGTCTTCACGCCATTCAAAACGAGAAAGAGGAGAAGAAAGACAGAGTAAGGTGGAAGGAGCGGGAATTCAAGAATCCGGTGTCCAGTACCACCCCGATGACCATCAAAGACAAAGTTGGGAGTAGTGAGGCTAACGACATGGAATCCGTGGATACAGATTCAAGTGGGAAGAGGAGGAGAGGAAAGAAAACACAACATGAGAAGCAGCAGACGAGAGTAAGTTTAGACAACCCGGTAGTCTTGAACGATTTTGTGCATGCGATGAAGGATGGCTCCAAGGAGCTCATCGATTGCTTCATGAAGGTGTTGGAAAGGAGTGACAAACGCCAGGAGGCCGTGGAGATGGAGAGCACTAAGCCTAAGGATACTGCGACGTTAGCTCGAGTGCTTGTTGCACTTGCTGATGCTGTGAAAACAGTCGCTCAGAAGCTGTAGACCTTATATTCTCCATGCCCTTGCTCATCAACGCTAACTTCTCACAGGTGACTCTCTATCCGCAACATTTGTCGCAATTTCCGTTTGTGGCCGAACATTTTGTAGCAGTAAGGTGTGTTACAGAGAATTTTGACACCCTCACTCCAAGCTAGAACATCAATAAACTTAACGGGAGATCAATCATTAATACATTCAGTAATGTACCGTAAACGCACAAATTGAACTCCGGTTAAACTTAAAATAGCGGGCAAGATCATGAATTCGACTGCCATTCATTCCTGTCTGAAATGTGCTCATCGTCTAATAAACTGATCGTTACACAGCATGCCCTGAAGAGCAAACTGGACGACGAGCCATTTCTGCGCGCCATTCACATCATACAATCGGAAGGATTACACGGGACAAACGAAGTAGTGAATCGAAGGGTCTACATGGCGCTGCTTCGCTCGCCCAGCCCAAGCAGTCCACAACCACTGGAATTGCATACACCTAATTTAGGTCAGATTCTCAAGCTTTTGGAAAGCAGCCCTAACGAGAGACATCTGAGGCCATTCTGTTTGGAATGGTTGATCCGCATGCCTCATTCTGTAATAGCGAATTGCCCTTCGTCACCATGAAGCTCACTGTCGCAGCATACAATTCTATCAGAAACAATTAGGGTCTCAGAATCGTGGCTGGATTTGGAAACAAACAACAGCATCGTGTGGTTGAAACTCTCAAACTCTGACAACCCAAATTGCAGGATATGCACTCGACATTCTGACCTGAACCAGCAGTACATGGAATCTTACGAGAGTGTTCATTATCCGTTGCCACTGAGTGAACCGCTGTCATCACATTTCTCAGCCCAGAGTGAAAGTAGACTCAGCCACATTTCAGAACATGGAGTCAGTTGAGCACAGTTACTTTAGGGCTGAGCACCTTGAGAACAGAGTAACTTACTGCAGTATCGTAGCCAAGCAAGCATCAACTGACGCCATGAAATGAAGAGCTTCGGTTGATTCTCTCTGGACCATGGGAACAAATTCGACTACTGTAGGGGTTCTATATCTCAAGTTTTAAGATATTATGGCAATCCCAACTGGGAGTATACATGTGATGTTCCACCCAACAGCCTCACCCACACTTGAAGACTAGAACAAAAATTGAAGTGACTCACGGTACTGAGTTAGCATTGGGAGCATGTAGTTTGCATGAGCACGCAATAGGAGCCCTACAAAATGCTCTCGCAGCCTTAGCAAGTTTGGATTGCATGCAATAAGTTACACGAGTTGGCTTGTAATAAATGCATGTCATGGCGTTACAAAGCAACAAGTCGTAGTGATTGTGGGATGTTGAGCCCACCCCACGAAGTGGGTCATACAAGGTGAATTTATCCCTTGGGAAAAACATATGAATTTTTTTACTTACATAAAATTTTGAAATTTTGAATTCATATTTGCAATCAGAGGTCCCAAATTAACTACTATAGGTGAAGACATATAAATTAGCATAGCACAAAATAGGAGACTCTTTTTTTACAATTACCATGCTAAATACAAAATTCACATTGTGTATGACCCACTTTGTTGAATGGGTTTTGCATCCTACAATGACTCCCAAAAGTAGTTGACCACCATATAAATCATTCTTATAAATTGAAAAATTAGAATTTTGAAGTGAAATTTGGACATGCTGTACTAAAGGGATTTTATCCTCGTATGCAATTTCACTTAGAACAAACTATATTTAGACCTATTATTATTTGAATGAAATTTCCATGTAAAAATAAAAAAATTGCGAGAAGCCAAAATATTTCATTTCTTCTTAAATGAAGAATGTACATCTTGACTAGAATCACAAGTTACAAGTTTCATGAATTTTGGATTTTTATTGATTGAAATCTTATTGATTGAAATTTGACCTCAAAATATGGAGTGAAAAATAAAAAAGTCAAATGAGAGCGATTTATATGGTGGTCAACTACCTTTGGGAGTCACTGTACGTAGTACCTTGTGCCCATCACAAATTGTAGGGTATCCATGTAACTATATAATTGTATAACTAGGCAATGATTTTTTCCATGTTGGGAAGGTATTATGCCTCTTTAGATGCTTGGTATAGACTTTTAGTTAATTTAAAGATTGGGGTTGGCTGAGTAATGGCCATATCATATAATTTTGTTTATTATAGGGTTCTCCTTTCCTCAAAAAGGATAGTTGGGACAAAAGTGAAGATGTTATGTTGCATGTAACGCTCAATCTAGCATAGTCCATGATAAAAATAGCATCAAAAATTTTGAACTAGTTTGCAATGAAAATATATAGAAAGCATATAATTATGAGAGTCCTGCAAACTTTGTAACTAGATAGATTTCTTGATTCACTTTGAATCCAAGGTAGACATACCCATTTTTGTCCCTTCAATCCTTGAATGTTGGGTTGATTATCGTGGAAATCATCATTTTTAGTACTGTACATGTGAATCATTTGTTTAAAAAAAAAAAAAGCATTCACTGGAGGTCAAACTATTATGCAAGACCTCCATTTTCATAAAAAATTCCGAAGATGAACATCAATACTTCTGTCTTAAATAGAAGGATTCTTTGTCATTCATCAAACATTTAGTATCCACAACAATGTTATAGGATTAAGAATTCCTCCTTCATATACCAATGGTACACATTTTTTTTCTAGAATGCACTCCATTTGTACTTGAGGATGGAATTGGGTGCAAGGGCGAGAATGGATATGTCTACCTAAGCTTAACCAATTTTGAAGGAAGAAATCACTACTTCATATTCTAGATTCATAAATGTAGTAAAACTATTTACTTCAACATTTTTAATCCACTAGAGCATTTTTCATTTGGATGAAACAATTATTTATAATTTTGTAATGGAACATTTGATCTATGGTAATTATTTGTGTCATTTTCTTGTGAATTTTGATTTTAAAGTATTATTTCACAGAATTGTTATTTATTGAAAGGTACAATGAGCCAAAACCAAGGGTCTATCTAAAAGTGTCCTCTAATTAATCTTTATAATACATGGATACTCATTGTAAAATGTTCAAATTCTAGAATATTGAAACTAGTGCACAAATTTAAAAAATTATTCATTCAGTTGAATCTTTGACCTGAACTAAACAAATAATTTGCATACATGTTATCAAAATTAAATCTCATTGACTTAGAAACATAGTTATTACTAAATTTTTTTTGGAAGTAGTTCATCTACACTTAGTGGCTATGAATGTTGATCTTTTCCATACGTGGTAACCAAAATAAGACCCAAAAGTATGTTATAGTACAACATAAGTGTGGTACCCAATGACTGACCATTGTTTTTTATTGTTATTTTCAATATTTCAGATGCAAACTACAACCAAATTTTCTATTGAATCAAACCTTAGTATAATGGCATTCCTCAATAACCCATGTCTTTAGTCTTGACCTTATCTTTAAATTATTGTATTATACTCCTCACAAAATAAAATTATTGCTTCACAAATCTATAACCTCTTTTAGTTTTTAGATTTTTGCATTGAAAAAGAGGGCTTACATTTTAGGTGAATACACCTAAAATCATCCAAATAGGCATTTCAACATGGTTTCCATTATTAAACATGTAATTTTTTGCTGGATCTTCAAATTCTCTCACCATGCATTTTTTGGACACTAAAATGGACTATGAATTTGCATACAATATCTATGCAGCAATCAGGTTTTTCAAATGGGTGCATTTGGGCATGGTTTTCTAATTGCACATTACGTTTAGGTTCACTAATACAAGAAAAAACTCTCTTAGTGCATGATGCCGGAACTATGTACTAAGAGAGGTTTATGCATTTATAAACGTGTAATAATGGCCGCCTAACAAATGTCAACTTCCAACATTATTGTTGAGAAAATGTGCTTCAAATTGAACCCACCTACAAACTACATAATTGACAGTTATGCACTAAGAGAGGATGCACTAAGAGAGGTCTTTTGTGTATTACATCAATTGCAATGCAAAGGAACATACAAGCTTGGAGTTTGACGTCTACCACGTAGTCATTATTTGGGTTAAGATATTTTGCAAATCATGATATTAAGCCTTTAGATCGACTGTGGAACCTCAATACGATTAGTAAGTAAGGGACTCATAAAACACAGCAACGATGAAAATGGCACACCCGGAGACTCCCAAGACAACGAAGGGAACTGTCGTCTTGATTGCCCAAGGATTTCCGCACGTCAGAGCACCAAGTCTGATTTCAATGAGAACCACCATTGAGACTATCAGGAAAATCGCCCCCATAATGGATCCTACTGCAGACGCCAAGATCCCTAAGCGCAGAAAAGTGCGATTCACTTCAGCAAACTTGGAGTTTTCTTTGTCTCTTCCGTTCTCTGCACAATGATCAAAATTTCCAAAGCAACCAACGCGAGCATTCATCAGAAGTCAATTCCTTTTCCTTCACATGGCAGAACCGGGCTTTTGTGCTGCACTTACAACATTCCTACTAAGGGAGAGAGGACACAAAAATTGGTAGTACTTCTAGTCCTTGTTGAGTAAACAAAGATTGTAGTACAACAGATCAAGTACCACAACCAACATCAAATATGCAATAAAAACTAAGTCAATAAAAACTAAGCCAATGCATAACAAACACATCTTTGAACATCTAACATGTGTAGTGGCCCTATGTGTAATGGGGTCCTGATGTCACTTCACTTGACAACCTGTCTTCTATATTGCTCTATGTTACCAACAGCAACTCATCTATTCAAACACTGGATTGGATTAATTAGCAGGTGGTGTAAGCGTGACTTGGCTAAATGTATGTGGCCACTGATCTTTGAATGGAAATGGAGTTGTCTGTTGCCACTTACAGTGGTCTAGAATCTCCAATATTGAATTTGCATAAGAATTTGCGTTGAATTGTGCAAATCCAATACAGTGATAAAAAATTTAGTGTCAAACAGATTTGGCTTCTATAATGACCTTCTAAAATCACACTCCTACATACGTTGAGTTGCTAAAAAGTGACGCAAAAAGCATCCTCTAGCTCAAGCAGGAAAGCCCCCTGCTGAGCTTGTGTTGGGCACTAACTTACGACAGACTTTTCTAATGTCGGTACAGCCACAGAACAAATCATCAATTAGGAGAAAAAACCAAATAAGTAAAACATACCGAGAACAATGTAAAGCTTAAAACCATGAGCCACCAAAGTCGAGAAGAGAAAGCAGCCAAACGAAACAACCTCCCACAAAACAACAGCGCGGTACACGTTCACTTCTACGTAACACTCCAATCTGGGTGGCGCAAGTGTGGTAGCTGCCTGATTCTGTGGAAGAGGGGGGCTGATTGCCAATCCCAGAAACACAGCAATAGCAAAGAATCCATTCACCTACATTCAACTTGAAACGAAAACTGGATCAAAATTTAAGAAAGGAACATCTAACTTACAGCACTGCAACTTGAGTTCTACGATTCGGAATCTTGAAACTTACAGAAACGACTTCATCCAGAGTTGTGACGTGTATATGAGTCACGTCCACTTTGGGCTCTGGAAAATCTTCTTCTTCTGCCTCCTCCTCGGCAGCAGCAGGAGCAATGTCAACCGGACCACCACCGACCGAACCACTACATGTTGAATTATAGTCACCAAGTCATTGTTACAACAATTGCAAAACTCTGAAGAGCATACATATTAACACGGTTCTCAGTAAAATTAGACTGTTTCAGGAACTTGTGGAAAACTATCACAAACAGACCTGCCCATGAATCACGGAATCGATTCTCTTGATGATGTTGCCTCAAAGTTCCTGAAACAATCTAAGTTCACTGAAAACACTGTTACATCAACTTCGTTGGCTTCGAAGAAAGCACTACATGCAGCATTCAGATTGACACCCAAAGTTTCATTCCAAGATGTGGAACAACAAAGAACACCATTCTGTTGACAGAGGGTGCTTGCCAGTCTTGTGACTTACGACCCCGTGTGTTTACGCGCTCGTCGTTTCCTGTGTCTGGCCTGCTCCAGGCAATTCGCGTCGCACATGTTTGCATTTGCTGGAGCCACATTCACACGCACAACTGCTGGGGGAACCACTCCATATTTGGAGCTCAACAGGGAGAAGTGGAACATGTAGGTGCCCATCTGCGTGAACAAGTGCTCCAACTGATTCCCTGACGTGCTAAAGCAATAGAGCCCCTGCACATCTTGCTTCATGGTCGCTTTCGTCTTCCCGCTGTACACCACCCCCTTCGTTTCCTTTCCTGACTTCAGAATGTCAGCCTCGGGTGGCGCGAAGTCGTACACCTTCACCTCCAAGTTCATCTCCATCTCGTCTGGGACAATGCTGTGTTGATCGGTTCTGCCATGTGGTGGTTGTCCCTTCTTCTTCACAACGATGTTCTTGGGTCTCACCACGGCGATGATCTCCTTCGGAATAGCTTGCCCCTCTTGGAGAGTCACGTTATCTGTCAGGCCCTGTTTTGTCCGATCAGTCATGGAGATGAACTCATACGGCGGGGAGGGTGTCAGCAGGTATCCATTGAATGGAAGGGTATGCATTGAGTTTTCAGAAAAATCGAAATTGTTTCCAGAACTTTAAGAGAATCTTCTCCTTGATTTAAACAGAGGAGGCTTTCGTACGGTCATTGTGACCATAGAGAATCCTCCCCAAGTCCCAAGGGTAGACAGTAGAGTAGATTCTCTTTATGATGTAATAGAAAGTTCTTGAAATAGTCCAATTTTACTGAAAACTCTGATCACCCATCTCATGGCCACGAAAGCTCACCCCAGCTACGTTGAATCTGGAAGCAGCTTCTGCGTTGAGAAGCTCCACAGCGGCAGAGGCTGTGCCAAAAAGAGCCCGACTCTTGTCTGGCTCTCGCTTGCGCCAAACCCCGTTATCAAGGAGTTGGAACTGCCAAAGTACACGAATCCTCAAGACATTAGTTAATTAACGAGTCTCACCTTCCTAAAAATGAGTGTAATTGAGAATTCGATCAAGTATGCCCTACTCCATAAGGCTCCTTGCACTCCTACAAATTCAAATTTCCAATCAAACCAAGCATTGGAAGTGCACAACGAGAAATTTGAAGGTCAATAGATGAAAAATCAATTCACCCCTACTTTTGTTTTGCACTCCCACATGCACCTCCTTTAAATGAGTGCATTGGATGATTCCAACATGATAAACCAATTGCACCTACACCAATTCAAGTCTCTAATCGAATCTAACTCTAAAGTTGCACCACATGAGATTCACAAAGATTGGAAGATGGAAGTGAGGGTGAAACTCAACAACGCAAACAACTCTTGTTAGCTCTTGCCCCTGCATTTCACACATCTAGGCATTCCTTGAACCCTAACTTTGTCATATCCACTCTTGGAGACGAAGAAGATACCTTCTCAGTGTAGAGGATGCTGAGAGGGAGAGTTTTCGATGCCTTGGGGGCGCCATGAGGATGGTCACTGGACTTCACAGATGTGCCCGAGTCTGGTGTCTTATCCACCGATTTCCCCATTTCATCTCCAAATCAATACGCTGCCATTCAGTGCCTCATCACCTGACCCACATTTTTGTTACAATTTAATACTCCGGGGTTGTGATGAGACTCTCCATCCGTGCAAAAACCCTGAAACCACCGAATATAGCCGAGTATACGATGGAAGGTTAGAGAATAAGACATGACCTCAGAATTGTCATTTAGCATGAAAAATCTCAGCAGTCACATTGCTAGTGACTACTGCAAATTTACATGCTCTCAATACAACCTTTAGCTAAAGCTGTCAAACGTCGAATGGAGACCAACTTGGGGGAGAAAAATGTTTGTGAAAAGAGGATGCTACGGAAAGTCAGAGTAGGATCACAATTGGACCAAATTTCCAGGGAGCATGTCAGATAGGCTACAGGATGTTAGAATTCACATAAAATCATGTTCAGGACAGAATTGAAATGTGGAACCCTAAAAGCACCGAAAATAGCCGAGTCTACTACGGAAGGTTAAAATTTTTGCTGAGGATACGACATGTCCTTAGAATTACCATTTAGCAGCCAAAACCTCAGCAGTCACTGCAAATTTCATACTCTCTCTTTAGCTAAAAGCTGTCAAACTTTGAATGGAAACCTGCTTGGGGAGACCATGTTTGAGATACAGGATACCACAGAGCATCAGAGTAGGATCAGAATTGCACCAAATTTCCAGATAGGTTATCGAATGTTATGATTTACTAAAAGATGTTCAGAAAAGAATCGAGATGTGGAACCCTAAAAATACCAGAAAACCCTAAATGGAGAAAGTGTTGAAATCTTACTTGGGTATTGGAGCTCTTCCCGTAGGCTGCCTGACAAATGCGAGAACGCTGTAAAAACATGGTGTACCTTGAGTAGATTTGCGGAAGGAGCATGCCGCTACAGATGTGGGAGACATGGGTTTTAGGGTTCCACAAGAAGATGGAGATTGTGGGAGATTTTTCTACCAAGTGTTGTAAGGTAAACGAGCCTCTGACAGGCAGAATGACTGGTTTGGCCTGTTGGCATAGTTGGAATTTCTTTTTTAAATTGTCCACAAAAAGACAAATGTGAGAAATAGAGAGAGCAATTGAAATTAATTTTTTTTGACAAAGTATGAATTTGTTATGAATTTTTGAAGTGGGCTGCCCAATTGGTTCACAGCAGTCTCTAGACTACCCCCAAACCAACAAAAAGTGTATCTATAATGGTCGTCTTACTCATCTAAAGCAATCACAATATTTTCTAACATGGTTACAACATGAAGGCCCCCAAAAGTCACTTCATGTGATGAATTTATACTAGAAAAATGGGAGTTCCTATTGTAGTTACTAATCACTTCATCACCATCATCTAAGACATTGATTGTGGCCATTAATTCAACCTACTGTAGCCCCAATCTCATTTATCAAAATAAGTTTGTCATGAGTTGATGCAAGACTGTAATGTATCATTTCTTAAATGATTGTCATGGATGGTTTGCATGTCGCAGGCTTAGTTTACCTTAGTAGTAAATATGTATTACTATGTTTTGTATTTTGGAGAAGGAAAAAGAACGCTAAACGGAGAAACATCTACCATTGGCATCTTAATTTTCCCAAAGGACCATCACATTTTAATCAACTATTAGGATTGGGACTTCATGCCAAATATTTAATTAAAGTTGAAAAAATAAATCTGGCAGATGCTAAGATCTGAATATTTTTTTAAGAATTATGTTTTCACAATCTAAATTTATTTGTTTATTGAAAAAATAATATCCTTGACATACTTGCATCTATTTTTGCCATCCTTGATAATCATGTACAATATTTGCAAAGAGAGCAAGCTTTAGATACAAGAGTGTGTATAATTTTAGAGAACATTAGATTCTTAAAGAGTTGTTAGGTTTGGTGGAATGTTTAGTTTGGTAGGAAATTTTTAGTCAAGTGCACATGAAAAATGTTCTATATAAATAATAGGACATTGAATGTCTACTGGAAATAAATTGTTCATAAATTTGATCCTACCACCCACTCAAGTCTAATAAAGGTGGTAAATATTGATAGGTGAGTTAATCAGAATTGGTTTGAATGTCACTTAAATTTTACGGTCTTAAACATATGTATTGATTTGCACCCTTGCTTCACTTCATGTACCATCTTTGTTAGCACTATTGTAAGTGAAAATTGTCTTTTACTCACCTACAACAACCACATGTTTTAATTTAAAGACATATACCAAATTTGAATTGATGTATACCCTTATGTAACCTTATGTACCAACTTTTTAAGCATTGGATGTGAATTGCCTTTTGTTCACCTACAACGACCACATTTTTTGATTTAAAGACATCTACCAATTGATTTATATCCTACCTTAACTTTATATACTAGCTTTGTCAACATTGGGTGTGAACTGTCTTTTACAGATCTACAACGGCCAAATTTTTTTATTTGAACACATGTGCCAAATTTGAATTGATTTGTATTGTCATTTAATTTCATACACCAACTTTGTCAAGATTTGATGTAAATTGACTTTTATTTACGTACAATGACCAAATTTTTTATTTAAAGAACCAAATTTTAATTGATTTATAGAACCTTTGCTTAGCTTCATGTACCAACTTTGTCAGTACTGGGTGTATATTGTCTTTTACTCACCTACAACAATCAATTTTTTTTATTGAAACACTGAATTCCAAACATGAATTGATTGGCACCCTCATTTTACCTCATGTACCAACTTTGTCAACATTGGATGTAAATTGTCTTTTATTCATCTACAACAATTAGATTTTTTGATTTAAAGACATACACTAAATTTGAATTGATTTGCACCCTTATTTAATCTTGTGTACCAACTTTGCACGAGGGTGACTTAGAAAAACTTAGCATATTACATGTGGCCAAAGATATGGAATATTTTATTAAGCACTTGTAAATTTTTGAAAAATATTTGAAATAATATATTATAGAGAAAATAGGTGAATCATGATTATAATAGATATATGGACATAAATCATTTGGCCCATTTTGATTTTTTTAGATCTAATGTACCATGAAGTAAAAATATCATATTGGGGCTATGATTAACCCCTAAAGGACCAAACACCGTTTTTTGACAACATAGCGATTTTGGGCAGCTCACTATGACCAGAATTTTTCTTTTTTTTCTTTGAAATTTTCACATAAGATGTGCCCGAGGAGTAGCTTTAAGGTCCAACAATTTTTGTAACTTTTGACTACATGGTTAAAAAGTTATTGCATGATATGTCATTTTCATTGTTCGGCGGGCAGCCCGGGCAGCAAAAAAAAATTCTTTAAAAATCACTTTTAAAAAAAACTAAAATTTGAAATTGGTGCTTTAGATTTATATGTACGTGGGAGGCTTTGAATCATTCCATTCCGATCAATGAGTCAAAAGTTATGAGGATTCTTAGTTTGAGGGTAGTTATGGAATCTCTACTCTAAAATAAACTTTGAAGTCCTTTATTTAACTCGATTTTCAATATTCTTGAAAAAAAATAAAAACATTGGGTGTAGATTGTTTATTACAACATTACAATCGTTGGGATTGGCATTTTTCAATTTCATAAATAAATTCTTGACAATTTAGTGCTTTGAATCATTCTCTACCTCTTCCTACTTACTATTTTTTTCCTATATGTTGTACAATTCCAAATGATCTGAAATTTTTCAAGCATGTAGCCAACTTGCCTTGAAGAATAAATCCAAAGAGTAACCATCGTTTTGGACATTTTTTCATACAAATGTGACCTTGTGGAGGGCAGCTGCCCGTTTTTTCGCAGGGACAAAAAAATGATTTTTGTCAATTCAAACGCTGTTATCTTGCAATCCACTTGGTGGAAAATTCTGAAATTTTTTGCACATCTTCTTAAACAAGTTTACTACAAGATCCTACGGCTACAAGTGTCCAAAAATGTTTTTTTTCTAAAATTTGGCACTAGTATTAGAAATGGCAGTTCTGGAGCGGTTTTGGTGAAAACATAGTCAAAAACCTTTAGGGGTTAAGGTCTGTATTCCCACTAGGTATTGTACTAAACACCAATGGTGAATGTGGTTCATTTGGGAGGCTTGTGGTAATGTTATATGTGACTTCATATTTGAATGATTCATTTGTATATCAATGCCATGTGAAGGTTGTGGTACAAATGAAGGTTGTGTTATATGCTACATTCTAATTGATTTGTTGTTCTATCTTGGTGTTTTGTGTTATTTGGGTGCAAGAGTCACATCCATTGTAGACACTAATTATGTTTTGAATTCCTACACAATGGCATTTACATATGATAACCTCTACGTGTCCACAACCTTCATTTTGTATCTCAATTTGATGTGTGTTTAGTAATGTTGTATATTACCATTTAGATCACATATTTTGTGGTATTTTATGGTATTTTGTTACTTACATGATATAATTTTGTTACATATATGGTGTCTCCAATTCAAGATCCTTTAATTACAATGAAATAATGATTTGTCAACATTAGGTGAGCGTTGTCCATTATTCATCTACAACAACTAGATTTTTTTATTTAAAGACAAATACTAATTGATTTGTACCTTTACTTAACGTCATATACCTATTTGTCAACACTAGGTGCGAATCAATTGTCCATTACCCACCTACATATTTTTAACAAAGTATGAATTTGTTATGAAATTTTGAAGTATATTGCCCAATTGATTCAAAACACTCTAGACTATCCCCAAACTAGCAAAAAGTGTATCCATAATGGTCATTTTACTCACCTAAAGCAATCACAATATTTTCTAACATGGTTTCAATATGAAGGCCTAAAAATGTCACTTCTTGTAAGGACCTTACACTAAAAAGGGGGAAGCTCCTATCACTCCATCACCATCATTCAAGAAATTGATTGTGGCCACTAACTCAATCTAATATAGCCTAAATTTCATATATTGAAAATATTTGTCATACGTTGATGCAATCCATTTTGGGTTTATTGCCTAATTCCATCATCCTATTTTTGGCCCCAATCCCATTCAATTGATCATCTCAATCCGGACAATTTTTGAAGAAGCACTACACTGACTAGGACAGTGGCAAAATGATTATACATTTGTAAAAATGTGGTAATAGCAATGAGGGCAGGGGGTGCATACATACAGAAGATCTACTTATGATCATTTTAGTTTCTTTTGAGCTTGGAGACAATGCATGGCATCTTGAACTTCCACAAGTGGCCATTGGCTAAGTGGGAGAGTGGTGTTGTGTTGTTTATAGGACATTCATGAATCCACTCTATGATGACAGAACGATTTTATAATTTAAAGGCAAACCACTTCAAAAATTCATAATTTTGAAAAAATTATAATTCCACTTGGGTTTGATTCATGAAACGAGTGCACACCTCTTAGAAAAAATACATGCCCCTCTTGGAGTTTGAGTTGCCCCCCGAGATAATCAGGTTGCTAAGTTTTGCATGGTAATAGGCTTTGTTTACCTTAAGACCGTGGGCAGCAACAAAGCCAAGCCAAGCCAAAGCCATTCTAGGGTGGGGACGGGCGGAGGGTTGGTGGACCAAATTCTCATAATAACCCCAAAGCCCAAGCCCCGGGCTCCGAGACCCCCGCTTGGTTGGCCCTTTGCTAAGCTTAACGTAAGCTTAATTGCCTTTTGCTTTTTGGCTTTCGTCCGAAGGAGCTTCCTCGAACAATTCGCTCTCTTTTTTCTCTGCCGCTCAGGTTCCCATTTCCCCATCCAGGCCCCGTCCGTCCGTCGTCGTCGCCCGCACGCCTCGCACCACCATCGCCACCATCGGCCACCATCGCCAGCCGCGAGAGAGTCTTGGGAGCCAAGCGTCCAAGCGTATCGTTCGTCTTCTTTCCCCCGCGCAGGCAGCTTCATCTCTCCCATCTTACCCTGACATCGCCATCGCTATCGCCCATCGCACATCACCTTCGCGCCGCACAACGCAGCGATTCGCGGCCTGCAGGCAGAACAGGGCAGGCAAGGGTCCATTTCCCTGCCGGGGTCTAGGGTTTGAGCCCCCCAAACCACGATACAGCACACGCACTCGCGCACTTCCAGTCGCAACTTTCTTCCGGGAAGCAAGTCAAAGGGAAGGAGGAGGCCGTCGTGGTTGTTCGTTGCAGGGTTGGTTGCGGTGTCGTTGGGGCGGTCATCGCCACACACCCCCGGTTTTTTTTATCACCGGGCGGAGAACCCAAGACGAGGAGAGGAAAGGGGTTTGGGGGTTTTGAGGTGGAGGTGGGTGAGTGAAGAAGAGGAGAGGAGAGGAGAGGAGAGGAGAAGAGAAGAGAGAGGAGGCGGGGGAGGGGAGATTCATTTATGGTTTAGGTCATTTTTTGAGCCTACTGTTGGGGTTGGTCAGGGGTTTTGGTGGGGGAAAGGAGAGCCGTATCGGTTGAATCGAAGGAGAAGGGGAATGACTGGTGCATTGTGAGTTGGTTTGGGGTTGTAGCATTTGGGGAGAACCGAAACTTGGGGAACACAACAGACGGCGACGACGACGACGATGCACGCCGCCTTTGGGGTGCGGGGGCGAGGATGTGAGAGGTACTCGGAGGATTGTTCTTTGAAGGAGTGAGTGGAACTGTTTTTTTTTCTTCTTCCTTGCGGTCAGGAGAAGTGGAGGTGACGACGGCCCGTTGGTTGTTGGAGTTGGAGAGTTAGGGTTTGTGGTTGGAGGAGGGAGAAAATCGCAGGCATGGCAAACAGGGTGTGCTGGTGGATGATGGGACTGGCTTGTTGTTGGTAGCCGACTAGCCGTGGAGGCAGCCGTTTGAGCGGTGTGGTTGGTTGAGTGAGGGCGAAGTATTGTTCGCGTAGCGGATGTTTCGGCTTTTCGAGGGGGGCGGGCGCCGGAGGATGAGATTTTGACGACTGGTGGTCGACAGCTAGTTGCGTGGTGCCGAATTTTCTTTCGGAGCTTCCGTGCGAGGGTTTTCTGTTGAGGGTTCGGGGTTGTAGATGGTTGAGAGCGCATCGCGGATGGTCGTCAGTCCTGGTCGCCGCATGTAAAGAGCTTCTGGGGTTTTCGCCGTCTTTATCGTACTTCTTCCTAGTCTGCTTTCTGGGCCGACTCTAATATCAGTAGCAGCATTGAGGTTCTGGGTGATTTCTTTGAGGAATCCGTTGAGCAGTTCGTATTATTTCTGAGTTCTTCTTTGAGACAGACTGGGGACCATCGTAAGGTGCAATTTGGCTACGAGATTTCATGTTTACGCGAAGATCTGGTGATTATAGCGATGTCAGCAGCGTAGCGTCATAGTGCGGGAAATCAATTCCGATGGCGTGTTGCAGTATTCTTTAGGACGATGCTTTAGAGGTTGCACATGGAGGCTAGGGTTTCCTAGGCACTGGTGAAGGCTGGAGGTTTTCTAAAGCGGTTTTTACTATTGACGGGAGGGGTTTGCATTATGGATGCTTTTGGACGGGTGAGATGATTGGCCTCCGTTGTTGAGCAGGCTGAGCGCGAGATTTTTTGTGTGCTTGACGAGATTGGTGGACTCTACGCCCTGTGTATTCCATAGGCAAAGTAGGACTAGGTTGGGGTGGGGAGGCAGCAGAAAGTAACGGAAGGACTCCTGCCGGCAGACCTATCATGGTCTGTGGCAGGGATGGAGAGAAGTGAGCCATCGTTGGTCCCACAATGGCTCAAAGGAGCCAGCAGTGGCGGGGTTGGCGGGGCAACCCATTACTCCCAAACATCTTCCAATCATCAAGGTGCATGTCTACTCTTTTATCCTTGGTTAACAGCTCCGTTTCAATCATGCAATTGTTTGAGATTCTTGAGGAAGTAATCTTTGAACGGGTGAATTTGCAACGTGGAAGTCAATTGAGGCTTGTGTTCTCGTAGGTTTACGAATTGCTGGCGTCTTTTTGGATATGTTACGAAACTGACAGTATTCAACTTGGAGGATGTAGATGCACACTCATTAAAAGCCTGCCGTTTTGCAGATGAGAGTACCTTCGCATTGCGGCCGCGTGCGCAGGCTCACGGGGTTTCAAGTGGAGGCAGCCATGTAGACTATGACGCTCCGCGTTTCCCACCCTCTTCGTCTTCTTCTTCTTCTTCCGATCGTGCCTATTATTCAGCAGTTCGACGGGGGCCTGGAGGGGGAAGCACTGGCGTGAGTGATCGCTCTACTCAAGACAGGGAAATTTTTTCACGTGGCTACAACAATTTTGGTCGCAGTACAACGTATCGCAGTTATGATGCTGGTGTGGATCGGAGTGATAGGGACTCAGCTCGGGAACGGGACTGGGATTGGGATAGGGAAAGAGATCGGGATAGGAGCAGGGTTTTGGGAGGGTTTGGAGGATCTGATGAGAGAGAGAGAGACCGCACGGAGCAGTCTGACACTATTTCTGCATTTCGAAGGCCTGGCTTAGGTCCAGTTGCTGCTTCAAGGTATGAGGCCGATATTACTGCACCACTTCGGCGAGTTCACTCCATGGGCTCGGCAGCTCGAGCATTGGAAAACGGGGAGAAGAAAACTGCGGAGCAGGGGAACCTTCCAACCGCTCCTCCCACTAATAGTGGCAGCTTGACGAGCAGCATGCAGAAAGCAGCATTTGAACGTAATTTCCCATCTCTTGGTGCTCAAGAGAGGGGAGCAGTCATCAGTGGTATGCAGTCTAGCCTGGGTAATTTGGTGGTTTCAAGTCCACGACCTTCATGGCAGGGCTCCTCGACGTCGAGGATGGATGGGATCAGGTCAGCAGCATCCTCACCTGGTCTTCCCACTGGTGGTAGCCCTGGCAGTGGACTGTCATCAACAACACCAGGAGGTAGTAATGGAGAAGGCTGGAGCTCGGCATTAGCTGAGGCTCCGGCTGCTGCAAATGGCACACTGGTGTCTCCTATGGCATCTCCTGGGGCTGTAATTACTCCACCAACATCGTCCCTTGCAAATTTGTCCGTCACAAATCCTCCCAAGATGGTTGAGGCGCTCGTCCAACATCCTCCTCGTGTTCGCACCCCTCCAATGGTATGATATCATCTGCGTATTTCCTCCGTCTGCTTCATCCTCTTTAACAACCCCTCATTTGAGGCTTGCCTTGTTGATAAAATCATGGATGAACCTTGTGCACGGAGTGATGTGTCTTCTTTCCTATTTATTATCCTGTTGATGATAAGCCAGTTTTCTGGACTTATTATTTCAATGAAGTTAAGGAGAGATATTAAACTCGCCTTTTTTAGTTCACCTGCGCTACAAGCCAAAACTCTCTCCGGGTGTTGCT
Source organism: Antitrichia curtipendula (assembly GCA_951230915.1). Classification (NCBI taxonomy): domain Eukaryota; kingdom Viridiplantae; phylum Streptophyta; class Bryopsida; order Hypnales; family Leucodontaceae; genus Antitrichia; species Antitrichia curtipendula. Next base: position 5,387,680 of record OX579641.1, read on the forward strand.
GATGGAGTACGTAGAGAAAATAGTGGGATTTGATTCTCTAGATGTTTCTAATATAACTATTGCAGTATGCGGCTGACAAGGAACGGTTGGAGGAGCGTGCTCTAATGCAGTCTCGACAATTAATTCCAATGATTCCAAAGACTCTGGTTGGTGATCCAGTTTCAGAATTTACGATGTCTTCTACTGTGCTGTTAGAGACTTTCTAGCGAGTGTGTTTCAATTTATTTTTTTGTAGTGCTTCAGTCGGGGGTGATTCTTCTATGCAGATTGTTGACGTGAGAGTGACTATGTTTACAGGGCCCGGTCCCGCGCGACAAGAAGGTGGTGCGAGCAGTGGATGTTGTTGCTCCTCCGAGCACAATGAAACCAAGGCAGGCGATAGGTACCTCCCAGGGTCTGACCTCCCCATATCGCCCACCAGCATCTCGTCCCGAGGCTCTCAAGTTGGGGCAAGGAACAGGAAAGATTTTGGCAAGAAAGGTCCCCATTAAAGAGGTGGTTCCTGGCTTATCCCCTTCTCCAGTTAGTCCTGTTCTGAAACCTGACCCTTCGCCACTAGTGTCCACGGCAGTGGGGCCTCTTGGTCTGGGTGTGGGAAGCTCGGGGACTGGAGCTGGGGTTTTGAACAGTGCTCCACGTAAACAAAAGCAGCTTCTGGATCGCCGTGCTCTTCCGATCCCTCCCGTTTTAGTTCCTGATGGAGGGATGCGCTCTAAAGATGGCAGTGATGAACGTCGTCCCTCTGCGCCCACACAGAACCGTGTTGACTTCTTCAATGCACTCCGAAGGAAAGCTGGTTTGGGTGGGACACCCACTATTGTAGATAAGTTGGATGTTACACCACCTAAAAGCAATGACATGGCCAATGGTGAAGAAGAGACGGGGAACGCTGTACCAGAGGAGAGTGTCAACCTCGAGCAGGAGCAGGAGCATCCTGCGGTTGACTCATACCCGTTGGAGAATGGGGAACGACATGAGAGTGACACCGCTCTTGATGCTGAAGAACCTGTCTCCCACGTGGAGGAGCTTTTTGGCGCGGAGGGGAAAGAGAATGGCGAGATTGGAGAGGGACCCGCATACGATCAGCTGTATGAGGATGATATTACATTTATGGTTTCACTTGGATGGAATCAAGCTCGTGTAGAGGAAACAGATGCACTGACACAAGATGAGATTGATGCTTTCCTTCAGAAGGTACACACTGACTCCTCCCCCCTAAACTTTGGCCTTTGGTTTCACACTTTTGCAATTAGCAGAGTTATCCTGAGGCATTCTAGGGAAGGAAGGAGGCACGGACTTCCTCACCGAAGCAGACCGTATGAGTTTGCCCGTGACTAGGAGTTGACTAGTTCTTTTTTCGGTGATTCTATTTCGAATTTGAAATTCGAGATTGAACTTTTTAAGGATACTTCTAATGTCCAGAGGCTTTATGTTTTGCTGATTGTGTGTACCTGCCATGGTTTTTGTGCATGGACAGCGCAATGAATTGGCATCCAATGGAGCCGCACAGAAGCGCAGCAGTAACTACCATGTCAGGCGATGCCAGGATCTACATGTGGGTAGCATGGGGAGTGAGACTTCAGGTGTGACCTCTTCAGACAGTGAGTCGGAGGACGACCTTCAAGGGCGTGGCGGGCGGTGAAAGAAATCAGTTTGACCGAATGAGGATGAGTGCGGATGATTGTGAAGGCAGCAGCAGCAGCAGCAGCCCCTCCTATGCGAGAGGGCGGAGTAGACAGTTACAGATTACAACAAAAGATGAAGAAGAAAACCCAGCGATGATGGAGTCGGTCATAGGGTAGGAGGCTTTGTTGTGGAAGTTGGGATGGTGGGAACTGATATCTTGGTGTTCTTTCTACAACAAGTCTTGATGTTTGTAGGGGTTGGTGAGAGTCAGATGGGGCGAAGCTCAATGAATGAGTCTCATGAGGCGCGTAAGTACTACGAGAGGCTTGCAGTCAGTCAGTCAGTACTGTTCCAATTTCTTGTAGAGAAATGCAGCAGCAGCAGCAGCAGCAGCAGAAGAAGAAGAAGAAATGTATGCACTTGTCCAGCCAGCAGTTCCCAGTTTACTTACTGGCTTTCAAACATTCTGGGCAGAATGTTTTGAGAAAACATCATCACAACTACTACTACTACCTACCAAAAGTCTTGACCACAACATTTCAAATTCCTGTGGCTGAGAAAATAGAAGGGGGCCACTAATGTCGTGTATTGGAAAAATGTTTTTTCTTTCTTTTTTTGGGTAAACAGTGGAGGTGCCCCTTGCTTGCTCTTTAGCCTCTTATTGGGGACCTCTCTTTTCTTGGCGTTACCTGTTGATTTCCCCACTTCCCAAAGTGTGTCCGGGGTTGTGGGTGGTGCACGGTTTCGTGTTAACAAGCTTTTTGGAAAGATGATTTTTTTTTTTCTCGCTTTTTTCTACACCTGAATTTTGCTCTGGTTTGGTGAATTCTGGTGCACTGTCATGGGGCTTTCAGTTCACAGTGGGTTGAGCTTGTTAGTGAATGTGATGCCATCCCTGTTTTATATTGAAGAGGCAGCGAATTCATGGGTGGCAAAATGCATCTAAAATCTTGAATTCTCTTCATATGGTTGTTTCCAAACCTGGAAATAGTTTTAGAGATTGTCTCAAGCCAAAGACAATCCCAAGACACCATACCCTAAATTATGATTCTCATTATTTTTGGTTTTTACTACTTTGGTGTTATGGTCTTGTCCTTCCAAGGGTCAACCTTAGAAGGATGTTGCCCGATGGATCCATCTCTGTAGATATTTATATTTACAAGTATAGATGTTCATTTGTGGAATTTAAGGTGAAAATGGAAGGACTTGCACAATAGTTTGACTTCTATTGAGTGCTTGTGGTTTTTCTTTTAACTCCTCACCACCCAAGGGGATCAAAAGTGTCTTCAAACAGTCTAGCAGTCAAATTCAAAGTGCTGTAACTTTTGCTTCCAATGTCCAAATTCAATAAAACTTGTTGGGAAAGTTGTGCATACTAGTTTACTTTCTGTGGTAAAATTTTCAGATCTATCCAAGATGTACTGAGTTTTTGAAAGTCATTCGAAGTTTGCAGGTTCAATTTGAGTTCACCACATTGCATTGAGATGGCTGGCAACTTTGGGGGCTTGTATCTTTTTCATCAATGTTAGTTTTCAATCAAATTTGTTGGGTTTTGCTCCCCATAAAGTCTACTTATTGTGGTAAAATTTTCATGTCAATCCAAGTTGTTTTGAATGCTTGGGAGCAATTCGAAGTTCAAAATCCAAACATTCTTGCATTACAGTGAACTTCGGCAACTATAACTTCTTCAGACAGGTTTAGGTTTCAATAATTTTTGTTGAATAGTTGTGCATACTACTCTAGTTCTTGTGGTAAAATTTTCTTATCAATCCAAGAATTTATGATTGACTGAGAAGCATTTTAGTAGAGGTAGGTTCAACCGTAGGTTCAACTATAGATGTGTTTTTTTGCTATTTTTTTCGCTATTTTTTGACATTTCAAAACAATTTTGCAAACACAATGAGTCAATTTAATGATTTTTTTTTCCTGCTAAAGTGTTTGTCTTTTGGTTTTGAATCACTTTGTAGTTTAAAGTTTTTTCATTTGAATAGGTTTAGAAATCGAATTTCACCTTCAAATGTGTTTTTAGGAAAATTTTAGCATTTTTTTCAACACTAGAACATTATAATCTTTCAATCTATATGGTCAAATGACCCCAAATTTGATTTACACCATCTACAAGATGCACGCTACAAGATTATACGGTTGAGATTTTCATACCTTTTTCACATTTAGATTTATAACACTTGAAAAGCAAGGTTGTTTTTTGAACTAGTTAGGCCTGAAGTGGTGAGGGATTAAACAAATGATGAACAGAAAAGGTTAGATTTTCAGTCACTAGTATGTCTTTTGGGGATTAATACTTAAGAGTTGTCCTAAACCAAAGACAATCCCAAGACACCATATCCTAAAACAATACTAAATTATGTCTCTTTCTTGTTGTCTTGGTAGATTCAACAATGGGATCTTTAATTGATTTGTTGAAATAATCCTTCAAAAATGTCATAATAAAAAAAACTCACTACTAGCAAGGATGTAGCACTTGAATTTCATCTTTCATATTTTTACTGAATCTCATACTAATGAATTGAGGTAAAAAAGAATAACAACAAATATTTCATATTCATTCTTCATTACTTTTCAAGTACAAATTTGTATAGATGATATGAAACTCTAAATTGCTAATAAATAAAGGAAAATTTTTAAATGTGAATCTTAATGGTAAAAGTGTTGTGGTCAGCAATTTATATCTTATCTTCTAAATTTTTATTTATTTTTAACTATTAAATATTGAATTTAAAATAAAACTTTAAATTCAATTATTGTAAAGACATTGCATGATTGCTAGGAAAATGAAAACTATCATGAATCATTTTCATTTCATCATTCAATGAAAATAGAAGGATTCAAGGCTTTCTATGTAAATTTACATAAATCAAATCAAATCAATATCTTTTAACTAATCTTTAAATGACATTTGAGCCCTCACAAACAACTCAAACTTAGATTTCAGAATCCTTTTTATATTTGCATCATGAAGCTTATTCAATTGGTCAATGCATGATAAGCTTTCATCCACTTCAACGCAATGGGCAACCTCAAATCTACTAATCAAAATTTCTAACAAATTTTCCAATGCAAGAATCACACATTCAAATTGTATTTAAAAACATTAAAACTTAGCATAGAAAACAAAGAGGATGATATTTAGAAGTTGATTTGTAATTGAGTATTGGAGACGTTGTCCTAAAGGTTCTTTCAAAACCAAGCTCCTCGGATTGTGTATGTCTTTTAAAGGTTAAAGAGGCAAAATTTCTTCATTGCCCACATTGCCAAAGTTTAATCTCAAATACAAAAAAAACTTATAAATTTTGCAATATTCATTGGAATCACATGAAACAAAGCTTGATACAAAAAAGATGATCAGAAGCTACACAAAATAATATCAATACATCAAAAGTCCAAAGCCACTTGAATTTGATCAAAAATACAAAACCCAATATTGGTCAATGAAAGGCTTTAGTTGTCAAGCAAATCAATGAAGAAGATTCTATTAATTTGCTTTAGAAAACTACATTAAACATATTCTTAGATCTTGCAATTTATTCCTAGTTTGCAAAACCTGAATACAAAAAATGATGCCAAATCTTTTAGTACCTCGTATCTAAAATTTTGAAGTTTTGTTACAAAATTAAGCTAGACCAATAGAATATCTATTATTAATCGTGGAATGCCAAGTTGGTTACTGTAGAAATCATCCTCATTGGTACTGTGTCAATCAATTGCTTAAAATAAATTAATCAAGAACATTCATTGGAGGATTAAACAAACTATTGACTGTGCAAAACCTCCCTTTTTACACAAAATTTTAAGGATGAACATCTACACTTTTGTTTTACATAGGAAGATTCTCTATCATCCATCCCAAACATTTAGTGTCCACAACAACAATATAGGATTAAATGTGATAGTAGGAAGTGGGGTCTAATTAAAAAAAAATGTAATTCGTTAGATGAGATTCCAGAGTTGTAAAGGGTTGCGAGTTTTTGGACTGTTGGGAACGTGGGAACTGCACCAAATGAGCCCAAATCAACAATTTGACATGGCAGAACTATTGCCATGTCAAATAATAATATTTAAATATTCAAAAATAATAAATAATAAAATTTGAATGTTTTTAAATTATTTTTATTATTTTTAATTTTGGCTAGCAATGGTCAATTCCCAAAACGGCTGAAAAACATCTAATGGTTGTTGTCAAGGTATGTTAGGGTTTGACGTGTATGCATTTGGGTATGTATAGTATGAGCATATTTTATACACAAAAAGACAACTTTGCATCAAAATTTATCTGACTTATATCCTAATTTAGGAAGAAAACGTAGGAATTTTTTTTTGTTAATCCTAACTGTTGAGTAGATTGTTCAAAACTTCCATGTACATATTGTTCTTGAATGATTTTCCAAATATTTTATAGCATGTAGATATCTTAAATTAAGGATGGTGTGATGGTGTAATGAAGCACCATTTTATCCCTAAAAGACAATAAATTCTCATTGCAAGTTTGAAGAACACTATCCAATATAGACAATGATTTCTCATAGTTATTAATTTTAAATGCTTCTAAGTTTATGTAAGCAATTGTCGCTTATAAAATTTACTTTTCATTCTATTTTGACGTTTTCAAAAATTGTCATAAATATCAATTTTGTGGCCCTATAAAGATTGCATCATAAATGCTACTTTTGAACTTTTCTATTGAATTTTTCTTAATTCGAGCTCAAATCCCTATTTATTGTCTCCAAATATTTTATATAAAAAAATACTTGTATTTGATATGATTTGAACATCAAGTTTATTTTTTTTAAATCAAATGAATCTACTTCTGGAAATGTAATTATGAAAAGTGAACATTAATCTAAGATGTAAATTATTATGAATGAAAATTTATCAAATTTTGGAATTATGTATTTAAATATAAATAAGTGGTTTATCCTCTTAGCAAATGAATACAAAATTTGTCCTTTAACAGTTAATGGCTTTGCAACCAATTTTGGGTTGCACTTGATAAACAATTAGAAAAATAGAGCAAAATTGATGATGTAGTTTAGTCTATAATCTTGAAGATCAAGTTTGTGCATTGGAATTACACATTCAATGGAATAAGTTCATTACTATTTGGACAAGCGACGAGACAATTGATATGTAAGCTAGGATATTTACCTAGTTTATTTTTTTACCACCTTACAAAGACTTGAAGCTTCAATTTTTAATTGATGCTCTACAAGGGCTTGATAATGAAATTCTAACAAGTTATTTCTTTTCAATGAATTAAACATATCTATTTAGGTAAGCACATCCTAAATCACCCAAATAAGCTTGTGGCGCAACATGTATGTAATAAAAAAAATAACAATATTTTTTTGCATTGGTACATCTAAATGAAGCAAGATGCAAGTGATTGCACAATTCTAGGATGTATGATGAATTAGTTATAAATTTGCATGGTGAAGGCTGTAAAAGCCTCTAATATTATTTAGATGAATCCAACATTTATCATGTATCCACCACAAGAAGATGTTTACAAAGATGTTTATAAAGATGTTTACAAAGATTGTCAATTGGAACAATAATGTGGAATTGTCAATTGAAAGCAACTTTACCAACAACCATCCCCCCAAGAAACTGCCATCTTTGTAGTACAATAAATAAACTTCAGCATTACCAATTCCACATTATTGTTGCCCTTCTGAAGTCAATTCTATCACTTACCACTTTGAATACTCTACTTATTCATTTTCTATTAAAAAATAGAAGTCGAAGTTCTAAAGGGAAAATAAATAAATTTGGGTGTAGTTATCTAATCATTTATTTAACTTATTTAAACAATTTTTTTTATTTTGGCAAGTTTGGTGACGGTCTTACATAATTTCCATAGAAAGTCAATTTTTAGTGTAGAAAAATGCAAGAGGATACATATTTTTCTTAATCTGTTGCGCATGCTCTAAGCAACGGTGGAAAATATCCTATATATCCTTTAATAAATTTGGTGAGTGCAAGATTAGATCACTCACATCACCTACCATAATTCTTCTTTGGAGAATTTTTGAACTTCACTTTTACCTATCCTTCATTCATCATATTCATCTATTTTTTCATAAACTCAATTCAATCCCTATCTCTCTGTTGTTTCAAAATTCAACCAATTTTTCTATTAATTATCATTGGTTTACCATACACCAATATGCAATTTTCCCAATTATTGATCAAGATGTAGAATAAAGTAAAGTTGGCCTCTAATCTTGTAAAGTTTTGACATAAGATTACGAAATTAACTTCTTCTAGTCAACTCTAGTATCTCTTCTTGTACTAAGTCAATGTATATGAATCCTATAACTAATTAACTCTTAACCCTTTAACTTCTAAATGCCTATTCATTTTGACCAATATTGAGAATGCAATAATATGTTGATGCTTTCAAAATCCATTGACAACTAAACCTATACCTACATGTTTATCTCAAATTAAAGTAAATAAATAATGTCAATTTTCTTTGGTTCAATTTCTAATTTCTAGGGCAAGTTTGGAGCAAACTATATTGTATTTTAGTTCATGCTACAGAACCTTGCTGTATACTTGACCCTTAAAACATTATACAAGTTTTCAAAATACACTCAAAAGCCAACCAAAGGGCTTGATGTGATATTAAAGGATTGATACATGAATATATATTGCTCAAATGCAAAGCATGTTATAGTACTTGGACACTAATTCTACTCTCCCAAATTGTATATTGCTTAATTTGGTTGCTTCAACAACCAATACTATACCATGCATACAACATGGATTAGATAATGCTCGAGAGCTGGGAGGTTTGAGAGCATTATGGGACATAATGCCAAATGTAATAGCTCATCACAAACATTCATATCTGTACTTTTTGCAAATCTAAAGGTGTTGAAAGAGGGGCTGCATTATGAGTTATAACACTTTTCTGACTATCCAATAGAATGGTGACAAATCTGCCTTGAAAACCAGACTTGGCATTATGTTCTGGGAATTTGCAAAGACCAACCTAAGCATATGGATGTAGACAAGATACTAATGTTACTGTCTTAAAGAGCGCCAAGAAGTTCGACAAAAAAAACAATCTGCCCCGGCGACTTAAGTACAAATCAGGGTAAAAGACTACAATTCCAGAATCAGATGCCCCCCAAAAAATCACGAGTACAAAAAGAAACGCCCTTCAAAATTGAGGTAATGAGGAGCAATATCTAATGCCCCAAACCACAGCTTGACACCATTGTCATGACCCCGGAGTTGGAGAAAGAACCCCACTTTCCTCCCTTCTACTGGTGAACCAATTTCTGAAGTCATGAAATTTGTCGACCTTGATAGAATGTCGGATAGCCTTAAAAAACTCCAAATAATGATAAGTGTTATGTCTGCACATCGCAACGCACTCCAAGCACATCAGTGAGGCATCCACACAATGAAAAAAACACTATAACTAGCATCAGTTCTTGCACAGAAAAATTAAGACATGGACGTGGCCTCCGGAATCAAACTATTGACAGTCACTCTAACTTGTCCTCGCACTTTGCATTATTGTCAGGTAACATGGTGCAACTGTAGAGGACGAATGCACATTAATTGAACTTTTGTGATGACTAGTGTTTAAGCAGAGGACAATAAAGATTTAGCCAACCTCAAGTGGAAGAAATCAGCGTCACCCTTTGCTTACACGCTAGTCATTAGGAAGTATGGTTAGAGTGCATTCATCCGAAAAATATCAATATTTAGTATCACCAAGATCACTGAAAAACAAAACTGTAAAGCCAGCTCTTCATGTGTCAAGTAACATTATGTAACCAGAAGTATAAACGATGTAGCAATGTATATTTGGAGCCCGTCTGAGCACAGAGAATGCACTTACATCTCTAATAAGGTTTGCGCCAGCATCTCGTGGGTGTTGATTAGATGGTTGATGTAAGCTCGGGTGTGCTTTAGACACGTGTAGCATTTGCATCCACTCACCAAGGGTGTATTGTCAAGCCTGCACCAAAGCCATGAGTTAAAAAACATAAATTGAGTTTCCTCAGATTCAGTCAACCCGTGGGGCAATTGAAAACCGACAGATTCTGGAAGACTAGTTCAGTGAATTTTCTGTATCCTAAAAAAATTCTAGAACAATATACCTCTGACATTGATTAAAAATAAGTAACAGCAAGGAGAGGCATGTACTTGTAGGCAACAGAGCGTAGGTTAATTTTTGCCGAGTCCTGACCACTTTTGGCGAGTTCTCCAGCAGGTGATTCACAATGAAGATTTCTTGAAACATTCTCCATATCAAGGGGAAAGGTCATTGCATACCCTCCCTTCGTTAACATATATGGGTATCTGAGGCCCGTCAAGATTAACAGGTTCGATCTACATGTTGATGTCTGCAACCCATAAGACTAAGAAAGAAGTATTTTCTACTAACAACATCTAGAAAGAGAAGGATACTCAACTCTAGATTTGATCTTAGAAAACCTAAAATTTGCAATACCTCAAGAAACAACAAAAGTGGAATTGTACTTTGAAGCAGCAAGGGAAGAAACGCACACTAGAAAATAAAAACATGAGGTCAGGAAATGATCAATGAAGAGAATAATTTGTGATATGAGACATACAACTACAGTTTCAGAACTTAAGGACGTAACATTCGCCAATGAAGCTTGTGTCAAGGATACATGCTTTCGAAGAGATCAATGCCCGCCCCCACAGCTTGCAATACCTCTTCTGCAGATATCAAAATGTCATCAAAAGGTAGACCACGAAGGAGCTTAACCAAACGAACAAGAAGAACGGTTTTGCGAGATACTGAACCAAAAAAATTGATATCTCATAAGTTACAAGCCGAGTGCAGTAAATTTTACACAAGACATGGACAGTCCCTTTAAGTGAATGGGGGACGCATACCTGGCAAACCAATTCCACTCACATGGCGAGGTTTCTCCGCTGGTAATTTGGCCTACAGAACAATAAAGAAATGCAGACAGTTCAGCTCCTAAGTGTCCAAGCTAAAAATACAAAGTCTATTTTGGAAGTTGCCAGCCAATTACAGTAACTTTCAAAACACATACCTATAGGTCAGAAATGTAAGGTATGATTTCTTCTTTCTGTAGATAAATTCTAGTCCTTCTTTGAAGCTTCTAATGATTTATTTCAACTCTAGAATGATAGGGAGACAACTACTTTTGACCACTTAGGCACTTAGAAGTTAGTTACAACATTCAAAGACAACTTCACATCACCATACAAAACTCCAAGTAGTAAACGTACCGTCACTGCTTCCATTTGCAGTGCACGCTGTGCAGCATCTTCGCCCATGCCGAAGCCGCCCAAAGAAAATCCTGGACACCGATAGTAAATGAGTCAATAGTTGTACTACCATTAGTACCATAATTCAAATTCCAGCATAGTCTTGTAAGCAATTATCGCCCAGCATGTGAGGCAAATGTCAGACAGCTTCTTTAAGCCCAAGTGCCCAGACGGCCAAAGTGGCTGTCCCATATCTTAAGGAGTTGAAATTAATCATATTGGAAGCTTGAAGGAAGGACTAAAACGTACCAATAGAAAGAAAAAATCACACCCTATTTTTTTTAAGTAAAGAAATGTGATCCGAGAGTGAGTAAATTCTACTATCAACTTCTACAATCTATTTATACCTTAACCCTTTAAAGACCATGGATTCATCGTTTTAAAAAGACCATTTTGGTTGATAATACTATGGAAAGTATGATGTAATGGGATGCTTTTTTGTACTACAAGAATGAGTGAAGGACATTGCATGTGTCGGTAGAAAGGAAAGAGTTTTCGAAAACAAGTAATAATCTTCTATGTACCTTCAAATTTCTTTAAAAAAAATTAGACCAAACTATGGCTTCTAGGTCTTGGAAGGGTTACGCACTTGGGGGTAAAGCTGTTGCTACTTCGATCATAATCACTTGACAAGCAGGTTGAATTCGTTGTACAAGTATGACCACACTTGTCACAATCAAGAATATCCTTAAACGATAGGCTGAACAATACCCACTACATTGCGAGTGGCCGTTTGCTCTGCAGACCGAATCCTTTCCTCCATACTGGACGCTCCGACCACGACGCCAAGGCACCTATTTCCATATTCTGCCTAGAGCCACAGCTTCTAAGTCAAATTTCCAAAATAACAAGAATGTTCCGCAGTTCAGAAATTTGATATGCAGCAAGATTTCGATTGACATTATGCTGAAGTTGAAACATAAAGAAAACTCAAATTTCAAGCAGTAGTCGAAAGGAAAAAATTACAATGCACCTCCCTCACGATACACCCTCTAATAGAATTTGAACACATTTATAAGGAAACAACGAAGAACAAGTGATCTGCAGATTATACTTCGCCAAGAAGCCAACTAGACTTATCAAAGAGATTTAGATAAAATCTAAAGAAATCGAGGAGATCTACTTCGAACAGTGCATTGATTCTTTTGGTAAGCAGCATACATGTTGCAACGAGAGGCAGTGGTCCAGCCACTGTAGAGTGCGGTCCACTGACAAGCGGTTACGTTTCTCAGTCACCCAGCTGGGAACTTCATCGGGCAAGCTGGCCCACAAGTCCGGTTTGCATGCGTTCACGACCTCCATATATTTTACAGGTCCCACCTGACTAACAATTCATTAGCACCGATCGGCAACAAGCCAAAAAATAGAATACAGCCGCCCTGACCCAACTTACAATGCTCTTATTCCACAAGCCTCAATACACTGCATTATTATCAAACAAATAACCTGTCCTAAATGTCAACAATTTCAAAGCTAAGATTATAACTCCAAAGAGCCCAAACTCAAAAACAGAAACTTGGGGGTAAAGCTGTTGCTACTTTCTTCTTTCTATTGACACACTTTGTTACCTTCCTTGAAACCTCCTAAATGACCGATTTCAACACGTGTAGATATGGAAGCGACCGTAGCTTGGCACTCAGGGGCTAAAGTGTGGATCCAAATGCAAAGAAAGGATCAAATTACAAATATCTCAACGTCAGGAGATGCCCAAACTCATGCAATCCATGTAAGAATATAAAGTGTCGAGGACAGTGTACATACTATGCGCCGACCAGATGAAGTCTCAAAAGAAGCACCCAATTTGGAAGACGCTTCCCCTGATTCATCCATGACGCAGTCTCTCGCCACAGCAATCATCCCAAAACCAGTCAAACTGACTAACTTGTGAATGCCTCCAGCCTTAGCCACGATGGTTGATAATGGATGATCCAAGCTGTATTCACCAACAATGTCAGCATAAGTAGCCACTCGATGCAGAGACTAATTACACTTGCTAGTTCTTAGAATGGAATAGAGGAGGAAGGAAAGAGTCGGCAAGGAAGTAGTAACTCGATAGGGCACAAAAATCACACAAATTACCTAAAGTTTGATCTTGAAATTCCAAACAAAGAACTAGAAATGAGCAATTCCGCTTTCAAACTCAAACACCCCCCAATTGTCATGGATTACACTTTGAGCTACCACAGCATGCCAATCTTTCCAATCAAAGAAACTATACCAGGACCACAATAGTCCACATTCCAACAATGCCAACAACCAGCAGCTGCTTGCAATAACATTCGTGCATGGTACACCTTAAATCAGCTGATCTAATTCTAGTTCATTCAAACAAAAGAAATGCACATAAAAGATTTTCAGAGCTTTCAACTTCTTATACGAATATTCACCACGACTTTACATTATGAGCACCAGAATCTCGTCCCAGAATTCCTAACTCACACTGCAGAGTTTTCAGGTCGAGTTTGAGAATTGCGTCTTCTGTGGAAGCAAAAGGTTCAAGAATGGAGGGCAATTCGGGCACTGCAGTTTGAAATCTCTACAAGAGATGGGATTTTGAGACTCAAAATCAAGCAGGGCCAGATTTGGAAACAAAATGCAAGAATCTGACTGAAATAGCGAATTCAGATAGCCCCTCGAGATCGCTAGAGGACAACATTCCTCCTGAGAAGAAAATAGCGTGTAGCCTGATATGGAGCCATGAGATGATGGAGAAGACGATAGAACGATCAAATGGCTCTGAGAGAATGGAGAAGAATTTTCAAAAGCCAAGGAGAATCTTTTGCTCAGTACCATTCACAAAAATATTCCTGCCGAGGTCGGTCTATGCAAGAATATTAGGCATAAAATCCCAAATAAAATTCCTACAGATCCCTCCCTTCCGCCTTATCGTTCACGAATTCTCAAGCATCAAACAGAACTTACAAGTGCAACGGAGTGAATTGACACGCAACAGCATCAGGATGTAGCGTTTGCAGCAGATCGGGGGGGATGAAGGCCGGCAACCCTTTCCTTGTGAGAAGTAACAAACTCGGAGTCTCCAGAGGTAAACCCGTTGCCAACTGCAACGTCCCGAGCCGTGCTCCCGCACTCCATGTCCGCACCGCAAACTCCATCTCTCTCTCTCTCTCTCCCCACACGAATCCCTACTAATAAACCCTCACAAAGCCTCTTGACTCCTGTTAATACATCTTGGAAGGAAAAAAATAGGGGGAATATAAGAGACTAAGAGAGATTCTGCGGAGGTCGGGTTCTATTGTTGGTGGTGTGGTGCACTCACTTGCAACTTGGAAGTGAGGAATTGTCGGCGAGGTTTTCGGCGAAAGGTGTATCCGGCTATGGCGGAAGGGACTCTTAAACCCTAAACCCCCGGGAACAGAACTCCTTTCACCTCCTGTCGTTTGGGGAACCTTTTGGGAAGGACGGAGCTTTCGACTTTTTCCTTTATCGTCAGGCACTCTTTTTCTTTTAAATTTCGTTTCTTTACTCCTCGGTTGCAGTTTCCGTACGTCATGGAGGAAGTGGATGGGGTCGGGTGCCAACTGTAAGTCCGTACCAGTGACGCTTTCTCTTTTTCTTTTTTCTTTTTAAACTGCAGGGGATTGGTGTAGCAGGTTTTCCTTACAAATTTTAGTGTGTGGTTTTGCAACTAAGGTATGTGCACCAGTAATTGTCAGTAATTACAATTGATCTCTGTTGGTATTATTACACATAAAGTATATTTTTGGTTTTTATTAGCAACTAAAATTGGATTTCAACACACTTTAGCATGCATTATTTGAACTCCATATGAATAAGTTATGAAATTTCAAAGTATTGTTTGCAAATGTACCAAAAATAGACAATAGGCCCTCCTCATGACTTGATTTGTGCACATCTTATGCACCCAATATTTAGATTGTAGGTCGGTGCTCTAGTCCAAATGTTGGTTTGGCATTTGGGGGCAATATTTGACTATAAATGTATATATTTAGCTTAAGCGCACCCGTAACATATCATCACTATCCAAAATGCCACACCTACATTGGACTAGTAAGTCAAATTGAAATCTAAATATTGGTTGCACAAGATGTTCATAATCAAAAGATGAGAGTCTAAGAGAATCTATTGCAATGTGTTTCTTCTATACAATTTCTTGCCACTTTACTACAAAGAAAACGTAAAGGAATTTTTTTGTAATAGGAAATTATCTTTTTTCTCTACAAGATAACTTGATTCATGTTGTCTTTTGAAACCAATAGCTAAACTTTATCATAGTATTACCTAGGGTTTATATAGATGTCACCAAATATCATGAGTGTATTGACAAATTAGCTACCTACAACTGAAAACTGAAAATTGAATCATTATATTGTTGATTTTTGGTGCATCTATAAACAATACTTTGAAATCTCATCGCTTATATTCTCAAAGGGTCCAAATTCATAATAGAGTGTGTTGGAATCATCTTTCACTTGACAATATAAGACTTAAAAAAATGAATTATATTTAATTAATAGTGGTAACTGTGATTAGTTTCTATTAGTATTGATTATGAGTGCACTTACATTAATAAGAGCATCACTAAAAATAAGTTATGAGCACCTAAAGGACCATTTTTTAGGTTCTACTATCTTGATGGTCGTATGACCAAAAAAATTGATGAGATTATTAGCAAATTCAAAAAAAATACAATCTAAGTGGTGTTGTAATTTTTTTAACTTCAAATTATTTTACAAATTTTTTAAGTTGAGAACATATGATATTGGCTTTACACAACATTAGATCCACCTTAATTTGACATTCTTAAAGTACAAAATGTGTCAACTACCATTGGTAGCTTCACAAAAAAATTTACCTCTAATTTGTTGCTTTTGAAAGCCTATGATGGATTTTGAATATTAAAAAAAGGTCATTCAAATACATATTTCAAGTGTTGTAGAACAACTGGAAGGTGTCCCAATTGGGTGACTTATCTTAGGACAAAATTTCATTTCTTCAAAATGTTGAATTACTATTTTGGAGAATAGATTGATTATTTGCTCCACCTCTACAACTTGCTATTTTAACATCTAATCAATTAAAAAAGAGATATTTGATAGAGTTATCAACCCCAATAAAGTACTATTTTTGCAATGACAAAGAAAATCTTTAGTCGGGGCCAAAGCCAAGCATTTATTGTATACTTTCATCCAAAAGTTGTCGTTTTTACTATTTTGCTGCAATATTACCATCTAACATCAACAACATGGACATTGGCAATTTGAATGAAAAATACTCAATTACTACTTGGCCCCGAGCTTAGATTTAGACACATAAGTAATTTTTGCAAAGATTTGGGAAACTACTCCAAATACTAATTCTTCATGTGTATTAAGTACCGATACATTTGATATATAAAATGATAGAGATTCCACTTGATTTTGCACACAAAAAGACTTACTATTGTTTGAAAACATATATAGCAAATTGCATGGGGGTAATGTAAACAAGTAATTTCACTACCTAAACAAGTAACATGCATTTTTGTCATGATGAAGTTATGTTGTATTAGAAGCAAATTTTTAATAAAAGACAAATTCAAAATACTAAATAATTTAGTCATGACAATAATAACAACAAGGTGTCATTGGGTTCTACAGAAAAGGGTAATCTAGTCATTAATTTAGAGAAAATAATTGGTGGAAAAGACCATTTGCAACTTGTGTCAAAGTCATTGATGATATTTGTCCAATATGTTCTTCAATGATAAGATTTTGATGTATGTTCTACAATTTATTGATTTATTGAATATTCAAGGGCTCACAACTATATATTTATTCCTAGATTTCTATTCTAGGTGTTTTTTCATTTTGAAAATAATATTATAGATGTAATCAAAACTAAGTGAAATATTGCTAAATGGATGAAATATGCTTCAAATTAGATGAAACTTGATCAAATAGATGAAATAGTAGAATAAAAATTGAATCTTTTAGCATTTCTTAAATTACTCTTTTAGCAAATTGGAGATTTTTAGATAATAAAGGTAAAGCTAAATGATTGTATATTGTTTGGCAATAGCATTTTTAGAAGGGTTAGTAAGATCTTAAGCATTGAATCTATAGTAATGGAATTCAATAAAGACTCAAATAAATTATTATATTATTAAAAAGATTTTGCATAATATAAAACACAATTGACATTCTTTACAATGCATTACAAATAGTTACAAATAAAAAATTGTGTTGAGAGAAACAATATTCGGATGACATTATTATATTACAAAAAAATAAAAATGACACCCAAATATTATTTTTCTCAATTGATTTTCTACTTGTGAGTGCATATTCTACAATTCTATCAATCATATCAATTTTACATTCCAATATAACAATTCCATTATTGATTAATCCTTTTGTTTCTCATATCTTTACGTAATAATTTCTTGAAAAATATTGTTTATAAATTTTAAATTTTGATTGCAACTGTGTATAAACATCATTATATATGTCTTTTTCTTAGTCAAAATCTCAAATTATTCAATTTAATCCCTTAAAGGCTAGGCATTCAAATTCTAATATCATCATAGTACACATAATCTTGGCTATTTTATCCATCTAATTGTATGTAGATTTTTGTGTAAGTTCTTTATTATTTGTAAGATATTTATTTTTAAGACTTTGTTTTTCAACTACTTAATTACTCAAAGGGTATAAGTATATTTTACTTCAAAAAATAATTTTTTTAATTCAAAAAATGATTCTTCAAAAACAACTTGAATAAGTGAATAAAATACATTCTTCGAATATATTGTAATTATTGCTTAACAATTTCAAGCTCAAAAAAATTATAATAATTTTTTTTTAAATTCAATGTATAATCAATTTGGAAAAAAAATTAAAAAATTAGGCTAAAAATGTTGCATTTTATGTTGCATCTTTATAATTTAGGAAGTTTGGAATTTTCCTAGTCTTCTAGGGAGTTGATATAAACAATTCAATGAAGGATGTCACATATCCAAAAAAATTTAGAAACATTTGTCTATATGTGATGACTAAATTCTAGCAATGTCGTAGCAAGAGTAACAAGATTAGAAAGTCAATTGCTTAGAATCTATGATTATTGCTTTTAGTCAGAGTCTTTTTTTATTGTCCAAGAAATTGTAAATAGTAGCTTTCATGTTTATAAATCTATTTTTTATCCACAAATGAATACAATGTGACTCTTTGAATGAAAAAGGATTTCTAGCATACGATGTTTTGTAAATGATTGGAGTATATATATATTAACGTCATCCATACAAAAGTATGTTGTATATGTAAAATAAAATGAACATATTAGAGAATTTCTTAATATTCCTTAAAATGATGGTATTCCAAAGTAAAATTTAGCCATGTAATATGCACTAATTGGATCTATATCAAACAAGATTATCTAAATAATCACACTATGGTTGATGTAATGAAAATATCTTAATTACTTAATAGGTCGACAAGTAAATTCTTTAATTATAATCATACTCTGATGTACAAGTACAACCAGTATTTTATAAATCTAAGCTAGATACAACTGCATTTAACTATTGATGTAGCACAATCAATCTTTTATAAATTTGAATTAGGTACAAATACATATAATAATTACAAGTGATAATATTATTATTTAAATAAATAAATTTTAAATGCTAATAAAATTAAATTTTAAGAAGAAATATTTGTAGAGGTAGTTAATAAAAATCATTTTGTTCCAAAAGTTGTAAATTAGTATGCCCCTTCTTCTAGTTGTGCCAAATAAATATTTAGATTTAAAAAAATTCAAACTACTATTATAATTTGATTCTAACACAAGATAAACACGATGACACTTTTCAAATAAAGACATAAATATTTTCCTTACAATTTCCATCATCAATTCATTAACTTTTAATATTTACATAATAGATACATATTAAAAGTCATTGTATCAATTCTAAAATCATTAAAATCATAAATATAGTTATATCATTTTTATATAAATTAAAAATATAAAAATTTAACATTGTTTTAAAAAATGACAATTGTTTTAATGCTAGAAATTCAAATATTAATGTATACAAGTGATGTAAGTACAATCATTGAGTATTTTGTGTTATTTTATATTATTTTGCAAATCTAATGATATTTTAGTATATACTCATTAGTTGATTTGGAAATCTTTAAACAACTAAATCAAAATTGAAACAATTGATGATTAGTTGCTATTTAGCAAAAACTTTTGGGATGATGTAAGATTCAACAATTATTCAAAGAAATTATTCTTTATTTTCATATACTGATGTATATTGAAATCACAACTTTAGAGGAAAAAAATATTAAAGTCATTCGTCACAAAAGTTGATACTCATTGATTATCAATAGTTTCAATATAGATTCATTAACCCTTAAAGCACTAAATTGCATTTGATAACACAACAATTTTGGGCAGCTCACTACGAATGGATTTTTTCTTTTTTTTCTTTAAAATTTTCACACAATATGTGCCCAAGGAGTAGCTTTAAGGCCCAACAATTTTCATAACTTTTGACTACATGGTTAAAAAGTTATGATATGATACGTTGTTTTCATTGCTCGGCAGATAGCCCAGGAAGCTAAAAAAACTTCTTGAAAATTCACTTTTTTTATAAATTAAAATTTGAAATTGGTTCTCTAGATCTTTATACACATGGGAAGATTTGAATAATTCCATTTGGATTAATGAGATAAAAGTTATGGGAGTTTAAATTTCCGGGTAGTTTGTGGGTAGTTCTGGAATCTCTACTCTAAGATAAACTTTGAAGCCCTTTATTTAATTCAATTTTAAATATTTTTGAAAAAAAATAAAAACATTAGGTGTTGACTGTTTACTACAACATTAGGTGTTGACTATTTGGAATTGAGATTGGGATTGGGATTTTTCAATTCCATGAATAAATTGTTAACAATTTAGTGTTTTAAAACATTTTCTACTTCTTTCTACTTACTATATTTTCCTATATGTTGTACAATTCCAAATGATCTGAAAATTTTTAAGCATGTTGCCAACTTGCCTTCAAGAATGAATCCAAAGAGTAATTACCATTTCGGGCATTTTTTCATACACATGTGACCATCTGAAGTGCAGCTGCCTGGTTTTCGCAGGGCCAAAAAAAGTTTTTTTTCCAATTCAAATGCTAATGTCTTGCAATCTACATGGCGGAAATCCCTAAGAAAATTTCCACATGTTCTCAAACTAGTTTACTACAAGATTCTATGGTTACATGTGTTTAAAAAAGTTTTAAAATAAAATTTGGTACTTGTCCTAGAAATGGCAGTTTTGGTAATAACATACTCTGTAGTCAAAATCCTTTAGGGGTTAATTTCAAAGATTTTTTCACATATCTGATGGTACAAAAGAGTAAGTGAGTCAATTCCAAATGTTCTTTAATCATCATGACAATATTACTTTTGTATTTTTATTAGAAGAAGGATTTTAATATTTTTTTGTCATAAAAACTATTCTAATATAATGTACAAATTGATGTAAGTAAACTATAACATTGATTTTAATATCATCACAATAGTTTGAGCGCATCTAGGTCAATTCCAATGACAGATGCCAGTTGCCAATGGCAAAACATGAAGTTGCCAATGACAAAAGTTTTATCTAATGTTTTGCCAATTTGTAAATAGATTTTCATGCTTGGTGGCTATATAATTTTTTAATTTTTTTTTCAAACCAACTACATGGAGAAATAAATAACCACAAAATATCTTAATAATACTACCCCCTTTTATATTGATATAAATTTAAAAAACATTAAAAATATACAGATTATTTAAAAAAACATTAATTATTAATTATTATGATTTTTTTCAAGTCGGTGCTTACCATAATTATTCAAAAATTATATAAATCACGCTCTTCCTTGAAATAGATATAAATCCACTTACACATTTAATATGTTCATGGTTAAATTACCATGAACATTACTTCATCTCAAAAAAAATAAAAAATATTTATTATTTTTTTAATGTTTTTAAATATGTTATACAATCATATTTTACTTTATCTTTTTTAATCAATGAGGTTTATACTTTATCCCCAGTGAAATTTCATCCTAAAATTTCTATAATAGTATAATAGTATGTATTTGTCACTAAATTGCATCAAGATTTGTATGAATAATGATACTTCCAAATATAATAAATGAAAACTATATGTTGTTGATTTTAGAAAAAAATTATACAACAATCTAATAAAAAATATCCTTACAGTGATCATGTTTTATGTTTTATGATTTATGATTTATCAACAAATTTTTAAATAAATTATATGAAAATCCTTATAAAAATTAAGATATTATTTATTTCCACGCGCAAGAAACTGATTAGAACAAAAACAATAGATTTTAGTGTGGAAATTGTTGAAGTAGAATAATGACCTATTCGAAAATTACCATTTGGTATAATAAGTTTGTTCCAAGGGAGATGGTCACGTAGGGAATCTATGGTAATAGGTTCTATATCTAAAATCAAAATATCTCAACTTAAATTCAATAATCCAACTTGAAATTCCAACAGACTTCACTACAATGATACACACAACTTCAACTAGGTGTCTCATTTTGACATACATCCGTAATTTAATATTCGACTTGGTTGGACTAAACACACACTGACATGATTACAAATTTCCAATTAGGCTCATAGATCACTTCTACATCAACATATTGATTTCATCTCTCCACACAACTATAATTCACATTACATAATTTCTCAATTCACTAGTAGAAAACCAGCCCAATCTGTTGTTTTGGTCGCGTTGATCATCAACAAATTTTTGTTAATCAACAAAAATTTGTTGATGATCAACGTGACCAAAACAACAGATTGGGCCTGATTTTCTACTAGTGATTCTACACAATTTCAAATGCATATACACCACACTTTTGTCACAATACACCAAATTGGCTTAAAATATTTTATATTATTTTCGAATTAGTAATCAAATCACCGTTATAAATTGTTCACTAATTGTAACACATCTAATTAGATTTCACTCATTACATCACAACATCCAACTTGGACATTCCAATCACATCAACCAAATGTCATTTTTCACCACAAATCACCATAAATTCACTTCGTCACTCCATCACTCCATCATCACATTCTCAATCACAAACATACAAAAATACACAGCCAATTGGGCTGGGATTTACACTGAGCTCTCTCTCCAAGTGGGTAAAAGAAAAATGAAGAAGAACCACCCTTAATAGGATGCAAGCCGATGGTTACCTCATGGGAAGGAGAAGACCTAACCACCACCAACTAAGGTAAACCATCTCATTGCGGTCAGAATTTGAGACCATCCCATTGTGGTCAAAATGTTAATGGTGGTGTACATTTGAGTTCTCAAATGTACACCACCATTAATATTTTGACCACAATGGGATGGTCTCAAATTCTGACCGCAATGAGATGGTTTACCTTACCAAATTGGAATTGCTCCACAACAACTAATTTCCAATAATTATTAAGTAACCATTCCCATTCCAAACTGGCTTGAACACAAGTTCCATTCCAACTAGGCCACATTATCCATCAACTTGGCAAAACTGCCACATCATCCTATTAAACTCCTAAAAACAAGTTGCAAAATGACTATCAATTGGTCAAAATACTATCCCAAATTCACCAATTGAAATATAAAATTACAAAACAGTTTGCCAACATAAGACAAAAGCACATTAATACACATATACAAAACCAAATTTAAACACCAACTAGGCTATCTACAAAAATATGGATATACTTGACTTTTGATCAATACACTTCCAAAATACCCTAAATTTTTTATGACAATTATGAAAAGAGAGAAGTGAAGTGCTACCAAAATGGATTCCAACATAGTACACAGATAGTTACTACCTCTTTTGAGGTGACAGTGTAAAACCATGTACAAATGCAATAGACGAGTAGTCAGAGAATAACTTTGGCACGTGTGGCACATCGTCAATGGTCAAAAATGATTTTCATTTTTCTATATTGCATCACATATATTACATGAAACACAAGAATTGTTGCAATGGTCATAATTACACTAAAAGACTATTGAACAAAAACACTAGAAGAAACCCGTGTTTTTCTTGACACATTTTTTGTGAAATTATGTTGTATTTGATGTTACAACTAACTCCTTACGCTATGTCTAATGTTAACATTGACATTAGACATAGCGTAAGGTGTTAGTTGTAACATCAAATACAACATAATGTCACAAAAAATATGTCAAGAAAAACACGGGGTTCTTCTAGTGTCTTACAAAAGTACATTTACAAATACTCCTTGATGACTACACACCGGCAGCCATCACTTCTACTTTTGACATTTGTAGATTTTGGCCAAAAATGACTTCAAGAATGAAGACCACCTGTATCAAAGCATTTATATCAACACGGGACAATTCAAAGAGCACATTATACTTTGAAAACATTTCACAATTTGAAATAAATCTCCAATAACTCTATTAAACAATAAAAGCCTCAACACTCTAAATTGATAAACAAATTGATGAAACTGGTCGCAAATTTAATTTGATATTTCCTCATGAAGATTGCCATTACAGCCGCCAAGGTATAGTCAATGCAACGTTGACAACAAACTACGATTGCAAATGCTTGGTGAAGGCAATAGATTAGCGCACTCCTTCAAAATAAGACTATTCTCCAAGACAAACTACAATTTGCACATCATGTGCACTTGGAAAGGTGATTAACGTCATGTAGAATAGATGAGAAGCACAATAAAAGCAAGAATTTATGATTTTTGTGATTTTGCAATCAATTAGGTTTATTTACTGTAAGGCAATCTTTTTCAAATTGCTTTCCATGAAGAATGTTGCAAGGTTGAGATATGGAATTAAATTGAAATTTGCACATTACTAAGTTATGTTTCTACGAGGATAACACAAAAGATTTTCATTTATAAATAAGGACAATGGCAGATTCATAGAGGAAGCATGTGTAACTTGAGAAATAGTTCAATTGCATAAAAAAAAAACTTGCAAAAATTTGTTGCCAGAATAAATTTATCCTCATCTTCACTTCTACTTACATACAAATATATGAACTTCCGACATGTGCAACTATCATAACATAATTCAACAGGAGAGAAAACAAAATAAAAAGACAATGCTTGTAACTTCATTTGAATTCAAATTTGCAATACCAACCTTAATTTGCACTTGGAAAAAATATGGACGCCCTCAGTCTACAAAAAGCTCAAGTTACAATGCAAGCCATCTTACAGTATATTGTTAGCAAAAATACAAGGAACTCCCAAACACAGTGAGCAAAGAATCAAATCATTCCAGAAGTTGGTAAATCCATAGTACAATATTTTCTATTTGGATTGACATTAAAAATGGAGTAATGCTCTTGAAAATCTATGCATCATTGTATTGATTCACATCTCTTCTAGTTTTCTTTCACCTGTATTAACAGATTTTTCCTCAAGTCAAATCACACAACACCGAGGAAGGTATTGTTTTCTTTTTGAATCGTACAATTGGTGATTTTACAAAAGGGGATTATTGTTTTCTTTTCGAATCGCATGGTTGTTGATTTTTTAAAGGGGGATATTTTTTTTTTTTCAAATTGCACAGCTGTTGATTATTCAGAGGGGGGTTCAAGGCAAAGATGCATGTCTCTTTTTAGAAGATAGTCAATGGTGAAAGAAGATTTCGATCATAAGATTGTAAATGATAAGAATACAAAATATATTTAGGTCTCAAAGGAGGGGGGGGCACTCAATGTATTCTTTGGACATCACGTGCAAACAAAATCTTTGCTCCCCTATCTTATATAGTAAAAAATCATTTAAATAGTTTGAAAAAATATTTTACTATTTTAAAAGTTTATATTGTGAACTTTTTATTTTTTTTAAATTTGAAATAATTACTTACAAATTTTGTAAGAAAATAAATACATTGTATAGTTGGAAAAAAATATTGCCCCCTATATTATATGGTAAATAATATTTTAAAAATCATTTTTAAATTGCCAATAAATGAAGGCTTGGTTAAAGTTTATGCATACAAAAGTTGGATACAATTATCATTCAAATGCAATCTTGATAAATACAAACATTTTAGTGCAATCTTCAATTGTACATTTGAATATCTTGTAAATTGCAATCTTCATTTGTACAATTTGTTGTCATATAAATAAGGATCGTAGCACACAATAGATCAAGTACTACAACTAATACCAAATATGCAATCAAAAACTAAACAAGAATGCATAACAAACACACCCTCAAAGAGAAACTATTGTATCTACACACACAAAGTCAAGCGGCTCTCACTCCACAAAAGGAGAATCGAAGAATGTAAATGTAAGAGAAGAAGTGAAGCTTTTACTAAATGATAATCCATCATCTCCAAGCAAAGCAAAACACACAACTCTCTCTCAAAAAGCTTACAAAACTTGACTTGACAACAATGTCAAGCCAAGGAGTTCTTTCCACCTAATACTCAAATCCTAAGATGGATGAACTCTATCATTTGGATGAAACTCATCCAAAACTAAAAAGAACTCCTAAGGAAATTCATCTAACACTACAATTCGATGTAGAATGACTCCGATGTCACTTCACATGACATTGAATTCAAATGAATCCAAATTCTTTTCATATAAAAGATATAATGATTATGTAACAATATCCAAAAATTTGGAGCTAAATCAAAATTTATTAAAAAGTGAATAGGGATGGAAAATTTATTTGTAATCACGTGATGTTCAAAGAATACACTAAGTGAACCTTCTAGGTTTATTCAAATAGTAAATTTTAACCAAAATTTTTAGTATTGAAAAGTTCTTAGAAACTTTTTATTGGAATCTTTTATTGTTTATCATTGTAAAAGAATGCATAGTTTCTTAAAAAGCTTTCTACAATCACTTTATTTCTATTTTGGTTTATTGCTTGTGTAACAAGCTTTGGGTGTTGAAAAGTTCTTAGAGAACCTTTGATTGCTTATTATCGTAAAACAATGCAAAGTCCTTGAAAGCTTTCTATAATCAATAGTCAAAGATTTCATGCTACATGTATTCCAATAGTTTTGGGACTAGGATTGCATATTGTGCACATAGAAAAATTATGCTTGAAATGATCATTTTAGAGCAAGTTTTGTACTGATTTTTATAAAATTATAAATTATAAAATTAACATAGAAACTTTTATGTATGCATGAGCTTATTTTTTTTTTCATTTGAAATAATTGCTATATTTCATTGAAAAATTTAATAATCTTGTATGAAAACTCAAGGTTTGGCTATGAGTTGAGTGTGAATTAAATAAAAAATAAATAGAATAAGTAAATAAGATGATTTTTTGCATGTGGCCTTTACATTTTTAAACTACCTCTAGATCTAGTTGTTTGAAAAATCTATATATATATTCAGAGTGTCAAAAATGTTGTTTGAAATACTCAAGAGTAGAAGTTGACTTGAAATAATCTCATTGTGCCTTTTTGATAACGAATTACACTTAATGATCCAAAGGATCTTGGATAAAAGTTAGGTGTACCATGAAACATGTCTTTAAAGATTTTTCATCATAAAATATTGTATTATAAATAAAAAATTGAGATTATCTAGGAAGTCAAACTAAATTTATTTTAAATTTATTTTTTGTTAGCAATTTACTAATAACACATTTTATATATTTAGCATGTGAATTTTTTAATGCTTGGCCAAAGTTCCATTTTACACTAATTAGCACAAAATGACCAAGATTTTAATCATGAAAATATCATTACTTCTCCCTTACAATAATTTTTAATAATTTAGTTATATCATATATGTTGCGGTCATTTATAAAAAATAGAAATTATGGAGATGAATACACCTATTCCAAATCAAACCATTTTTCTACATGTAAAAAATAATAATAATAATAATTTAAAAATAAATTTTAAATTTAAAAAAAAAAAAAATATATATATATATATATATATATATATATATATATATATATATATATATATATATATATATATATATATATGTTGAAAGATGGGTAGCAACCACAAAATGTTTGTTAGGGGTTAAATCTTCAAAATTGAATCAGTAAGAGTAAAAAAAATTTAGTTCTAAACAAGAATATAGAGAGACTATGCCCAAGTCCAAAGGCTATGAATTGTGCCAATTGTCTTGACAAACTCACAAAGTGCATAACTTGCAATACAAAGCAAGGATCTCCCTACACCCAATTGCAACAAGTTAAAAAAAATGCATGAGGATTTGGCTAAGATGAGGCCAAACTATAAGAAAAAGGC